>QKRW01000025.1:0-355000 GCA_003260565.1 Monilinia fructigena
TATATCTCCCACAGCCTTCCCCACGACCATGAATGAAGAGTTGCTTTCTTTCCTTTTCCATTGTTATTATACTTTGAAGTTACCCATATATTAGATTTGGTTCTAACCCTCATTCATGCACTCGCAATCGGACTTTGAACAATCAAGCAAATACCTCTTACTTCGCCTTCCCGGCCACTTCAATATTACACTTCATCTGTGCTTCAGCAATTACTGGCGCCATTTCCTTTTATATCTCGAGATATTAATGACAATTGAAGGTAACACTTCTTCAGCATGTTTATTGTCAATTATTAAGCTCTAATATGTTAGATACTTACTAGTAACCTATGCAGATACCTTGACCCGATTCCACCTATCAACCGTCTATAATATCACGATATATTTGACACTCTCTAATAATATGTACCATTCGAATCGCGACGCGCTTCCAATTTACCAGCCATCTGATGGTAGGCCCACGAGCTTTGAGAGGCAGCCACTGCGACAATGGCGATGACAGGGCGCAGAATTTCAATTCCTTAAGACTCCACCTATATCTTCATTGCTATCGTCTCTACCGCCTGGACAAGAGGAAAGTCAAGGGTTCGAAGAATCATATCGCCCGCCATCAACAAGGACCACGGTCTCCATTGGCATTGGACAGGCCAATGTACCTGCATCAGCAACAACGTAGTCCGCGGGAGCTTGAACTTTCCTTCAAGCATTCACAGAGCCCAATTACTACATACTCGAGCTGTCCGCCAACACCAATGTCCGATGTTTTCGCGACCAGGGAAGGATCCGTCGCAGCTCATTACCACGGTCCATTTGCCCCTCCCAGGTATGTTATTTTGGTATCCATTGTCAATGAATGAAGGCTCATTATACTCCAAGGGCCCCGCAGCCAAAACCACAGCCAGAATGCAAGCTGGTTGTAATGCAACAACCTATCTCCGCCAGAGCTTGTGGCTATGGAGACAAGGATAGGCGAATGATAGATCCACCGCCAATTTTGACTCTCGAAGTATATGATAAAGATACCGGCCAGGAAGTAAACTCTAAGGAGAGAAAGAAGGTTTTGAACAGGTTCATGCCTATAGTGCATTGCACGCTATGGAATCCGTACACTAATTGCGAGGATGACAAGATTGAGGGAAGTAGTGATCGTCGAAATCAAAGGAGAATGGTAGGAACCATGGTCTGTAACGGCTTTAAGGCATTAGATCCTTCTGGCGATGAGCGGTTCTTTTTCACTTTTGCCGACTTGTCCGTTCGGTTCCCAGGTGATTATCAATTGAAGTTCAGGCTAACGTTGATTGATCCAACGGGGATGGGAAAGGGTCAGAAGAACGGCATCATGAGTCCATTACTTAGCAATATCTTTAAAGTCCATAATGCGAAAGACTTTGAGGGCATGAGACCCAGCTCGGATTTGGCCAAATCTCTTGTTAGCCAAGGGTATCCCAATATTCTGAAGATCAAAAAGGGCAATGCGAAGACTAATTGCAAGTTGGCCTCATGATGACCGATGACGACGATGATGATGAGATGGGAGGTATGTAAAGCAGTTCTTGCTGGGTATACTGAAATCATGGTAGCCAAAAGAATCTAGTGAAAAGTGGCTTAGAGAGTGAGGACGAAGACTTATGAGCTTTGACTTTTGCATTGTATTGATTGTATTGACTGTTGGTCCTTAAAGGCAGGAGTTAGCGTCTAAAAATGGTTGCTGTTTTTTCTTTTTTTTTGTGACAATATTTGAACAACAGTATGAGATTATGAAATTATGAGGAACAAGCATTTTGGCATTGGGGCTGTACTGATAATTGTACTTGCCTTTGGGGGGGAGGGCAGAAGGGAAGAAGGGGGAACTTTTGGTATTGTGATCAAACTTCACCTCAAGGTTTGCATTTTAACAGATTTCTATTATGACAATGAATGGCGTAGCAATGAATATGAGCATATACCAAATAGCAATTTGAAAGGAAACAAACATTTATAGTTATCCTGTTAATTTTTCTCATTTTTTCCCCCTTCCCTCTTTTATATGGGTTTTAGCTACCTATCTACCTGTCTCATCCATGGATGAAGGACTTTCGTATCCAATGGATCTAGACAACTCTGAATCCTTTTCTTCTTTTCATTGCACCAATAACAACATTGAAGTTAGAATACACTTTGAAGTGCCAAGTAGTTCTGATTAAGTATTAGGTTCAAGTTGAACTAAGTATTGTTATTAGCTGGGTACTGGGTAGGTATTTAGATGTTCAATAGATCTAAGCAGCTTTTGATCGTTGGATTAGGTAAATCGTAAATAGATCAACTAGCTATTTAGTTCATTTAGTTGAACTGACAATAGTTCTATCAACCTAGATTTCCAGGTAAGATTGCCTACCTACCTAGTAGGTACTGTACGAAATCCAATATCAAAGCTAAACTTCATGTGCCACACGAGGCTGAAAGATATGAAAGGCTGAATCTTACTAGCCACTAATAATCATTGACCCCGCCAATGAATAGTGACTCCAGCCTTGCCCCTCTAATCCAATATAGGATTAGTTGGACCTGACCCCCACCACCAAAAACTTTCAATCCGCGAGTTTGAGATTTTCCTTTCCCTTTCCTCCTTCCCTCTGGCATAAGCCAGGAAGGGTACCATAAATTCGTCAATTTTCTCAAGATGAAGTACGTTCTTGTATCTGGAGGTATGTATCTGAGTTAATTCAATATCTTGAAGGTTTTATTGAAGAAATGTGAAAAACTAACATGGTTTTCAGGTGTGATTTCCGGCATTGGAAAGGGCGTCATCGGTATGTTTCAGCACAAATTATTGAGGATGACGACAATGAGATACGAGGAGTACAAATGAGTAGTATACTGATGATGCGGTTGCACAATAGCCTCTTCCACCGGCTTGTTACTCAAGACGATTGGATTAAAGATATGTCCTCAAGATCCAACAAATTAGACAAAACCTCTAGGCTAACTACGAAAGAACGTCACATCCATTAAAATCGATCCTTATATGAATGTTGATGCCGGAACCATGAACCCCCTCGAGTATGTCTTCTGTGTCTACCTGCGAAATTTGCGATTGAACTAATGTGTAAATGCATAGGCATGGAGAAGTCTTTGTTCTTGATGATGGTGGAGAAGTCGACCTCGACCTCCGGAAACTACGAGCGTTATCTCAACATCACACTTACTCGCGAGAATAACATTACCACTGGAAAAGTCTATGCGCATGTCATCGAACGTGAACGTAGAGGCGATTACCTTGGAAAAACTGTACAAGTTGTGCCACATTTGACCGATGCCCAATTTCCCAGGATTGGAATCCGCGAAGTTTGGCCGATTCCCGATCTTGATGTCCACCAAAATCACGACACTCAGCAAGTTTTGATATCCATGAAGCTTGCGGAGGAACGTTGAGGTACTCTTCGGGATGCACAGCGAGTCTACCCTTAGTTAGATTGAAGTGCCGATGCCTACTGAAGTATCAAGGAATTTCTCATAGGAGATGCAGCATGAGGTCAAAAAAGGGGCGGAACCTTCCCCAAGCTGTCTGATGGCAGTGCTGCAAATATCCGAATGTGTTCCTGTTTTCGTGCTGAGCACACCGAAGGTGATTTAAGGAGCGAGTCTTATAGAACAAGGCAAACAGCGCTAATCAACACACCCAGTCAAGGAGATAGTAATGGAGAATGAGCGAGCCTAGAGGTGCAATTGTGCCACGCATCTTTGGCTGAGATTATAGTCGACGAAAAAATAAATTACAGTCGCTACAAAGATAGAATGAAAATTGCCATGGAAAGTGATTAGAATGCTTAACCATTTATCGAGATTTGACACATTGCTCGAAATTACCGATGAATCTCGCAACTCCCGTAGAAACAAGAGGAGCCACCAGAATCGGATCAAGAAAGACAGCAGGCCATTGATGATGGTTTGTGCATTGCGTCATTGTGGCTTTGAGAAAGAGTTTTAATGCACCATGGTCTGTCTGGTAATATACTCAAAACGATTAATACACACTTACCAACGCGTTTTCCTTGTTTACCTTCACACTGTGTCAGCGGTCCAAGGCTATATCACTTAGTTACTCGAAGGAGATTAGATACAAAAGGAAATCCTCAATAGATCTGCGAGATGCACTAAATCTCATGAGGTGCACAGCGCAAGAAAGACATGAGTTTTATGGATTGAAGGAAAGGTCTCACCATGGAGATAGTGGTGGCTTGAATGGTGAAAGCGTCCCTTCGCCACAAACTCAGTCTCAATGCTAGGTAGTGCACAGCGCGCGCGCTCTCACTTGAAGTGAGGTAGCTTCTCCATTCGTTTAACTTGCTGAGCTGTTATATTGGAGGTCATTACACCACAATCTTTAGGAATGACTATTCAAATATTCTCTGTAAGTGTTCAATGCAAATCTCATTGGCTAGTGTGCAAGTCTCACTTCGCGAAAAGAGGAGTGAAAGTGATGGATATATTGGTTGAACTGTTTCTAACTGTTCGACTTGGGTCTGAGCGAACACCTAGGAGGATTGATGCCTAAACCAGACCGAGATTCCACAAGCATTGGCATGAGTAGCACCTGCAGAATGGTTCTTGTACCTGGAGAATTGGCCGATCGTTTTGGAAACAGAGGTTAATTGAAATGCGCCTCGAGTATATGTATCAATTTTGAATGTTGCCCTTTAATCAGTTCTGAACCGAATGGATCGACCGCGTTTCTTGGGAAATTTGATTCTGCATGCACAAATTGCCTGGGCGTTATCGTAATTTGCCTCCTCTCAATTGTGCTTTTGGTGAGATGGTTCACCACTATGCGTAACTCTTGACCGGCCGTCTAGGATGCTGGGCTACGCATGCTCGTACAGCAAAAGCACTTATGAGTACTCGGTGATGCCTCAGAATAATTGACAAGGGTTAAAACCTTGCCGAACCCCCATGGCCCGAATTATGCGGATTAAACGGAGTTTAAGAAAGGACAAATGTTCAACCTGGATGGAATGGTAGTCGTACGCTAGACTGTTAATGAGTCAGCGTATAAGACAAGACCAGATCCTGCTCCAACCAGTCGATTTGCCTATGGTTAATGAAGTTCCAACGCCAGTCTCTGAGACTCCGGAATTAAACGATCTTAATTGGAAGTGTGAACTCAGTGAAGGAAAAAAGAAGAGAATGGCATCATCGTGACTCAATAGATCATGAATGTGTTAGCCTTGAGGAATTGCTTAACATAACCTTGACTGCCTACAGACCGATTAGTCTTAACGTGCGGTGTCTGGAGCCACAATGTATATCATCAGTCACTGTCAGAACTTTCTTTGGAACTTGTTGAGTCTTTTCTTACTATCAGATGCTCTCGAACTGAGAGAACGTTTAACGGCTGTTTATATGATATAGGAGGAAGAAGTGTCATTCGCCGCAGGAGATTCCGCCAAGGTAAGTTCATGTGACTCATCTGCTGATACACTCCAAATAGTACTTAACTCTGAAGAGTTGCTTGATAGCAAGTTTAGACTTGAAAGGGGATAATGTCATGAACTAATATTTCAGCGTTCCTGAGTCGTGAAGGGAAACTTTGTGCCACACGAAATGTGAGACTCAAATGAGGATTATAACATTTAGATTGTACAATCGGAAAAATGCCATAGGATGTCTGGCAGGACAATTTCGATATTGCGGTGATATGTGTGTGCTCGCTCGCGACAGAAGAAGGGCATTGAGTCTACTATCGTGTATAGCTTATATTGAATCTATATTGTGCTAATTCTTTCAATAAGGACAAAAAAAGATAGAGTAACTATTATTCAGTGAGAAAAGAACCTCCAGGCCGACTTTAAGTACTCGCATGGCCTGATTAAATTTGTTTAGACCTCAGCGTTAATTAACGACAACATAATATAGAAGCCATCTAAACATCAGAAACTATTCTCCTGTTGTAACTAACGTTGTGTTATCGGCCAACTGATGATCTATATAAACCTCCTGAATTTGTCTCATCCTAGTTGCTAGAGGTAGAAAGTAAGATGGTAGATGTGACCTCCCAATATCGGTCTTACCTCACTAATCGTTCCACGATGTATGATTCATATAATTAACACCAAATGCGCAACCTTGCCGTACATAGATATGAAGGGATGGTAGCACAATGTAACCTTATGCTATAAGCACACTGTGTTTGTCTGCCTCAATCTTTATTGTCCCTATTCAACGTATAAGATAATGAATTCTTTAACCGTACCTACGCTGTCCGAAATACCAACACCCTTGGAAGCGCCATAAAAAGACATCTCTTTTCCATCAATCCAATAATGACGACCTCTCCTCTGCTGCGAAGTGAGAAACGTGTTACCCTTAGAACGATGTGGCTAAAAAATCTATGTGTAACGAAATGCCCACTAGTCTAATACCACTGCAAGCATTTGCGGCGTAAGCGAAGAATTTGCCTGCTCTATTTCCGATACATCCATTTCTGGTCGGGAAGCAATAGAAGTTATGGCGTGTTGACAACTATTGGTAAAATCGTGGCTGTTATTGAGAAACGTTTTACCAGGGGGAATGCCTTTAATTTTAGTTCTTGATTTTTCGGTAATGTGGGGTGGTATGTGCCTGTCGGATCCGTGAACTCCTCCTTGTTTTAGGTATTTCTTTGCAATTTCGTTTTCCTTATATCGTTGGATTATCTTAGTTTTGGATTTGGAGCAGTTGTAGAGGTCATAGCTATGCAGGCTCGTGCTATTGTTTGGTGACGGATTGGGTTGGCGGAGTTCTTACATAGATAGGCCGTTGGAGTGGGCATTTTATGGCTAGGTGTACCTAGCGTTAATCTATTGATTTGTTCGCGAGTTTGATTTATATTATTTTATCTACTATTCAAACATGCGGTTTATTAACGTTGGAATTGGGCAAAGGGGGTTCAGGAGGTACTCGAGCAATTGTCAACGGGTATCTCTTCGAATTACTTTCTGGGTATTGACTTTCCGGTTAGGATATGAGTACCTACCTTTATGATTTGCAGTCCATTGCCGTTAGTCCGATTACTCCATCACCGCCCCTTTGTCCCTCGAAGACAAGATATGAGAAATCAATCATACCTCCCCACAGGTGATAAAACAGGTAATTAAAAATGAAGCTCCGGAATAGCGGCGCCACATCCAATTTCCCAATGCCCATACATCCATACTATAGACTCTAAAACAACCTAAACAACGCACTCCTGCATCGAGGTGGCACCGATCGCAAATACTCAAAGCATACATCATTCCTGTACTTCCAAAAAAACAAACAAATAATGTAAAGCCAAATTGTAATAATTTTGCATGGAAATGAACTTGTGCCATCCCTTCTTCTCTCGCAATATTTTGGAGTGTTTGGAATTCCCATGCCGCCATCTACCAAACGTAAGTCCCCACTCTTAATCTTACGATGCATCATCAAACTTACACTGCTTGCGCCCAATATACCGAACTTTGCCACTTTCCACAACATCATTCAAGGCTCTCATGATTTCCTCCCTAGGGGTATCGCGATCGAGCTCCTATTTGATACCAACAATCTGTCTAATAAGTACCTTCATCCATCGAACACCTATGATAAAATACAGTTCAATCCGCAATACTCGTTAAAGCATAACTAATGTATCGGCTGAAGAGTCTTGTCCACTTTTCAGGTCGACACATCTGCCTAGGAAGTATTACATATGTTCTTGCCTGCTCAAGCCCAACCCGGTTGACATCTCACCCAGTCATATCCTCCGGTCTGAACCAGCGCCGAGATCAAGTGGGTCCCTGTGATCCATCCTTCAATTGCCGCATGCAAACGACCCACGAGAACCAAATAAAGTGGATCAAATTGATTACCTCTTTGAACAATTCGACCACGGAGAATACCACCAGCAACAAGTCCACTCTCGAGATAATCAAGACCGGTTTTTGGTAGTGTGACAGGTGTGGGATCTCAACGCGGCAGGTGTTAATCTCTAGGCTTTTTTAAAGGTCACCGTGATCTTTCTTAGCAAGCCCCGATGAGTGGATGTGGAATTCATTTCGGGAATTAGTTATCGCGCATCTCTGTGCTTCTTCATTTATTATCTCTTATTCTGCTCTCCAGTTTTATTGTCTTGCCCTTTTGCTTAATAGTTTTCTGACAGTGCTATATTTCTCAATTTCACCTCGTAGATGTCCGCGCGACTCCGTGTGTAGGCAGAGAGGTAGAAACAGTACTTCGGAGACGAGGAGAGGGGCTTCCATTTGGTCGCCTAATTCTTCGATCCGAGCCCGCTCCTTCCTCTTTCCCATTGCCGGATCGACGAATCCCTCCCTTCGAGTCACTCTACCTCCTCCGGGATGATGTCCTGCCAAGCTCTCAGAGCACTAAATGAAGGTTTGACTCCCTCTCTCGCCCAATTTGCCAGAGAGCGATATAAATGCGTGGAATAAATCCGTTGAGACCATCTCATTAGTCTAGGCTAGCCCAGTAAGCGTCCGTAGGCTCGGATTCTTTGGCAATAAATGGAGAATCTACGGACCCGAGGAGCTCAGAGTCCATTGTGCCGATTGGCCTGGACCATACCCTTCAAATAGATTCCCGACTGACTCTTGGCGTTGTGGTTACATTAGTCATTCGAACACCTACAGAACACTCCCTCCCCCGATCAGTTGTTTAGACCACTCTATCGCATTCTATGTAGATAAATCTCACCTTTCCTAACTCAGTCTATCTCTAATTTCTTGTGCACCGGGGGGCCCATCATAGCTATTACTTGTCTTTATGAAATTGCCCCTCTGGGACGGCTCTCACTAGCCAACCGTGTATATCGCTATAGGATCAATATCAATTATCTCTTGCACCGACTCACTGGAAGTTCTGCCAAATACTTTTAATTGCGGAGTACATGGTTGCATCGTAGTTGCTAATAATATTAGTTGTAAAACAAAAGAATGGACGGAGTAGAGGCATTTTCTGGTGTGCCGTAGAGACCGCGACTACCGATTCTGTAATCATCGAGATCCAATCCAGACGGAGAGAGAGGTATCCATCAATTTTTCATTGCCCATTTCCGTGCATTAGGTTGGAATGGAGGGGCCTTCGCGCATATGTCTTTAATTGCCGAATTTTAAGCGTGAACACTAATAGACATTGCTCACGCAATCACAGAGTTTTTTGCAGTTATGGCAGATACTGTGTCTCGAATATAGTTCGTGGAGAGTAGGTAGGCCCGAGACCTTCCCTTGTTGCTAGTGTTGCAACGTTCTTCCCTGCGTCGGAGAGGAAGTTCTTCCTGCGATCTGCACGGCCAGTGCGCTCGGCGAGTTTAGCGGATGTAGGCATGTCTTGGCCGAGCCCATCCACGTTATCTTTGCCCAGAATTCCGTTGATAAGCGTAGTTGCATCTGTTATAAAGATCTTCGACGCTGATTCCGGTCTCTCTGTTCTCATGCAGTGTAAACGAATCATTACCATTGTGTACTCATCACTGTATAACCGTGAGTCCCGAAAGTTTGCCCTTGCGCCCGATTTTTTACATATTTCGCCGCATCGACACTATTCTATGTTTTATTTCTAGGCCTGTGAATTCGTGAGCACTTATATTAATTATGTAAGGAGTAGCCAGAGCGGGTATGATCGTCATGATTCCAATGTGAACATAGTTGTTAAATATGTATCGTCTCTGCGTTAGCAAGGTTGTGAATGTAAACGCTACACTTCCTTCAGATTTGACTTAGTTAGACGTAGCACAAGTGTTGGATGAACTGTGCCATAGAGACTTTGAGGCTCTAGAATTCTTTTCCAGGCTGGGCCTGATTGTACTGCAGATTTTACTCGTCTTTCCAGGCACCCGGCATTTTGGATATGGTGGTGTCCCGTATTCATCATCCTCCCTCCATACATCGCACTTCCGCGGGTGCACAGTAGTAGGGGATTTCGATTGCGACTCACATTCTTGAGTCCGCAATCTTGCCACACGTTGGAGTGGGTTCCCATAGTGTGTCAGCATAGATGTAGGCGATCATTTCGCATTCGCCTGCGGTAACCCATAATCTTACCTAAACGAATTGTTAACCTTTCCAAATCGACTTGTGAGATACGAAGTGGTGAATTAGATATCAACTCAATGCCATATCGCAACTCTATTATGCTCGATGCCTATATAAGGTCGTCTTGACGTAAAAAGGTTTAATCTTCGATATGTCAAGTTGTTCCTTTATAGTACACAACGGTTAATCAAATATGTTCTCAAGCACTTCTAATTAGTGCTCTTATAACTCTTGACCAGGTGTTAGTTCCTCTCATCAACAAAAGTGTGACCAATCATTATATTCCTCTCTGTAAATTGTACGTAACAAAGAATCTTTGATAGATTAGGACCATCCGCTACCGCCTCGCCCAAGTACTTCGAACACGAGTGCGTATTATGAGTCTAGCATATTTGTTAAGATTGGAGAGAGTCTGGGTCATTAGGCGGGGCTTGACCAATCGTTACCTCTGCATTCATTACACTATATAGCCCCCCCTTGTGTCATTCAAATCGTTATCGCGTATCTTGTGCCTCCCGCCTTCCTCGCAATCCAGTAATGTTTAGATACTGCGTGAAATGACAAAAGATAGTCGGCCTTGAAGGACTTCCACTTTTACCCATTCAGACCTTTTTGTATCATTACACTGCATATATTCGGAGGAACCGACCCTCACTATCTCTCTCCAGATCCGACATTCTCCTTCTGGCTATAAAGGTCTTTATGTTCCCTAAATGGATAGTCAGTAGGAAGACTCGCGGAGGGCTCAAGAGCAAAGAATGACTATCTTCCATGCTATCTCGTATCCTCAAAAGTGTTTTATTTGGACGAATATTTCGTATATGAATCAAGAGGGAGATTCTCACTATAGGACTCTGTGCTAGAATCTCTCTGAGTAGCACAATAAGTTACTCAAGAAACTACTCATCTCACGCGGACAATCTTTCTAGATAATTCCTGTACAAACCTAAGATTCCTTGACAGTAATACTCGCCACAGCTGTTACCGACAATTGTCCTTCATCTTGATACATTTCTTCGATACTCTTCACCCAGTATGCGCCTGTATGGAATTAGAAAAGTTAACTGAAAAAACACAAACGCTCTTCGATGATAGATCACCTTGATTTCTCCACGCCTATTACCTATCTGCGTCCACGGGACTAGCGATTATACGATCGCAGACCTTAAATGAGGTAATTTTATCCTGCGTGTCAGTATATGAGAGGCTGTGCCGTGTACGTCAGATACTCCTCATCTCTGCCCGTCAGTCAGCCTGCATTTCCACAAACCTCATTCCAGCGTACTCCCTACCATGCCGGGATGTGAGGTCATCCGAATCTCCTTTCCTAACATAAGGATATGGTTTTGGTCCTATGAGTCATGTTGTGCGCACTCTCGTGAGCCATACTTTGTCAGAGCACTCTTTTGCGTGTCTGGTGTACATATGTGGGAGGATTATCACACAGGCGTCGATCTCAGCCCTGACCTAACACTGTTTGCTCAGGGTGTTAGCACCTATGAGCCCACTATCGATATAGTCTCTATTCCCAGAATTTGGATCAAATTCGAACAGGACTAATAACTTAATGGTAATAAATCACAACTCCATGAAGTAGTAACTTGCCCAAAGATGCTCCTCAATTCCGTTAATCGGCCACAAACGCTCGCATATTGGGGGCGATTCTAATACAGACTTGTTGTTTTTATTTAGCCATAACTAGGGAATTGATATTTGCCTTTGTTAGAAGAATAGATTCCTTTTGTTTGTATATCTGACTGTTCCTTGGATATGGGGGTAGAAAATGCTTCTTTTTGGTCTGTGAACCTATTCTTCGGAGGTTTCATATAAATAGCTTTCGACGCTAACCAAGAAAGCACTTCCCACACCTAGTGCCGGTGTGTATTGCCCCGCACAATTGTACTCTTTATAGACGTTCATATAAGCATACAATATAACTTAAAATAACTACAATACACGAACGATTAGATTGGTATCTGTATCGAAGACCACCCGGATATAAAGGACCGATGTACCTTACACGAAGTTCAATTCAGGGAAAGTATGTGTCTATTGCCCTGGCAAGCAGGCTTTTCCCACCTCTCTGCGCATATCGACTCGCCCTCTACCTCCTCTTCTTCGGTGCGTTCACATTGGTTTCATGGACGTGTTTACCTCAACTTAAGCCTTAGATAATAAGGCACAAGCAACCAGAGTTAAGGGTGAATTTAGTTACTCTGTAAATCTATATAAAAATACAACGAAGATGAGACAGATCATACTAAGCTCGAAGAAAGGCAACAATAAAACTGCATCTGTTGATTCTGTAGCTCTCGAGTGAGACTATATTCAACAGTGGGGAGAGAAAAGCACAATTTAATATTCAAGAATGATCCGAGGACTACCTACTGCTACGAAAGAACGCGAAGGATTGGTTGACCGTATGGAGCTGATATTATGCTATATGAAATCTCGGGTTAGAAGCTGATGTGATTGTCATAGAGTTTACAGACACCTGATGCGAGGAGGGTCCGCGCTCGTCCATCCTGACTCACGGCAGGAGAAATATTAGACAATAACGTGACCTTCGCCACAAATCGGGACTTATGAATCCCGCAGTTCACCCTTACTTGAGAATATAAATTATAGCTCTTGCAACGTTACACGGTCCTCCTCGACGTCCTAGACGTCGTCGACTTAATTCCTAAGAGTGATATCGCTCTGCCAGAAATCGCCCTCTATAGGGTGAGTATCCTGAACAGCCGCATTGGGCGAATATTGCCGAAGGAGAACTTGGAAGGATTTCGCGACGAAAGGGGCGTCTCATTGTCGGCCATAGGGCAGCTATAAGCCTGAATGATAGAACCGATATAGCGCGAATAGATGAGAAACGCGATCGAATCCAAGAATTTAGGCGAAGCAGGTCCTCGAAGTAGTTCCTCTTCTTGTACAACGATTGAGGTGACGCCGGACGTCAAGAAAGCCCGGGAGGAATAGCAAAAATAACGCCCACTGTATGGGATACCTAGAAGCAAGAAAAGAGGAGTGAGAGAGGCAAGAATGGATGCGAGAATAAGGATAAGAATACAGATTCGAAACAAATGTGGCGGTATACAGTCAGAGCTGGCAAACGGTCGGTTGACAAAGTGTGATAACCTGGCGGCTTTGAGATTCGAAATCAAAATGGGTCTTTTTTGAGGGTGTAATAGTACGTTGAGAATATGATTATGTCAGCGATTCCATATATAATGATGCTGGGGTTAGCTCAATGCTGAACGAACACATTTGAGGATGCAGTTGGCGATCACAAATGACCAAATTCAACAATGTGTGGACGAGAGAGTTAGGTTTCGGAGCGGCGGAAGAAGTTTGCGTTGAAAATAGGGGAGTTGGCCATGCTAATCTCCACGGAAGATGTATCCTCTCGATCACTTCATCTGCTTTTGATGATTCAGGTATGAGGTTCTACACCCAGAACGGAAAACTTGAGTCTGATAAATTGTGACCTTTCAAATTTGATAAGTGATTCCGGTGTGAGAATAGGTTAATTCCGTAGAATTTTGAGCGTGGAATAGAGAGAAATCGAAAAAGTGTTGATTTAAATAGGTTCTTGAGATTGTTCATTACACCAAACAGTGATATCACCCAGACCTCGACGGCGGCAAAGAGCGTGTAGTATAGCGGAGTTCGGGCCCGGATGGGCGTAGCATATGGCCAGGATCGTAGGAGTTATGCGTTTCATGAATGATTATATTTGCTGTGAATATGCGTAGTTTGGAAGTCTGGATTTCCGGAAGGCTTACGGCTTTTTATCTCGTTTTGGGTTTTTTTTCTCCCTCTTCCGGATAGCTTTGGCCACTCTTCTGACATTTGAACCGACCTCCATGAGAACTGGATCTAACGACGAAAGTGCACCGGAATTCTATACATGCTGGTCATCAAATACTTTTGGAACAAACGTGCCTTCAACCGTCTTCCCAATTAAACCCGTGCTTAATAATCCATTATTAAATAAGATATATCAAGTAGGCCACAAGCTATAATCTAACATAAATCGTAGAACTCACGTCACTACATAAGCCACCACGCCTCAAGCATGCACTCTAAGAATCCGTCCCAACCCCCGGCATCCCCTACCCACAAATTATAAAGCCGCTCCCCGCCTCCTAGTCAACCAGAAGATCACTATTCAATAATCAACGCAAACAAACCAATCTAACCAGATCGCCGAACACGTCATCCATAACATAGGACCAAAATTTCGCATAAAAAATAATGAGTCACGAAACCATATGCCGCAAGTTCAACGACATCCAACAATGTGAGACCATGTCATCCTAATACCATAAGTGTACTAGGTGATGATATGCGCGATACGCGGCATATGGTACTTTGCGTGTACTTGGGGCTCAGGCCTTGTATCTTGGATGCCCTTCACCAGAATGAGGAAATTTGAGTGTTCAGTCTTGTCTTGAGCGAGAAGGGAGATATGAAGTGTTTTGGATTTTAGGATGAGGTTGGTTAGGTGGAAGGGCTTCGTAAGGTGTGTGTTGTAAGTGTAAAGAAAATGGCGTTGAGGATGTTTTCGTTTTGTATGAGGTTGCATAATGATATCGGAGAGAGACGTTAACTCAATGTTGTGGATTGAATGTCGATGGTAGAAATAGGGATTTGGATTGTGGAATGGTTTTTGGAGTGTATCAATATGTTGTTATAATGAATTTAATTAATACAAAATACAATTATATGAAAATCTGGAAGATATCAGAAGAGTATGAGAAAATCTTCTTTAGTGGAAATGAATAAAAAGATGAAATAGATATATATCAGATAAACTATGAGAAATAGTGGTGAAGGAATCCATTTTTGTTAAGTTCAGCTAAATTATGAACATTTCTGTGGTAAGAAGTAGTCATCTTAAGATCAATAAGCAAATATATAATGTAATCCTGATCGTACATAGAGGAATCTAGCTAATGTAATAATCAAAATTGAGGCTTAATGTGTGGACAAGACAGGGAAAAGGTAAATCGAACAAAATTGTTACACCCAAGGCCGTATTAAAGGGGATGAATCATACTTTCTAATTACTTTAAGATTGCTCTATCTACATCAATCTGTTACAATCATTGGACTTAACATCCACAGATCACAGCACAACGGAGCTCTATGCGGGTAAATACTCACGGGGTTGACTTATATACCGATGAGATACGTTCCATGGATTTTTTCTACGAATAAAGTCGGAGCGAGAACATATCAGGTTAAATCCTGTTGAACCGTAATAGAGAAGATGTTCGAAAGTTATTGTAATCTTGGATATAGATAATGATGGAAGCGTTGGTGAATTCAGTATCAGTGCATAGAGAAGTAATGATAGAATTAATAGTGGAAACGGAAATTCTATCACAATCAGAAGAACTTTGTCTAACGAGATACAAAATCAATTTAAATAATTATACATATTCCAAGATGTTCTATGGTCTGTGTAACAGATCCATCTTTATGTAAGCTGGATATATACATTACTTACTGTTAGATCGTCACAAAATGACTCTAGGCGACACAGCAAATTATGCAGTGCACTATACATCTACTCGTACATGACCTTGTTTCGGACAATACCTTACCAGGTGCTGGTTTAGCATCTGTACCTTCTATAGTGAGTTTAATGACATTAACTAGTCAAATAAATTTATCATAAGTTTTTTGAGGCACATGCATGCTAGGCTTCGACAGAAACTTAAGTAGGAGAAAATGGTTGATGACAAGATTATCTATTAGTCAGTAATTGTAACTGTTTAGATAGTTATAACGTGGCCAAAGAAAGAATTAAGAAATATATGATAAATACGACTGAGCACTATCTTGCCTAGGCTTATTGGAGGTGACATTAACATCAGACTTTTCCTGATAAACTACTTGAGAAGCGAGTTATGATGTGAGTATTTCCTGAAGATTGAACGATTTCTTGTATGGTACGCTTAATAAGAATAAGTAATGTCTTCGCTACCAGCTTACACGTTCAGAAAGTGCAAGACGTGGTCTAAATAAGTGGACTTTGTAACGTTGGTCTGCTACAAACCGAAAAACTATAATGCCATATTTTCAACTAAGAACAAGTAGAAACATTTGACAGTCTTGTAGCATGCAGTGACCATAGTGTCGCATGTGGCGCACCACATTCGCCCTTCACCATGCATTACTCTTGCTCTAAACATTAAGTTTAAGGAGTATCTATCCCATCAAATAATTTTAACAGAATCATTATAAGTTGATCCATAAAATCTACGAGTGCTAACTTATCAATGCAAATATCCATAAGTATACGAAGCCTTACTGCTGAGTTCGACTTGCTTTTATGTTCTAAGAAAATGTTACTTGAGCCTCACATACGCACTAATGCCAAATCTGGGTAAGTCGTTTCTTTCCTTCGAATTAATCTCAAGAATCCGACCAGGATGGAGCATGATTATCTCACGGTACACTAATGGGAATGCCACACCATTCGGAATCTTCTCTCTCTCTCTCTTCTTGTCACAACTCATACTGAGAATCTCCGCAAACTCTATTTGGATAAATAATCAGCTCATTCGTCCATGGGTTCAATGCGTAGACATAATACTTTGTGATCACTGATAGACCTCTAATCACCGAAATCAACATCGCAATTACTACGTTTGAACCGATGTCTTCGAGTAAGTTAAACTGTAAGTAAGAACTTCTTACAGAAAAACCGCCTATAGCCTGTCACCCAAACTCCTGTGCGATTCTTTAATCCTAGCATCTCGTTACGGAAGTAGTTATGAATGTATGTAACTATAGTATGTCTGCGGCGGTGTTTCTATGCAAAAAGTCCATATGTAGTTCTGCACTCTCTTCCGCATCAATCTCGCGGAACAAAGGACTATGTATGATAAACATTAGGTCTGGAGCGGAATTGGGACTAACAAGAAGTGGTCAGAAGAACGCATACCTCCTGGACCGTTTCTCAAATAGGAAATTAACATCGACTGTGGTCAAAATTCACTATTGAAGAACCCGGAATATCCATCGTGTGCCTAATTCTCCGACGCGCCATCATATCTCGGAAAAAGTATATGAGTGTCCTATCTCTGGTTGTCGAAGACGCTACAATTCTTATATTATAATAATACAAGCCTCATTAATGTCTACGTGGAATTATTACCGACCAGTGCTAGAAATGTCATAGACGACACCAGGACTAAGATTTAAGGCTCTCACTCTGTAGTCCCACGAATTCGCCTCCTCAACAACCACATTTCCATCCCAGTACTCAACCCCCTTTGCGACATTAATCTCTCGCAAGAGCCTATCACAGTGACTCCGTCTGTCTCATGGTAATATTCCTCACTTAATTCTCCTTCTCAATTCTCTAATTTTACAATGCGGTGACTGTAACTTATAAATGCCTGAGAGGGCCGGAAGCCCAGCTTGTATCCAACAAGACGCACACCGCTGGATCTCCAACAAACATGGATAAGCAGTGCCGACGGCACTCATCCACAGCATAACAATGGCTGGCCGACATGATAATAATGAACTGAAATATAGAGCAAACAGTCATACTTATACACAAGTGCGCAACGGCGTATTCTATAGAACGTGAGGCCTCGATACGTGAAGGATATTAAATGATCGGAGGTCAGAGTCGCTAACCTCAGACTGTGGCATGAGGAGGAAGGGGAGATATGAATAGGGTAATATAAATCTTCTATATACTTGGGAACTACAAAGGGCGGGTGTACGATAGATCTGTAACACGCGTCGCGTTGCTGAGACCCGATGAATACGGTGGTTTCCGGAACGCGGGCAGGACTCAGGTGAGCAAGACCCTGAGCCATGCACTGTAATGCTTGATAGCTTTGTGATGGGTTTGCAGGAGGGGAAATGAAGTATTATGGTACCTAGTAGAAGATGGCAGCCGGTCCTTTCATAGAGAGGGTTCTGACTGTACGAGGAAATGGGAAGGCATGACAGCAGAATTGAAATAGCTGACTTGTATGGTCTCATTATACTTGATACCACTATGTATAGGGACAGCACTTTACGGGTGTTGGTGGAATGTTCTACCTGGAACTTCTATAGGTAGGCTGGAATAGAACATCTGGCCTCCTGCGGTTCCAACCTAAGAGATAAAATAAGTAAGTTCACTAGTTCGGGAGCCTCATATGGACAAAAGTCAAAGGCAGACGGTTCAATGGTGTGTAATCTTAAAAGTATGTATGTCTCCATAGTATAATACTTATATTTCTGACCGAATATGTCTTTCTCTGTATTGAAGTTCAAGTGTAGTTAATGAGAAGGAAATAACTGATTAACTGTTGGTAATACGTAGCAGAGAGGGGGAAGACGGAGAATAAGATACACGACATACCAGAGTCGGCCATATAACTATCTCGATTCTTATGTAGGAATCTGAAAAAAGGTTATAAAAGGGAACTCCTAGCAGATGCATTCAGTATCTATCTTCTTGTCAACTATATAGAGTTCTCCTATCTTTCATGCGTACTGGCTGAAGTATTGATAACATTATCTCGGGTTCGTTTTAATAAAAGTTCCAACTTAGTAGGGTGAGAGTGGTGGAGATAAGATCGTCGAATAAAAATGAGCGGATACATAGAAATACTAAATAACAGGTATACTAAGCATAATAGAGATAGGCATGTTGCGTACTTGTGAATAGTAGGCGATATATTCGGTGAATATATCCGTATTCGTTATTCCAATGAATTATGCGTAACTCTGACGGCATTTCTTATCTTGTTCCATCTAAAGATAGAAAAAATTGAAATGTATGAACTTGATGAAGAAAGTATGTCGTTCGATGGACGATGAATAAAGGTAATATGTATGTGTCAGGCTGTGTGGTGTATCGGGTTGTATGTATGGTACAAGGTTAAGAGAAGGACATAATCAGTACAGATCAACAATGGGATTAGAAAAATATGCCCATATGTCTTCGTGGATGAATGTGTTACTGATATCCATATGGTGTGTGAATATGAGTATAACTTAATAATAGACAAGAAGAGAGCCTTTCCAAGAACAAATGTCTAGAACGCGTAACGAACAAAATTGTAGAAGTCAGGTTGAGATGAAGGGTAAATGCGGAGAACTATCAGAATAAAATGTGATTACAGAGTCTACGCATAATAATCATCTGTGCGAAAAAATTGGGAACTTGACTAAAACTAGATCCGACTAGACAAGGAAAACAGGGTTCTGACCTGCACGATAAGAGAATTAGGATTCGATAAGCAGAATTTAAGTGACAATTTAAGTATTTGAACCAATTGGAATTACTCAATTGATTTTACGGAAAGTTTGTGGAGAGCTGGAGATGAATTGAAGGAGAAATAATGAATAAATAGGAATGATAAATGATAAATGATGATGGTGATGGCGATGGCGATGGTGATGTCGATGATAATGATGATGATGATGATGATGATGATGATGATGATGATAATGAAGATGATCACGATGACGATGATGATGACGATGACGATGCTAATAATGCTCAAGTAATGAATAATTATTCGAATCTTTTTATACTACCCGTGGACAGAATAATGACTACTAGATAGGTAGATAGATGGATGGATAAATAGATAAATAGATAAATAGATAAATAGATAAATAGATAAAATAGATAAATAATAGATAAATAGATAAATAGATATAAAAATATAAAATATAGAATATATTATATTATATCTTATACTATATTACATTATTTTTTGATAAAATCATTTCAGAATATCCATGGATCTAATAATAGGATTTACTAGGTAATTCAATTATTCTATATAAAACAAGAGAAAGTTGAACAGAAAATACAAAATAATTAGACAAAATCAATAGATTATCCATCTAATATAAATCAATAAATCTCAAGAGATAAGACAAGACAAGACAATAACTACTACCTACTAAAACTGCACGTTTCCTACTCCGTATATTTGTCAATTTGAGATTCAGATCATTCCCAAAAGAAGATTTCCTGAGTTTCCTGGGTATCAAAAATCTAGAACAGATCGGATCTCTCCGACTTGTACCACTCGCTCCATTTCATTTTGTACTCCCTCAGATCGTCGGATGTCCTCCAAACAAAATTAAACCGTCCAGCCAACTTCTTTGCTATCCCACTTCCCGAAGTCTCTTCCTTTCCTTTTCTTTGCTTTCCTTTCCCTTCCGCCCTCCATCCCCCATCTCCAACATCGCACTCGCTTTCGTACCTCTCCTCCTCAATTCCCATTCATACCATCCATAAAACAAACCCCAGTGCGTGCCGCCACTCCCGAGACATTATAATACCATTACCAGACGTATACCCGGGCAGGTGCAGCTTTCCCCAATGTACCCGTCTACACAAACACACAAGATCAAGCATCGTCATCATACAGTAACATACACCGTGACAGATACCAAGAGTAGCCCCCCTCAAACACCCCAACAACATCACCTCGAACTTCTCAGGGGATACAGTCAAAGAGTCCCCAATTTCAATTTCCAAATCCATAATCGAAAGGGGCCAAAAATCCATTCAATTCATTTGAAATCTAGATTTCAAAGGCAAGATAATACCCTATCAAGGTATATTTTTACACCTCTATAATCCCGGATATCCCGACAGCCCGAGTGCCGTGAGTATCACGCAAAGGCTTGGCTTGGTTTCCCCAAGCCTCCCCAAGAAAATTTAAAACCATTTTCTTCGGCCTTTCTTTTTCATAAACTTGGCTGGCGTTAAAAATTATGCAATGTAAAAACTTATGCGAGATTATCCCGGCCGATCAATTGGTATTATTGAAAGTGAGTTGTTGATAAGTTGAGTTTTGATGAGGATCTTGCAAAAGTTGTTTAAATGTTGGTGCGGATGTCATAATTTCTTAAACGTGGTATCAGACTCTGCTATAATTCGTGCTTCTTGAACACCTGCTGTATTTGTATCACCTTTTCCTTATTGAACACGAACAGCATGCACTTGAAGAGTCTTGGGGTGAATCACAAATACTTTTTGCATGCAGGGCCCACTCCCAGTTGGAGAAGCGCAGAGTTTTTTTTTCACTTGGTAGAGGAAGGAGGAAACCCAAATAGAACATAAAGCAAGGAAAGGTCACCAAAGGTATTGATTGCATGGGCACAGATTGTTGGAACTAAATAAAAAGTCAGATAAATTATGGTATCATACAGCCTTTGGTATTTTGATTTCTTAAGCTGCTTGCCTAGCTAAGTGTCCCTGCCATGCCATAATATCATAAAAAACGCCGTATTTAAAAAGTCACTACATGATCATATTTAGATCTTGATAGCGCTCTCAATGGCCTTGCGCTTCTTCTCAGTGCGGGCGTTGGCCTTGGCACCCATGATACCACCACCCCAGTGTCTGGTAGCGTTGTCATCATGTCCCTCCTTGATGGCTTGAACCAATTTGGACAACTCAGTCTTGTCCTCGGAGCGAACCTCGGTAAGGGCTAGAACAGCAGCAGTCTTCTTGTGAACGACCGTGCCGAGTCTGGCCTTACCCTTGATGATAGCGTAAGGGACACCCATCTTCTTGCACAAAGCTGGAAGGAAGATAACCAACTCAATTGGGTCAACATCGTTAGGGATGAGAACCAAAGAAGCCTTCTTAGCTTCAATCAAACCAACAACGTGGTTGAGACCGTACTTGACGGCATATGGCTTCTTGCTAACATCTTCCTTCTTCTTTCCCTCCTTGATGGCGGTAGCCTCCTTCAAGAGACGTTCCTTCTTCTCAGCCTTGGACTCTGGGCGGTACTTGTTGAGGAGCTTAAGAGCTTGGGCGGCGGTGTTACGGTCAAGAACGTGTTGGAATTGAGCGATAGCAGGTGGGACTTTCAATCTCAAGTTGAGGATCTTCTTTTGGCGTTGAAGACGGACATACTCGGGCCACTTCACCATACGGGAAAGATTTCTTCTGGGCTGGATGTCTTGACCGATACCGAAGTTACGGGTACGCTTCTCGATGAGAGGGTTCTTATGTTTCATTAGTATTGGGATAAATTTAAGACGTAGATGGATTTCACGTACCTTGGCTGCCTTCTTTGATCCCGAACCAGCTTTGGACTGGGGGAATGGGGCTGGCGCCGCCTTCTTTCCGGACTTTGGAGGCTGTCATTGAGAAAAGTAGACATCAGCGAATGTTCACCAAGTGTCTTCTTTGAACTCTAAAGAGACCATACTGGTATTTCTACACAGATATAGCTCAAGCCAAATCAAAACCAAAAAACCTCGAAAGGTAATTTGATTGAAAATTGCATCTCGACGTGCGATTGCTCGTAGAGGTACGAGTGCGGATGGCGAGTCGTAATTATTTCATTAAAACAGATTCAAAAACAATTAATAGCTTACCATATTGATCGATGTCGAAGCGGCGAAATTTGTCGATTCGTGGTTGTCGTCGAGAGGAATAATGTCAAAGGGAAAAGAATTTGCGATTTTTGAGAATTTGTTGACTGTGGGCGCTAGGGCATCAAAATCTTGGCACGCTAAGCCTATATTGTATATTGGCACGTGATGGGTGGGTAGTTTGACAATCTAGCAAACTTCAATCTAACATTTTTGATAATAGATAATTAATTCCCCGCGATGATTTGTGGATTTGTGTAGATGAATTAATTGACTTCTGCGATACTTTTTGTCTTTTCCACAACTATTTTCAAAGATGGCGCCAGCACCATGTGCTATTTGTAAAAGCGCAAGAGCTCTAATAATTCGGCCCAAAAATCATCAGAAACTATGTAAGGCATGTTTTATCGCCATCTTTGAAGCAGAAATTCATCATACTATTACGTCGACATCTCTCTTTTCGCCAGGCGACAAAATAGCCATAGGAGCATCGGGAGGAAAAGACTCGACGGTCCTCGCATCTGTCCTTAAAACTCTCAACGAAAGATATAATTAT
The DNA here is from genome assembly GCA_003260565.1 of Monilinia fructigena. NCBI lineage: Eukaryota > Fungi > Ascomycota > Leotiomycetes > Helotiales > Sclerotiniaceae > Monilinia > Monilinia fructigena. The sequence continues at coordinate 22,957 of QKRW01000025.1, forward strand.
GGTCTCGAACTCGTTCTACTGAGTATCGACGAAGGAATAAAAGGTTATCGCGATGATTCCCTCGAAACAGTCAAGCGAAATGCGATCCAATACGAAATGCCCCTCAAGATCGTAGGATACGATGAGTTATATGGATGGACTATGGATCAAGTCGTCGAAACTATAGGCAAGAAGGGAAATTGTACATATTGTGGCGTCTTTCGCAGGCAGGCTTTAGATCGAGGGGCGAAAATGCTAGGCATTAAACATGTGGTTACGGGGCACAATGCAGATGATGTCGCAGAGACTATCTTGATGAATCTGTTGCGTGGAGACTTACCTAGATTGGCGAGAAGCACGAGTATTGTTACCGGCGACGAATCGAGCGATGTGAGGAGAAGTAAACCGCTGAAATATGCTTACGAGAAAGAAATTGTGCTATACGCACATCATAAGAAGTTGGATTATTTCAGTACCGAATGTCTATACAGTCCCGAGGCTTTCAGAGGCAGTGCACGCAGTCTGATCAAAAATCTAGAGAGGGTGCGACCCAGTGCGATTCTAGATGTTGTGCGCAGCGGAGAAGATATGGCCAAGTTAGTACCAGCAGAAGTTACCGGAATAAGTCACTGCAAGAGTCAGAAAGTCTCATTAGCAGCTACGAATGATGAGGAAGAGGGTAATGGAGGCTGTGGAACTAATGGAAGATCAAGTGGAGGTGAGATGGCTGATATGGAAAAGAAACTCCAGGAAGATGAAGAAGCCTCGGGAAGAGAAATCGATGTCGCATCCATCGCATCAAATACTACCAATGGCCAACGTCATGATAGAATAGACAAATCCGAAGCTCGCAGAGGAGCCAAAAAAGATGGCCGCAAACTCACAAAACAAACACTGGGAACGTGCAAGAGATGTGGGTATATGTCTAGTCAAGAGATTTGCAAAGCATGTGTTTTATTAGAGGGATTGAATAAGAATCGCCCGAAGATGGAGATAGAGGTAGATGTTGAGGACGAAGAAGAGAGCTCAACACTTAGAAGGAGAATGGAGGGGCTCGCTTTGGCTGCCGGATAGATCACATATATCATCATATCACAATGTCAAAAGATACCCAAAACTCATTATTGTTTATAGTGAATCTCGAGTACTGTTTTGAGTGAAGTCTGAAACTTGCAATCTGAGTATTACAGTGTCTTTTTCCCTATCCACCATCTAAAGATCACCCATGCCTAAACTATAACTTTCGATCTCCCAAACACCACGCATCGAGAATCTCCCAATTCTCAATAACTGTACGAACAATCAAACCTTATCCTACCACAAGACCAACCAGCAGACCAATAAACTTACTCCTATTCCTACTTCTCTCCTCTGCTCTCCTCCCAGCACCACCGCCACCACCACCATGTCCGCTCCAACCGACCCCGTCGGCCACACCCTCTCCGCCGACCTCCCTACCTACGAGACTATCCTCGCTGTCCTCCCCAGCGCCGACCCCAACGATGCCGCCTGCCTCGCCCGCCTCCGCATATTCGCCCTTCGGCGTAGTGTGATGCATCGCGCATCTCTTAGTCACAAGGAGAGAACTGAGATACTAATTGCCGCGAGGAAGAGACGAATTGAGGATAGGATGATGATGGAGGGGACGCGCGGGTTTGTAGCGGAGGTTTATGTGATTCGTGAGAAGTTGGTGGTATGTAGATTATTTTATTGGGAGGAGAGGAGGGAGGAGAGGAGAGGGAGAGGGGAGGATTAAGAGGAGAGACGGCTAATGAATAATACAAATAGGCTGGATTCCCCGAGCTTACGCTCGCACATCATAGGGTGGAGGCATGGAAGTTTTATGCTATAAAACGCTGAATGATGGGCCAGTAAACCTTCCTCATTTTTCTGTCCGCTCGCCGGCTGCCGCCCACCCGCTGTGTGTGATGCTGTCTTCTGGATGGAGAAGATGACGATAACGATGATGATAAATGGATAGATGGATAAATAGACCTCTCTGCCCTCCCGCAATGCTGTTTCAACTTACAAGTGTGATATTATGTGGATAATTAATGAATTGAAAAATCCTTAAGCCATGACTGTAGACTTCAACGCAATTGCTTTACTTGAAGGAAGAAGAAAATCACGAAGAAAACTTGAAGGGAACATAGAACTCAGTACTTTCAGGTATGTGCATCCAACCAAATACAGCACCTACTGATACAACATTCTATTATGGGAAAGTGGCAATGCTATGTTACGCTATATACCTTTTAGCCTGGACAGCAATCATCATGTTGATCCATCCTGAGCTTGGTGCGATTCTGCGAATACTTCACAGAATAACGTGAAATGCGAATGGTGTAGCCACGGGCAAGGGTTAGTTGAACGTCTCAGACTGTTGCCAACAGTTTTGGCAGCAATTGTGGAGCTGGCAATGCTACAATACCAGGTATACTGAGTTGATTCAAAACTGGCGGTGGAACAAGGTGATTGGCAAGACCATATCACCACCATTGCAGCTTGTCCTCAGTTTCCCAGCATAATTTGTTATTTGCCTCCATCAAAATAACTTTCAACCTTGTGTTCAATCATTCGACAAGCTTGGCCTTCAAATCTAAATGCCAAATTTCTTAAGGAGCTTGCACAATTTCTAGCTCCATGAAATGTGGTGGAACTATCACTTGTTGTACCATCAGATGTGTTTCTATTCTCTCTCCAGCATCCCTCGCACAACCTAAATCTAAGAATTAACATGCCTCATTTCTCCATTGCAGAGTCAAGTGTGCTGGCTCTTTCTATCATACCGATACAGAATTTGTAGGCGTTAGATTGTTTACTGGTAGACTTTGTTGGCGGGAAAATGATCGCTAGATCACTTAGTCGAGTCACCACGTCATTGCGAGTGGCGACTAGCGGGGAAACCATGTCTGTGAGAGTCTAAAATGCTAATCTCGAGGATCCCTTGTAGGTGAACTTTTCTAAAAAGTAAAACTTTGGCTTGATATTCAGCTATAGGTATGGAGTGCCGGGAATGATTATTTACCTGTCCTTGTAGAGCTCTCTGCATTCTTTGGGCCGTGGAAAGTAAGGAAAGAAGCAAAGAAAGAGAAAAGGGGAGAGTTTGGCGCCAAAGGTGATCTTCAAAGTGGAGAAGAATTGGTGGTCGGGACTGTTTTGGGGAAAAGAAGGGAAGCGAGAGGTTGGTATTGGTGGTATTTGACAACATCGATGTCTCATAGAACTTTCTTTCCTATATACTTTCTCGCTGCGTGAGTTACATAAGCCTGTGCCTTTTCGAGTATGAGCAAGGTGGTGCATCAAACCTTGTCCATGAGGTATTGTTCGTCTCCTTCTGCTGTGTCTTGTACATATCAAGAATGTGTCCCATCTCTTTATCGCCTCTCTATATTCTCAGGCTGTCGCAATCTATCATGATCCCCCTTTCATCTTCTCGTGACTTGTGAAATTAAACCCAAATTCATGGGCCCATAAAGTATCAATAACAGCCAGTGACACTTTCAAAATATAATGCATTGGAAAACGAAAGCAAAAGGGCGGCGGCGAGTTCGTTGTTTGGTCGTGGAGGAACGCCAATGTGGTTAGTCCTATCAACTGAGTTTATCTTCTGTTTGCAATGACTTAAATACAGCTTTCACCACGAGCCTAGCCGTCCCACGGCTGGAAAATTTAGAAGGTATCATCTTGGTGTGTGTTATATCCCCATGTTTGATTTGAGGGAGCAGCAAGTCACAAGGACATGTGATAACTCAGCTCGAAGTGTCTTCATTCAAGTAGTAGCTTGACAAACATATGCGTCATTGCACGTCATCCCATTGCGGCGTACAGTGACTTGAACACACAGCCTTGAAAAGGTATTATCCTCGATGCTTCTTGAAGGCTTCTTGAACCGACATTCCTTTCTTGACTTCTTCCTTCACACGATCATCTGCTGCAACAAGGCTTGGCAATATTGAGATGACATCGGCTACCTTTGCTCGTGGGATGATCACAACACCATTTTTGGGATCGCAGAATGCTAGGTCTCCAGGATGAACAACCGTCCCATCGATTATCAATGGTGCCTGAACTGAATGAGGCTTGGATTCGGCACCAGCACCAACAACCGATGTTCCTCGGGACCATATCTACAGGAATTATCAGTAAAAGTCGGGGATAATCGGAAGCTTATCCGAAGACCCAACAATTGCGATCAATCGATCTTGGCAAATAGTAAAGGGGGGCATGCAAGATTCCACAAGGGTGTCAGGATGGTAATGGGAGAATATGGACTAAAAAACTTACAGGAATTCCCGTAGCTTCAAGTTCGTCAAGATCTCTAACTCTTCCGCTAACGACAATACCTTTAGCGCCAAGAACTTGAGCTCTCAGTGCCATGATTCCACCGAGTACAGCATTGCTCTGACCTTTAGGCTGAGTTATCACCACAATCGAGTCAGGAATTGTAAGATCGACCCAATGCTTATCAATGGGAATATTTGCGACCGTATTACCAGGAAGATCATTTGAGCTGTTCTTTGGGGCAAAGGCTACAGTTGAAACTGGAGCAATAGTAATTTCATTGAAAGCAGCTGAAGTAAATGCAGGCTTGATGTCCGAAAGGAATCCAGCACCAGGAACTTTGAGTTTAAGAAGAGCATCAGCAATATCACAAGCTGTGAATTGATTTTGAAGAGCTCCAATTTGCTCCTCTAGAAGATTTGAGTTATTTGAGGTGGACATTGCTTGAATTAAGAATTTAATGTTAATGTAGTTCTATATGAAGGGAAGGTTTTGAAATTCAACATAAAAATGGAGCACCGAATACCTATCTTTTGAAAGGAAAAGGTTCTTGTAGGCAAACAGGTAAAGCAGATAGAGAGAGGATAGAGAGAGGATAGAGAGAGAGTTATGTTATTGTTCAAAATAATGGCTGATTATGTGTATGTGTGTGTATGTGTGTGTATGTATCTACCAGGTAGATAGAGAGATAGAAGTGGTATTGTTTGCTCTTGTTTACATCATCATCGGAGACTCGGTCTATCTTGTTTGTTTCCTTTTCTCCTGCTGTTTAAATATATATTAGATGCCGCTCTATTGTGTCTAGTCCTTACCCACACCTAGGTACCGTATCTACTAGTACCGACCTAGTATACCGACCGAGTGCAGTAGTACCTACCTGCCTTAGCTGAAGCCACACATACATATATGATCAAAGATCAACTTCAAGGAATGCAGGAATGGTACAATACAATACTGTACAGTGCAAGGTACAGACAGCTACACAAGTAACACAGCTACACAGGGGACAGGCACTAGGACCAACCAACAAGCACAAGTAAGTACTACTCCGGAGAGTAGGATGCAAAGGTTCATTCTCATTCATAACTCCGAAGGAAATCCAAGATCTCCAGAACTCCCATACGGTGGAGTATCCAGACGGAATAAGAGCTGGAACCCATTCCTGTGGTTCCGAAAGTACCTGGTTTTTCCCCCAGTTTTTTATACAAAAAATCTTTCGATTGTGGCATTGTGCATTGACAAACTCGTAATAATGTTGTCACAAAGTTCAACAAAGTCTCAGATCTAAGTCTTGATCTAAACAAAAAGAGAGGAGAGAAGAAAAGCGAGGGAGAGAGAGAGCAGGAAGGAAAGAAAGAGGGTTAGTAGATGTTTACCCAGGTATCTAGCTACAAATAATAATTTAAAACTATTTGTTATTGTTAGATCTGCATTGAAGATATAATATTATATGATACAACAAACGCAAATAACAAGTATTTACCTAGAGTATCTAGATAGGTAGATAGGTAGGTAGGTAGGTAGGTAGGTAGGTAGGTATCTAGAGTATCTAGAGTATCATACAAATAACAACTATTTACTTGGGTATCTATCTACTTGGAATAAATAAAACTAAATATTTATTATCTACTAATGATAATATAGATATGTATTTAGCTAATGAATATATGTTACCTCGAGAATAATAATATCTACCTATCTCAAATAAATACTCATCTTACGAATTTGTTAAAAAATAATATCTAAAATAATATGTATCTAATTAATCACTTGATTTAATATAATATAATACAATAAATATAATATATATATAATATAATATAATATAATATATATATAATATAATATAATATATATAATATATAAATATAATATAATATAATATAAATAATATAATATAATATAATATAATATAATATAATATAATATATATAATAATATAATATATATAATATAATATAATATAATATAATATAATATAATATAATATAATATAATATAATATAATATAATATAATATAATATAATATAATATATATATATATATAATATAATAAATATAATATAATATATAATACTTATATTTTATTAAATAAATATATAAAGCTGTAATTAAGAATACTCTCGAGTCTTTAAACTTACCTCTAGGGCTATCCATATATTCAATTAAATAATATCATGTAATATAACATAATATAACATAATATAATATAATATTATTCAATATTTATTATTATATTGATTCTTTTTATTTATCGTATATTTACTTCTTTCTAAAGGTTGATAAAAGTGTACCTATCTACTTGACTACCTTACCTCACCCTACCTACCTAGCAAGGGGTAATCACCGGTGATCAGTTCCAGACTTATTCCCTAAGGTAAGTGAAAAATTGATTATGCTTTTATAGTTTATGGGGTTTTTTAAAAAAAAAAGGTTCTACTCTACTTCTACTGTATGATTGTAACTTCATGCATATGAAATTATCGCTAAATTAATTTTAAATCTTTGAGACTTCGACACAAGGTATCAGATACAAAAAAAAATCACCAACATAAATCCGAGTCCTTTCTTCTTTCTCCTTTCTCCTTTTTCCCTTTTCCAGTCTCTTTCTATGATATATATATCTAAGTGAAGTAGTATCAGTTCACTTCAGTTCACTTCACTTCAGTTTAGTGAAGAGAGAAAGAACGAAAGAAAGAAAGAAAGAAAGAAAGAAAGAAGAAAGAAAGAAAGAAAGAAAGAAAAAAATAATCCAACAAAGGTATTCGAGAGCTCTTTATTCATCATGTCTTCAGCCGTCTCTCATCCTATCGCAAAAACCTCATTCGATGATCGAGCATCGAAAACAAAACATCCTTTATCCGCCTACCTACTTCGTCTTATGACCCTTAAAACAATCTAATCTATGCGTCAGCGCCGATGTCTCTACCACTGGGGATCTTCTCCGATTAGCAGATGCAGTCGGTCCATCTATCGTCGTGCTAAAGACCCATTATGATCTCATTAACAACTGGGACTATAATCCAACCACCGGTACGGGAGCGCGCCTGAACCGTCTCGCACGTCGCCATGGATTCCTCATATTCGAAGACCGAAAATTCGGTGACATTGGAAATACAGTGCAATTACAATATACTGAGGGCACAGCCAAGATCATCGAGTGGTCGCATATAACCAATGTTAACATGATACCTGAAAAAGCCAGTGTGGATTCAATGGCCGAAGCAGCAGCAAGATGGAGAGAACGCAAACGTTATGAAGTCAAACAGATATATCAGTAGGAACCCCTCGACCTGAAAGCATTGAAGATGATGAAGATCAGATCACCTCTCCTATAAGTCTGAATAGCAAACCCAATGAAATCACAGATGGTTCTCATGGATTGGAAGCGCACGATGAAATGAACATTGGACGAAAAGCAAGTATTGTATCTATTACCACCGTTTCGCAACATTTCGAACCGGCCAATTCTCCACGTTCGCGCATCGATTTTGATATTGAAGAAGAAGCATATCCTGGAATTGATGAGGCGCCTTTGGAAAGAGGTCTTTTGATATTAGCACAAATGAGCAGTGCAGGAAACTTCATGACTAGAGACTATACGAATGCGTGTGTGGCAAGTGCGAGGGAACATAAGCAATACGTCATGGGCTTTATTTCACAAGAATCGTTAAATACAGACGCGGATGATGATTTTATCAGTATGACTCCAGGATGTCAGTTACCGCCTGAGAACGATGAAGAGGCAGAGCTAGAGGGTGATGGAAAGGGGCAACAGTATAATACTCCTGGGAAACTGGTGGGATTGGGTTGCGATGTGGTTATTGTAGGAAGGGGCATTCTTCGCGCGGATGATCCAAAGTGGGAGGCGGAGAGGTACAGGAGGAAGGCTTGGGAAGCATATGAAGAGAGGATTAAAGCTTAGGGAACAACACCTCCATAGGAAGCACAAGGATGAAGTATCTGTCAATTGTGTTGCCCAAGAAGCATAGTGGTTGGTAGCAGTCTAATGTTCAAAAAGGGGTTGGGAATTTCCACCCCATAGCGTATTTCTAAGAAAATGAAAGCGAAAAAAACATTTTCCTTCATTCATTCTCATTTCCTTAACCCTTTCAGTGTTCAATATCACATCGTCATATGATATAAGATTTTATAAGGTTTTATTCAAGCAGTGTAGTGCAGTGCACCATTTCGATTCTCCACATCGGTTCATCCGTACCGTAGTCGAACCTTATTCCATATTTATCATACCGCACTAATATGATCGGGAAATTTCCATATCGAAGTGGGTTGGTTGGCTGGCGTGCTGTCCGATGCAATGCGATCTCTTGTTTAATTTAAACCCCCCTTTTTTTAAAAAAAAAAAAATATGAAGAAACTTAATATCTTCTGCTTCTGCTTCTTCTTGTCTCGTCTCATCTTCTCTAGTTCCGTTTTGTTTCGTTCTTTTTCGTTCATTAAATCACTTCATTCATTCATCTACTTCGCCTAAAGACCCTTCTTCAACATCAAAAAACGGATCGATTTCTACTATATGGCATCATGGATGCTGGAGGCTGTATCTGCATGAATTGTAGATGTACGGAAAGTCTACACATTCCATAGTTTGCTGTTCGCTGTACAAGTCCAAGTAGCATACATCACCGGTATCGCATCGGATCGGTGCAGAGTGATGGTTCGAGGTGGGTAGGTAGGTTTTTGGTTCTTCGGCCGGTAGATGAGTTTGGACTTTGGATTTGGGATTGGGTTCTGGGGTCTGGGATCGGGGGGTTGGTGGCTTTTGTTTGGGTTCTTGTAGTATGTGATTGTTTGTTGGATTCTGGTGTGCTGATTTGTGTGTGTGTGTATGCATGTTTGCATGTATGTAGAGCAGGGATTTTGTATTCTGGGTTCTGGATTCTGGATTCTGGATTCTGTAGCCCTGTTCTCTGTACTGCGTGTTTACACCGATGTATGGATATATGGATATATTATAGATCTTCACTTCTTGTTGGCTCTTGTATTGCTATTCTTAATGTTCTGCCAATATTCTGCTATAGATGAATATTCAGAGTGAATATCTGCTTCTCTTTCTCTGTCTATCCGTCTGCATCTCACAATGTAATACTGTAACATAAGGATTCTACCTATCTCCATGCATCCCACGATCCAACCCAGAACTAAATAACCCGATGAAGGCCATTCTGAAAATACAAAATCCAATCACAGTGTTTTTCCAATATCCTCATCCCGATCCTAATCATTCATCAATCAATGACAATTAAGCCGAAGATCTAAGGCCCGAGACCCGAGACCCGAGGAGCAGGGGATCATCCGTCAATATGTTCATGCAACCGTACTGTACATCCCCCTCTCCATAAAATATCAAGTACCGCGCAAGTGCCGGCGGAGTAGAACTCCATATGCGGAAATTACTCGGGGGTTTAGTGTCGGGCGATGGATGGGTGGACGGGCGGGGTCGCTGGGAATCTTTTGACGCTGCGTCGGTTGTTGTCGCTTGATGGTGGCGACTTCTGGGTTGCTTTCAGCACTGAGGGCCGGGGTGGGCTGTAGAGTCTCGAGGGTGCTGGGGCTCGGGGATGTATTTGGAGGTGATGCTTTGTTTGATATGGGATGAATTGAATGTTGGGGATTGGATTAGATGTTGATGTTTTTGCAATTGGGGGTTTGGATCTGGATCTGGGTTGGGGTCTTGATTTGCAATTGATTCGAGATTGGTTTATAATTAGGTGATTATGTAAGATGTGATATATATATATATATATATATCTAATAGCTGTTGGGTTTGGTATTGCATTTCAATACCGTGTTGTTAGTTATCTACATATATCCACAATATGGATCATTAAAGGAGATTTGTATCATGTGCGTATTTTAGTTCCTACTCTTATTTCCCACTTGCGAAATGTTCGTTTTGTTGTATAAATATTCATATAGGTTGTATTTAAGAAGTGTCTTTTTGTTCTTTGGTGTCTTTGTTTCTAGAGTATCTGGAATATCTAAATACAAAAATACCACACACCCACACGAAGCAAAAGAGACGTCGGAAAGTTCAAGAGGAAAGTTCCTCCCCGGACATATTTGTACACTTTTGCCCCCAAAGAAGTGGCCGTTCATCTTATGCTTACGTGCATTGTTATACTTGTGTCATTTGTCTGGATATGAGAGACTTTGAGTATGAGAACCTTGATACCTATTCTAAGGAAGACGATCAATAGTTTTAGTCGCTTTCCAACTTTCCTCGTTAAGCTTTCATTCGGAATCTAATACTCTGAAAAACGAGGATATCTATCTCCACTGTATTGGCTTTTCTGCCCTTCGGTTCCTGCAGGTGAAGTCATGCATGGTATGTAAGGAGGATAGCGTGTGGAAATTTTCAGAATATATTGTTCGTCATATATAGATATAGCCTCTCATTGATTTATAAAGTATACCTCATGTCTTTCGTCTGAATATCTAGGTAGAGATAGGGCTATACTGATAGGAGGGTAACTTTCATTTTTTATGGATAGCATTTAAGATTCGATGTTCACTTCTTCTCTAAGTGATTATATGATAGATGCACCTATCAAACAAGTTTCATTTATAAAGAAAGCATTCGCGTACTTTGGGGGGTAGATTATTTGCCGACGAGTTTGCTGGTGTTCTGAGGGTCTTACATTTAGGGTGCTGAAAGCTCATGAATTTAATGTACTATGTATTTCAGCCGAAACCTCTGCTTGCTTCGAGTATCGAAACTCAACGATTATTCAAGAGTTGATTGTACTGTGGATTTAAAAATAAGCGATGGCTCTACTTAGTTGGCATTTTGAGGTTTCAGAATCACAGGGTGATTTGAGACTTGGTATGATGAATGTTCAAAACCAGAGATGGCATGAAGGTTCATTGTCGTACTTAAGAAAGCCAGGATTTGTAATAGATGAGATGTTTTAGTTTGGATAAAACTGAAGTACTCCTACCTATTTGAAACTCATAACTTACTGTTGAGTCTCGAGAGGCCTCAAGTGGAAGAGTGGAAGAGTAGAGAAATCAATGAATAGAAGTAGGAAAAAAAAGAAAACCCTTCGAAAACGCTGCTTAATACCATTAGTACCCACACCAAGTCCACCAACCAACATTTAAAATACAACAACTCCTCAAGTCCTCTACTTCAACATACTACGCGTCTTCTAGTATATTGTCATTCTAACTTTCTCAGCCCTGAGACTAGGTAGGTAGGTAGCTATAGCCGTTTGGCCAAAAGAATCCATCCATCCACCCATCCCCTATAAGAAAACACAACTCCTCCCCCACCCCCTCGAGTCCAACAACCCCCCTTCAAGCATTAACGCCATATCAAACATCCCATCCCATCCCCAAAACACAACCTTCATCCCAACCAAGCCAAGCCAAGAGCCTCAAAACAAGCACAGCTTCCCGCACAAGAACGCGTATAGATCCGATACGAAGATACAAGAAGGGGGAGAAAACACAAGATCCCGTATTCATCCTATCTACAAGGGATGTATTGTATTTTATACATTACATTGAATTAGTTGATTTGTTGGTTAGCCATCAATAAGCTACGCGTCACGCGTAGAAGAATGCAGAAGAGATGTTGTGGTTGATGATGGGGATTTCTGGGGTTGTGCTGCATTGTTGTCCTGTGTTTGCAGTGCTGGTGTCTGCTGTGGAGGTATGGTTCTGGGTAAGTTTGTATTTGGTAAGTGGATGTCTGGATATATAGATATATAGATATAGTTGAGTGTTTCAGGCTAGGTCGGATAGGAGTAGCCTTATTTAGAGAACTGCTAATTAAATTAGAAGCATCTGGTTGAAGTAGGTGTGAAGATTGGGTTGGTGTTTGTGTGCGTATTTGTGAATGTAGATTTTGGAAGGATATATTTTTTTTCGAAGATATTTTAAGATGGAAGATTGATTACCTTTGAGATAGCTTTTTTTGCTCGTTGAAAATATCTTTAACTAATGAGTCGACGATTTATGTCGACATGGATGAGGTATCTATAGCATAGCATGATCCTGATACTCCCAAACAGTAATCTCTATCCTTCAATAATATCCAGAACATATCCCAATAAACTAACACATAAAACCGATCAAGGAAAGATTCCCCCACCCCACCCCCACCCTCACTCTCACCCTCACCTCCACTATTCGCCTGTCTCCGACCACGTCTACCACTAGCCTCCTTATCCGCCTCCACCCTCCTCATCCTCACTCCCCTCCCCCTTCCACAACACCCAATGCCAACGGAAGCGGGATCACCACCAACGCCAACACCGCTTGAAAAACCAACGCATTATACATATTCCCCTGCGGCCTCGTACTCCCATCATCCATCGACCCATCCGAGACCCCCTTCGCCCTCAACTTATCACTAACAATAATGAAGATACCCCCCAGTAACTGTCCGCCGGACCAACAAATTGTACTGGTGACTTCGGGGGACACAGGATGCGTAATCTCAATTAGATACTCAAGAGCAACAGGGACCAGACTAAAGCTTGCGGCGCCGAGAATTGACAGGATGGAATAGATAGCAGGAAGATAGCAGCTAGACTTCTGGTTTGGGGAGCCCAGGTAAAGGCGAGGTAGCAGATGCCTAGGATAGGGATTTGAATTTTGATGGCGAGGAGGTAGGTTTTGGTGCGGTCGATGAGGGGGGATGTGATTGCTGCTGCGACGAGCCCAACGACTATCAGGAGGGCGCCTGCGATACCGGCGTTGGTTTCGCTGAAGGAGTAGGGGGAGAGCATTTGATTTATGAGGGAGGAGATACTGTTGAAGAGGCCGACGTAAAACCAGAAGGGGAACATCATCATGTAGAACTCTGGGGAGCGGAGAAGGAAGCGAAGAGAGGGTCCCAAGGCATGTTTTGGCTCTTCTGATGATGCGGAACAGGGGGTTGGTGGTCCTTTGGGGATGAAGAATGAAGGTATGGTTGCTATGGACGACTATGATACTATTAGCATCGGTAAAGCATGGGGTATTGTGTGACTTACAATAATCGCAATATAAAGAACCATATTAGGTATACTCCCCACACTTCCAGCCCAGAAAGGATCAATCAATTGAGCCAGCGCACCCCCAAAAGGATTAGCTAAACTCATGACCGCCGTGGCAGCCACTCTTCCTTGATTCGTGAACCACAAATCAGAGTATCTAGTCGGGGCTGCCAGTACGAACGGCTGAGCAATTCCCGTTAAGATCTGTCCGAACATCACACCTCCGAAATTCCCATGCGTACCAGATCTTGTCGCTCCATATCTTATCCAATTCCCAAGCAACAAAAGTACGGACGCAATAAGAATCGCAGGTTTAGGTCCACCATGATGTAGGACATAGATAACCAAAGGGCTCGCTAGCACAAACGCGAACAGAAAGGCAGTGCTAAGCCAATTGATTGCCGATTCGGATACATGATAATATTGCGAGACGGTAGTAGAACTTGCCGAAAAAGTTAACCACTGAATGAGGATAAATTAGCCCGTCTTCAATTATAACCATACAACAAACAACGAAGGCCCTCGAGACATCAACAAAAATGTGTGGGGAAAAAAAGGAAATTCCAGAGCAATACTTACATCCCAACTAACAATAATATTCAACAAAACCAACTGCACCAATCCAAACCATCTTCTCTTGTAGACTTTAAAATGTGCCTCATTAAAACCCACCGGATCACGCTCTGAACTTACTCTTCCAAACCCATCATCCGCAGCTCCATCCGCAGCTCCATCCGCACCGTGCGTTCCAATTGCACGACCCCTTACACTCCCCTCTTCCTCATCATCCTCATCTGGCAATAAATCATCCCCGCTATTTAATTCCGCTAAATCCAAATCGCCTAAGTCTTCAATTTCCTCGCCCACCACTCCTCCCTCATCACCATCCGTCTGCGATTTCGATATTCCAGTACTCGTCATATCCGTATGCGCATGTGGATTTCCATTCGCTCTCTCCCCGGCTTTATATTTTTGCTTCTGCTTCTGTTTCGGCTTCCCTCTTAAATCCTTCATGGCCGTCCAGCCATTCGGCATACCGTGGCGATGATGCGCTTCCTTTTCCGTACTCCTATCCTTCTCAATCCCAATTCCAATTTCTCCTAGTCTTCCCTCCCTCTTTTCTTTTCCGCTCCCAGAGTCCCGTCTCTCTCCCAATTCTTTGTTCAATTCTCCGTCCAAATCCTCAGGATACTCCACCCCAATACTCTCCGCACAATCCTCTTTGTTAACCTTATACCCAATCTTTTTGATCCTTATCCTTATCCTGATCCGTATCCGTATCTATATCCCTATCTTCGTCCTTTTCCTTTTCCTTTTCCCGCTTCTCCAAATTCTCTTCCAATCCCTCTAATCCATTCAAATTCGACTTTGTATTCGAATCCCGATACAAACCCAAATCTAAATCCAAATCCAAATCCAAGCCCAAACCCAAACCCAAACCCGACAAGCCCTTCTCCATCTTCAATCTAACACTGACGCGCAATGATAAGCTTGGCGGGCCCGCTAGAAACCTCGGTTATCTAAACTTCCTACACTCAATCTTGCGAGGGTGGTCAAGCAAGCGTTGGTGTGGGGAAAGCAAGCACTTGGGTAGATAGACAGTGAGTTAAAATGAATCTTGCAAGAGTGCGATGCGATCTGATCTGACCTTCAAAAGGTTATTCTCTCTTCTTCTTGTTCCTTTGCTGCAACAACACAGTATCGTTTGTATCTTGCAAACGACCAAAAGCAACGTAACAACTGCTTGCTCGTTTTCTCTCCGTGCAACGCTGTTCTGTCCTGTCTGTTCCGTTCCGTTCTATTCACATGATAATAAGCACAGGAGAAATAGAACAAAATAGATTGATTGATCGGCTTTGCTTGTTTACTTATGCCTGCACTTGTATCCTTACTGGTCTTGAATACATACCTATCATATATTACATACATACATACCTCTATGCATACTCGAGTACATACATACCTTTTTACCAGTCACAACCAGCTAGCTAGCACACCGCAACCTTGGAATAATAGAGCAAGCCGACCATAGCCTAAAGAGGAGATATATCCACGCCCTCCCTTCCCCTCCCTCCCCATACCTACACTTATCATCTCTCTCAGTTTCGTCTCGTCCTCTCGTTTACGATATTAGAATATCACCATGGATCGTAGTTGGGTGATTCCATTGACTTTGCTGACTGACTGAAACTGAACTGATGATTGATCATTGGCTACCTAAGATAGACCTCCTCCTGCTCCACCCTCTTGTTTCACATCATGCATTCCACCATACCAGCTCCCCTCCAAACAAAAAGATAAGGAGGACATAGCCACTATCTATCCATTCATATAGGAGGAGAAAGAAAGCCCCGACAGAAGACCAAACTACCCATCCATCCCTATGCGCCCATTCCCAAAAACAATATCAAGCCCCAATCTCACATTCCCATACTCAACAGTCCCAAAAATTCGAAATTCCAAAACACTCAAGGTAATCGACCCCAAATCTAGAAGCCCCACATAACAAGTAAGCCAAATAAAGATACCTACTGATCTACTCCACCCGGACCATCCAAAACCAGAATAAAGGAAAAAAAGGAAAAAAGGAAAAAAAAAAGAAAAAGAAAAAGATAAACAGAAAAAGAAAAAAAAAAGAAAAGAAAAAGAAAAAAGAAAAAAGAAAAAAGAAAAAGAAAAAGACCAAAAGGAAAAAAAAAAAGAAAAAAAACAGACACCACACCTAGTGTAATAGATAGACCGGATAGATGTTTGCGCCTAGATATTCTTTATCTTTCTATAGGTAGGTATCTAGGTTCTATTCCTAGATAATCGACACAGATACCTAGATTAGTACAATAGACAGAATACATGGGATGGATGGATGGAATGGAATAGACTAGATGGAAAATCATAAGAGTTTGCCCCTAGATTGCTTAAGCAACTATGTGGGTTTTGATGCCTAGTCTGACTTGTATCAAGTGCGGACATGTATTGGAAGATTAGAATCATGATAGGATCCCAGGTCAATCACAGATGATCATCTTCGAATACCCATCCTCCTACTTACGAGTGCCAACCACGCTACACACCCACGGACTCAAAAATGGCCAAAAAAGCAAATAGAAGCAACCAAAGTTTAATTCTATATCATTTCCCTTGTCTATATGCTACAGGCAATTCGTGCGCTCGATAAAATGACATGATCTGACTTTTCCGTATGCAAGTGTCAAGAAACGGATTTTTGGCTCATATGGTTTCAATCCATCAATAGCTTTCCTCCTCCCCTCCCCTCTCCCTCCTCTCCAAAACTCCATCCTCTAAAACGTTGGTGTCGTGTTATCTTGTCAGGTGAGCGCGTCCTTCAGTCATCAGGAGCCTCGCCAATTTACTTGAGTGTGTTCCAGAGCTTTGGGGCAGGCAGCCGGCGGTGGCGGAAGTGTGGCGAGATGGAAAGACTGGGGGATAATTAGTAGTGCATGTATGGGTGAGAGGGAGAGGTTGATAATACATTCTTCAACACAGTCTTTCACCTGGGTGTGTGCTCCTTGACCACTTGGACTCGCTCGACACACTCAAATCGTAATGTGCCTTAGAAGGAGCAAAGCTTTTTCGATTCCTTGCATTCTGTGAAACGTTAGCCTCTATCTCACATCCAAGTTACTGCAGGTATGAAGCAGCTTAGGAATCCCGAAGCGACCCTCCACAGATTTGCGTTCTTCCCAAAATTCCAGCTTGCACAGATATATCCTCCAAAGTAGGAAATAGAAACGCAACTCACCCTCCTCACTTCTCCTTTGGATCACCATCTCCTCTTCATCTTCCCTCTTCCTCTTCCTCTTCTTCCTCTCCTCCTCCTTGGCTCCTCCTCCTCGGCGTCCTTAGCCGCCTCTTATCTGCAGTAGCGCCGGATGCATCCTAAACACAAATACAAGTCAGCACAACATCCATTCCAACAGCCGCCAATCTTTCACAAGTCTTCACCATCCCCCAGAATACAATATCGCGTGCACCCCCAACAAACCGAAGAAAAGAATAATACGATTGATCCTCACAATATTCTGCATTACATGGTCATGCATTAGTCAATTATTCTCATAAGTTCAACCCCCATCCTCCCTCCTCCACCCCAAATTAACGACAAAAACCAAAATTAAACCAAAACCAAAACAAAACAACAAAACATACCTTCACCTCACCTCTCCCCATTATCCTTTTTGCGCAGAGTCGCTAGGTACTCGAGCACCGGGAAACCCGCCTCGGTCCGCCTACTCCATGTGTAGCAGCAGATACAATCGCTCCAGCTATTGAAGAAACCATCTTGAACAAATCAATTTCGGATCCGGAAACCAATTGTAGGACGTTGAGTGCGTTGTGTGGTCTTGGTGTAGGAAATGCTATCAGATATCTCTGTCAAAATCCAGCGTGTCGGATGGAGAAATGATCCTCGCCAAATTGAGGGCCTCAGTGCAATTGGTCAAATTTGATTGGTCGGTGGGGTTGGTTCCTGGTTTTCCGACACATACTCGATTTATGAGTTAATACGTGTAAATTCATGTCATCAACTGCGGTGTGTTAGGAGCTGGCAAGTGGTACCCTATCTAACTCTATGAACATTTACAGAATACGTTGTGTATATGTTGAGAAAGACTTCTATTCTCACTCTCACGCTCTTAGGTATGATATAATACTATTCTGACATTTATTTGAACATCACTCCCGTCTTGAAGCAACTTATCATCTTAAATCTCAAACGCCAGTGCAGTGCTGCTTTGTACCCCGTTTCTCATCATACTATAGACCATGCCAAGTCCTATATGTTAATTTGTGATAGAGAACGCCTGTCCCCTCCATATATGTATGTATCTCTACCGCCCCAGCATCATTTATTCATCTACTTCGTATACTCAATGTAATAAACACATGTAACACGACATGATGGGTATGTCGTCTTATCTTTCTCATGTCTATTCGGGCCTGCTCTCGTAAACGCTGATCCAATCCCAGAAACTGCTTGGCTTTGTGCTTCTTCATAACTGGAGGGGGCCTCGAAGCTGCGCTGGGTAAAATGTCCGGAGCGTGGTAATTCCAGTTGTACTCGCTACCCACTAATCTCGAGCTACAATGGGGCTGCATCTGTGACATCCTGCCAGGGCCTCATAAGCAGGTAATTGCTCTAGATCCTGTTTCCAGTCTAACACCACTCGTTCCCCTTCCTCATGTTCCGTGCGAACATAACTGCTAGAGAGCTCTTTATTTGTTCAAACGAATGGAATCAAACGCCGCGCCTTCTCTGAATGTCATCTTAGTTCGACCGAAGGATTAGCCCGGAGGAATCCCACCTCCCGAAAGCTGGTCCAAGGGCATCCAATATGCGCCGTTAAAGGCGACGGATATAGGATCTGGCAGGAATTCGGTGGAGAAGATTGAGCGACGGACGTATAGATAATCTTATCTGTTACAATTGCTGAGTAGGTACTGTAAAGCAATGCGGGAAGATGAGAAACAGTGAATGCTTACTCGTTGAATTGGTAGATATAATATAACAACCCCCGACGTGCGATCTTAGCTGAATATGGCTCCAGCCAGTAGATGTAGTCGTTGTAGATCTGTAGACTCGGTCGAGGAGGTGAGGTTATAGAGATTCGTTTTGGGAAGTTTGAACGAATCCAGCCTCATTAGAGGTCATCACCCAACTTTTTCGCGGGGCAGAGTTTAGCATTGCTCCTTGCCATATGCAAGGCATAAGAGCTGTTCTTGGTGGAAGCAATACATGATTTGATAAAAGACATGTATGCAAAATAAGGCAGGTGACGCGAAGCGAAAGCAAGACAGCAAAGCAAGAGGAAAAAGAAAGGAATTCGGAAGGATTAAGAAGGATAATGGGAAGAGGTACGGCAATGAAATCTACTACTAAAACTATAGAAAGCACAAGGGACGACTATTATTTTACTTATTTGATTGACATTTAATCGACTGCTACCGAAGGATGCTGTACTCGCTAAAGGTTTATTAGGGTCTTGGAAAAAGGTGTGGGGGGAAAAGAAACAGAGGTGTAAATCCAAGGTAGTATGAGTTGACTGGTTGGACTGGTTGATGATAGTTATTGAGTTTCCTGAAGCAGGGGAAAATCGATATCAGTGTCTGAATGGAAGGAGATAGTACAAAGCGTGAGACCATACTACCAGTAATCGCACAGGACGTAAGAGGAGTGGGAATAGGGTTTGAAACCCTTCACACTTTTTTCTTAAGATGTCGAAACTAAATCTGATAGCGGGGAATGATACCTTGAATATAGTTGAAGAGAGGGATTGGATTTCGTTGGTGTGAAAGAGATGAAATTGGTGGAAGGAGTTTGGGAAGTATTCTAGTTCGCCTGGATGTTTGGGAAGGTAGAGAGGGGGTGAAGAAGAGAAGGAAGAAGAAGGGAAGGGGAAAGGAAGGAGGAAAGAGGAAGGGTAAGAGGAAGGGGAGGATTTGAGGAATTTATTAGTTGGTTTAATTATATATGGATTGGATATATGAGGAAAGCGAAGGATATAAAGGGGTAATGTTAATTGGAAAGGTTGTGAATGAGATATTGTGAAATATAATGTGATATATTGGATGTAATGAGTAATGGATGTGATGTATTGTGGATGTTGGAGTCATGTTGAATGGCTTAGATGAGTGTTGGAGATGGATGTGATGATGTGATGGATGGTGATGGATGTATGATATAATGAGTGATGGATGTGAATGGATGTGAATGGATGTGAGGATGTGATGATTTGAGGATGTGATGGATGTAAATGGTATTAATGAATATAATGAATTATAATGACATCATGAATATCATGAATATCATGGATGCAACGGATGCAATGAATATAGTCAATGCAATAGATATAATAGATAAAAACAGACATCATAAGAAAAAATAAAACAATAGATGATCCGATAGGTATTGTATCTATCACAGGAGGTAAGTAGATAAGTACTTTGTACTAGATAGATAAATAGGTAGATAGATAGTCTTATTATAAGGGTTTCTTGTTTCTTTTTCTCGATCCTTCCTCCTTTCTTTTTCCCTCCTTTTCTTTTTTCGTTGTGAAACTGTGATGGCTGATGATTCGATGAGATGATGAATGATGATGAGGATTGATAATGATGATGATGATGATGATGATGATGATGATGATGATGATGATGATGATGATGATGATGCCATGAAGAATCACGATAAAGAAGGAAGAGAGCGAATCATCAATCAGCAAGGGGAGTTTATGTATTGCTAACATCCATAGCAATTGTATTGCAACATTAAGTAGGTGACTTGGTAGCGGACGGTCGGTAGGTAGTTCAAGTTTACCATCTTCTTCTTCCAGGTTCCTTATAATACCTAGGTGTTACTTACTCTGTACCTATTATATCATATTATTATATTATATTATATTATATTATATTATATATATTATATATTATATATATATTATATTATATTATATTATATTATATTATATTATATTATATTATATTATATTATATTATATTATATTATATTATATTATATTATATTATATTATATTATTATATATATTATATTATATTATATTATATTATATTATATTATATTATATTATATTATATATATATTATATTATATTATATTATATCATATTATATCATATATATTATATTATATTATATTATATTATATTATATCATATCATATTATATTCATATTATACACCTTTTATATATTAAAGTAGCCTCTAGCTTATTGAAGATTCTAGAACTACCCGACCTAGGTAGGTATAATGATTGGTCATTTTAGACCATGTATATATCCATGGATAGTAATAATGAATCGTCATTGTCAGAAGCATAATTAATATACCGGTATCGGGATTGATATTGGTCTCTCCGGCTACGTATCGAGGTAGAGATAGACAGATATACCGAGATGGTTAATAAATTAGAAACAGTCTATATAAATCTTTATACCATTTCTTATTCGACATTGCGAATTTGACATTACAATAACAACATGCATGCATTGCAATACCGCTACTGTCATTACCTAGCCAGCGATTAGATTATTCCAATAACCCGTTCTGTGTAACTTTGGAGTTTAACCGGAAGGGTCTTAGGACGCCCCGCTTTACTCTCAGGCATCAACTTCATGTCTGCCTTATTATCACCACAGTAGAGTCGGGTGGGGTAGTCCATGATTCATGCATGTATGTACGAAGTATGTATATCTCTGACACTCTCCCATTCAATATCCAATATCCAATATCCAATATCCAATATCCAATATCCAATATCCAATATCCAATATCCAATATCCCATCAACACTTCAATATCGTACATATGAACCTCCCTTTTACCAATCCACAGTATCCTTCCAACCATCATAAACTCAAACAAGACCTGCGATCCTCCACAATCACCTCTGCACAACATTCCGAGGTCCTCTCTTCATAATCGATCACAAGCAAGTATTAACTCTTCGCACCCTCCCTCCCCTCTCTAACTTACCTCAACTAAAACGTCCCATCCCTTACTCCCAACCCGAAACTCCCAACCCGAAACTCAAAGCATAATTATATCATCCCCTCTACCTAAGAAGTACGTACCCTTAAGGGTCTCACACCAAAGAAAGGCGGTTGAGAACAAACTTTTCCTGCATTTCTCAAAACCTAAGTTTTACCTGCATACTGCATGTTGTATGTATACAAATGATAGCTATAGGTAGGTAGGTAGGTAGGTAATTCATGCATGTTTTCTATACAGTATCTGCTGTCTGATTTCTTGTCGCTTACGGTACCTTTCTTTTACTCTTGATTTTTGACTCTTGATTTTTGATTCTTGACTCTTTGATTTTTGATTCTTTGACTCTTGACTCTTGACTCTTGACTCTTGACTCTTGACTCTTGACTCTTGACTCTTGACTCTTGACTCTTGACTCTTGACTCTTGACTCTTGATCCCTTTATATCTATATCTATATCTACCACCAAACTATCTACCTAGTAGTCAGATACCTACTACCTACCTACCCATCTAATAAACACCTACTCTTTGATTATTGATTGATCCCTTCAAGTATCGTTAACATATCCATCATACTTCCCTAACCTAACCTAAATATTAAATATCAAAATCATCATTAATAACAACCTTGGAAATCTAACAACATATATATCAATATCCACCCCCCCCCTCCAAAAGATTCATTCAACCCGCATCCATGGATACAGTCCCATCAGCATCACACATCCCCAAATAATATAAAATCACCAGTCCCCCCCCCTCACTAATAATTGCAGTGCCCATTTTTATTGATTCTAGAAGATCTTTCCCTCTTCTCCAATCACCAACCACAAAAAACCCCGATTCCCAAATCCGGAATCCAATGTCCAGTGTACGGGTAGAATCTGAAGGATACACTTAATATCCAAGCCGTAAAGTCGAGGTTTGTTGGATGGTTGATGATGTTGATGATAATAGACTCATAAATCAGATTACCTTTAGAGCTACTTATTATTATAGTAACCTTGGAAGTAGATTTTGTGTATGAAATCGGGGTTGGGGGTAGTTGTGATAGATAGTAATAGTTACCTAAATACTATCTAGCTAACATTAACACTGCTATCAATACTATTAATATAATATAAATACTATATTACTATATTTACTATATTACTATATTACTATATTACTACTATATTACTATAATTACTATATTACTATTACTATATTACTATATTACTATATTACTATATTACTATATTACTATATTACTATATTACTATATTACTATATTACTATAATTATAATATTAACATTGATATTAATATTAATATTAATACTAATAAAATCCATAGGATATTGTTCCCACTCTACAAATACATATTACCTACCTACCTACCTACCTACTTACCCATCTATCTCAATACATACAAGAAAAATAAATATCCCCCTTTCATCCCTAATTCAATTCCATAGATTCCATTCCATTCCATTCTCCTTCTCATACCTATCTACCTATACATAAATGCATACATATATACATATACATACATATACATACCCGACATACCTACATAAAAACCCTAATATCCACCCATCCATCAAATAACCCCCTCCCCGTCCCCCCCAAAAGCTTCCAATATATTTAACATTTATCTAACTTATCAATACATTGATTTATTTATTTAATACATACATACATACATACATACATACATACATACATACATACATACATACATACATACATACACACACACACACACACACACACACATAATCTCAATCTCAATCTCAATAAATTCTAACCTCCACCCACCAAACCTCACAATCTACTACTACCTACTACTACTACTACTACTACTACTACTACTTCCCCAATAGATTCTCCAATAGACTTTGGAATAAAACGTATCAAAACAACAATTGAATAAACCTGCACTAGAATTACATAGTCATATAGATTAACTGAGGGGGAAATACCTACCTACCTAGGTAGAGGAAGGTTGAAAGTGGTGTGGAAGTATGTAAGTGACTTATTTGATTTGATTGTTTGAATGATTGAGTAGCTGTTTGATAAGTAGGTAGGTAGTTAATAAAGTCGGTTTGGGGGTTTCGAGATCTCTTAGAGCTGTTGTAGACTGTACTGTAGACTGTAGGTAAAGATAAAGATAGTTCTTTCATAGTAATTCACTAGTAATTCTATTGTTTCCAAGTACAAACAACTCCAACACCTTTTTCACATCACATCACTCCACACATCACATCCCTTTCATTTTGAATCAAAATAAATATTAATCAACTTTTTTAATTTTGTGCTCCTATTAAAAAGTGCAATCTGTAATACATCGAAAACACTGGCTCTTCCAGTGAAGAAAACGCAAACCGCAGATCTAGCCACAATAGAAAACCCAGTAAACACCTAATTTGCCATCGTGTAATGAATATCACAGTGGGAAGTGTTATCATATGCAGAGTAAAGGAAATTCGTCAGGAAAATAAAAAAAAACATTTAAGTCAACCTCCTCAATCTCAGCATCTTGAAGCTGGCTCTCCAGCGGCACCAGCACCAGATGTTGCCTTCTTGATGGCAGCCTCAAGATCAGCCTCTTGTTGTTGGTACTCCTCCTTGGTAGCTTGTTGGTTTCTCATCAACCCAAGCAACGATCTTGTCGACGCTGGCTTGCAACTCGGCCTTGGCAGCAGGGTCTTGGATGGATTTTGAGAGTTCGTGGTCAGCCTCAGACAAGGAGCTTCTGATTTGGTAAGCCTTGCCCTCAAGAGCGTTCTTGGCAGCGACACGTTCAGCCTCAGCCTCATCCTCGGCCTTGTACTTCTCGGCCTCAGCCAACATACGCTCGATATCTTCCTTGGACAAGCGACCCTTGTCGTTGGTGATGACGATCTTGTTGGACTTTCCGGTTCCCTTCTCAAGAGCAGAGACGTTCATGATTCCGTTGGCATCAAGATCGAATGTGACTTCAATTTGAGGAACACCACGTGGGGCAGGTGGGATACCAGTGAGCTCGAATTTACCCAAAAAGGTTGTTGTCCTTGGTGCGTTGACGCTCACCCTCAAAGACTTGGATGAGGACACCAGGTTGGTTGTCAGAGAAGGTGGAGAAGACCTCAGACTTCTTGGTTGGGATGGTGGTGTTTCTTGGGATGAGCTTGGTCATTTGTCCACCAGCAGTCTCAATACCGAGAGACAATGGGGCGACATCGAGAAGGAGGATCTCGTTGGTGGACTTGGAGGAAGTGTCACCAGAAAGGATAGCAGCCTGGACGGCAGCACCGTATGCAACAGCCTCATCAGGGTTGATGGACTTGTTTGGCTCCTTGCCGTTGAAGTAGTCGGTGATGAGCTTTTGAATACGTGGGATACGGGTAGAACCACCAACGAGGACAATCTCGTGGACTCTGGATTTGTCAATCTTGGCATCAGCAAGGACACGGTCGACTGGGGTGGTGGTAGAACGGAAGAGGTCCTGGCAGAGTTCCTCGAAACGAGCACGGGTGATGGAGGTGTAGAAATCGATACCCTCGAAGAGAGAGTCGATCTCGATAGAGGTTTGAGCAGAGGAGGACAGGGTACGCTTAGCACGCTCGCAAGCAGTGCGGAGACGACGGAGAGCACGGGCGTTGGAGCTCAAATCTTTCTTGTGCTTGCGCTTGAATTCGCTTACAAAGTGGTTGACGAGACGGTTGTCAAAATCCTCACCACCCAAGTGAGTGTCACCAGCGGTGGACTTGACCTCGAAGATACCCTCTTCAATGGTCAAGAGGGAGACATCGAAGGTTCCTCCACCAAGATCGAAGATGAGAACATTGCGCTCACCCTCAATCTTCTTGTCTAAACCGTAAGCAATGGCAGCTGCGGTAGGTTCGTTGATGATACGGAGAACGTTAAGACCAGCAATGAGACCAGCGTCCTTGGTAGCTTGACGTTGTGAATCGGTGAAGTAAGCTGGGACTGTGACGACGGCGTTGTTGACAGTTCCACCAAGGTAAGCCTCAGCGGTCTCTCTCATCTTAACCAAGATCATAGAAGAGATTTCTTCTGGTGTGAATTGCTTGTTCTCGCCCTTGAACTCGACCTCAATGACTGGCTTTCCGGCACGGTCAACGACCTTGAATGGGAAGTGCTTCATATCGGCTTGAACCTCAGCATCTGCAAACTTGCGACCAATCAAACGCTTAGCTTAGCATCGAAGACAGTGTTGATTGGGTTCATGGCGACTTGATTCTTGCAGCATCTCCGATCAGACGCTCGGTATCTGTGAAAGCAACGAAGGATGGGGGTGGTTCGGTTTCCTTGGTCGTTGGCGATAATTTCGATTCTGTCATCACGGAAGATACCCACACAAGAGTAGGTGGTACCCAAATCGATACCAATACTACAGGACATTGTTAGTAAATGGCCGTTGGTGAAATGTGAGGGGTGGTGAGATTGAGTGATAAGGCTGATGGAGGGGTTGATAATGGATAGTGGAATAACTTACGCTGGAGCCATCTTGTATTAATCTAGTTGTATGTGTTGTATTTGAAATTTAGAAGTCGAAGTATCGTAACTTCTTTTTGGAATGCTTTGTATTGAAGAAAAGAGAAGAAGAGTAGTGGTATCAAAAGTGTTTGTTTGTAAAATATGTCGAATGGAAAAAAAAGTTGGGTAGAGTGAGAGACTTTTAAAGCGAAAAGTTCGATTCCAGCAGGTTCGATTCTGGAATCTTCTTTTCCACAATGGGCTAGAATTTGGTTGAAAGCAGAAGGCGGTAGAGATATCTTGAATTCACCACAACATTCTAGTAAGGTAGAGAAGAAGAATACAAAGAATGTGATGGATTGATTTTATTATTATTTATTGATTGACGTTATATGATTGGACGATTGGATAATTATAATTGTACTTGATTGTAATTAAATCTTATTAAATCTTATTAATTTAATTGATGAGTTAGTTGATTTATTAGATATTAGATTTTAGATATTAGATATTAGATATTAGATATTAGATATATTGTTTTGTTTTGTTTACAATGAATAGATAGATGAATGAGCAGCTTGTAGAGATTGTTAATAAACATGTAGAATCTACTAGATACTTACTAGATACTTACTAGATATACCTACCTATCTGTTGTATCGTAGCTAGCTAAGTAAGTAGATATCTATCTAGTAATAATAATAAGTAGTACTTTATCAATTCTGCCCATCACTTTTTTATTATTTTCACATCTACCTAGTCCTATAGCTACCTACCTCTTCACCTACCTAGCACTACCATCTTCTTTTTACTTCTTTACCTGCCTAGCACCACCATCTTCTTCCCACTTCTTTATCTACTACCACCTTCTTCCTACCTCCTACCTCTTACTTCCTTACCTTCTTCTTCTCCAAGGATTATTATTGCCCAATTGCCCTTCATCTAATAATAATAATAATAATAATAATAATAATACTACTACTACTACTACTACTACTACTACGACTCCTACTACTACTACTACTCCTACTCCTCCTCCTCCTACTACCACTACTACTACTCCTCCTCCTCCTCCTCCTACTCCTACTCCTCCTACTCCTCCTCCTCCTACTACTACCCGTACCTACCTAGATAGCAGATACCCAAATATCTAATCATTACCATATCCGTAAACATCGATATCATCGATTGTAGAATAGGTAAATCTTTTTCTACCACTTTTCTACCGCCTCCTTCCCGCCCCGCCCAATGACGTCGCCTAGTCAATAAATTGAAAATATATCCTACTACTACGAAGTAGATACCTCCAGCTAGGTACGTACTGGACTGGACTGGACTAGCCCACTATGTAATTAATAACTGTCAAGGTCTATACAGTATAATAAAAGTAAGTATAATAATAAATCTTGTCACTCTGCACAGTCATCCATCTTTCTTGCTATTGCTATTGCTATTGCTATTGCTCCAACACTCATTGCCCAGATATCAAGATCCACACAAATTAATGCAAAGGACGAATCATTTTGATAAATGTTCATGCTTTTCTCCACTCTACGGAACAAAATTACTCATACCTTTTTTTTCATCCTATCTTGAAATTATTTTTAATCGGAACAGGAGAGATCCCCCGCCAACTATCACGTCACTACCTACCAACTTATTAGTAGTATTCAAGAGAATTTTTCTTTATCTTTATGTCAATACATGGAAAAGTGGTGTCATTGTTCTATATCTGGTTGTGACGGGCAACGAAATTGAAGGCTCCAGCTACTACTGTTGATGACAGCAAGATGTTGTCATGTGAATTAATGTGTGTGTTTCATTACAGTTGAAGGTTGTCCAAAGGGTTACTTTGAATATACAGTTTTGAAAGGAACGTTGGGGGGGGCAGCTTGGAGATAGCTCACCTTCTATCTGAAAGCCATCTTGCAAACGGATACAACCCGAAACTCATGTTTGGGTAAGAAGGGCGGAAAGGTACAGTTTGAAGTATCCCCTCTATTCGAAAGCTACCTGGGATACAGATGCATAAACCGAAAATAATATTTGGGAGAAGATGCAGTTTTGAGGACCGCTCTGAAGGCTACTTACTATGGATGAATATACAGCTTGGAGTGAAACTTCAAAACGGGTGGTTTACTCGAGTAGAGTCTGATTCGAAGGAATAAATTCCTCCTATCAATACTCTTGATATACAATTATGAACTGGATATTGGATATTGAGAGAACCAATTTAGCTACAGAATCAATGCCGTCACTCGCTATCCTTCATTGAATAAACTGTTCAAAATTACTAGATTTAAGATATTGATGTCCCCAAAAAAAAGATCAGTGCCATCTAAATCCATTCTACATCCATGCATCTTCAACTTATCTCCTTAAGCTACTCTTTCTCAATGAAACCCAGATATCCAAGTATTACTATCCGCCATTCCCAGACTCGACTTCCTTGAAACACCAAGTATCGTCCTGCAATACATTAAAATGGTTTGATAATCCAACAACCTGAAACTGCCGGCCCCTCCTGTTCTCTCAGCGGCAATATACCTTGGTAGTGGGGTTCGCCTTCGAGTTGGAATAGCCGCCTGGATGGTCCCCGTGCCTCTCCACAACATCCTTCTGAGAACTTTCAATCTTGTCATCTTCAATGATGCTCGAGGGAGAACCATTGTCTGTAAAAAAGAAGTTTTTTGGTCCGAAAGTTTTCGGGATATGGCGTTCAAGGATCTGACTCATGGCGAGATGCCTACCTCAAGATACCTAACCTCGTCAATTTGAATCATTGAAATCCGACATCATTGCCACGTCTATGAGCCATCTGCAAATGCTACTGCAACCACATGTATTCGGCCAGTCTCACCGAAAAAACAGCGAGCCTCTATAGATCAGGACTCAGGTCAGTCTCTCTACGTTCAGCAAGATTAGACAGTCACCCAGTGGCAAACAAAATACGTGATAACATCTTGATGTCACTTCAAAACCCGAGAGCGAGGCTGGGTATAACGGTTGCGTGCATGATTCTCTGCCAAACAATCTCACGTCAATCTCCTAAACGGAAGTATCTTGCATCATAATAATGTATGAAAAATCTGGCGACAGGAATGCCTTATTGAGCTGAGTCGCAGTGCAGTGCAGTGCAGTGCAGTGTGATACCAATCAATACTCCAACCCTTTATATTACAATGTCCCTGCATTGTGTCAAGCCCTTCGGCAAACATCATCTAGTATCCTCAGTCACTTCAATCAATATCGTGGGGAAAACGTGTGAATAGACATTATCGGCAACAAGCATTTTTCTTATCATATCGGGGCCGAACACAGCCCTCCAGCAGCATGTATATAACACGGCTAGATTGTATTTGCCTTAATGTTGCCTTATGGAGTGGATAGTTGAAAGTACAGTACCTCATTGGCGAAGTCATAACTGCGCCTCCCACCACCGCCAAGCCATTTGAATCAGCCAATGATATCACTTCAATTTTAAGCATATTCCCGACCTTATTTCAAACATTTTCTTTTTCCTCTGCATATACATCAAACTCATTTCACTTTACTCAAGTTCACAAAACACGTTACATTTCCGTTCGGATGCATCGGCCAACTAATCACACTACTAACTTATTAAATCCATTCATGTGTCAGCATCTTTTTGCTTCGCCTTGGGCAGAATCAAAGACTAATTCCTAGGATACATGATATCAATTTGATATGAATAACTCATGACCTACTACATATACCTACTTATTAGTGAGCATTCAATAGAAGAATCATTTCCATCAATCTATAATATTCATGATTCAAGAACAACCCGGCAACAGGCATAGGCGCAGGAACAGGAACAAGTCACATGTTACACGCAAACACTTATAAAGTTCTCCAGACTTTGCATCTGCATATTCTTACACCCCACTTCTTCCTATCCGATATACAGATCCGGATCCAGTCCCAGTCCCAGTCAGATTGAATACCTCCAATAACCTCATCATGTATTTCCTTCTCGTAAAGATGGAAAAGACCTCAACCGTAGGAGTGGTTTATTGGGTAGCATTCGCAATAAAATAAAGTCGTCAAAAGAGTTCTGCTGCGGATAATACATCCTCCCGTACTCCTTCCAAGGGGAGTTCCAGAAAACCAATCTCACACCAGAGTACGCTGTACACAACTTCTGCATCATACAGTAATGCCCCTACTGCATCTTACAGCACCACTTCTCCAGCATACGGCACTTCTTCGTACCACCCCTACAGCCACAAACTTCTACTCTTACAGCACTTTCAATCCAGCATCTACAGTTCACCAAACTTCTGATCACCAATCACCATACTCAAATTCGATACAGTTCTAATCCGACTCTACAGCACAATCGTATTATTCACCTACGCTTGGCAGCAAGTCTTTCTCGCTCCACACAATCATTAATGATGCTGATGGTATTGACTTCATGAATTATTGAGTAAAACAGTGGTAACGAAGGAGTTGCCGCAACCTATAAGAATTCAAGACGCAGCTGCAGTTGAAGAAATATGGTCTATGGTCGACCGTCCATCTGGCATAACACCTACTGGTGAACGCATCAGATATATCCTCGCTCCTTATATGAAGCGACTCAAGAGGGAAATGAAAGCCGGTCGAGACGTCAAACCATTAAACCTAATCGTCATTACCGATGGCGCTGCCTCCGATGACCCCGAATCAGAAAATTGTCAAAGTTGCCAGAGATCTCGATAAACTCGACGCGCCACTTACACAAGTAGGCATCCAATTCTTCCAAGTAGGAAAGGTGGCCTCCGCAAAACAGGCTTTGGAGGATCTTGATGACGCCTTGGAGAATAGGTATCATATCAGAGATATGGTCGATACTGTCACATGGAATGGACGTGACACTCAAGCAGGATTGAGCGGAGATGGAATCGTGAAGGCTGTCCTTGGTGCGATTGTCAAGAGACTTGATCGCAAGCCTGCTAGTGGTGAACATCAAAGAAATTAAACCCTTTATTTTTCTTCCTTTCCTTTCAAAGCTTCTTAGTTTCATCAACATAGACAATGGGATCTGACTAATTTATTCGCTTCATGGTAAATTTTCCTCAACTTTTCATAGATCGACTACAGTATTTCGCACGCATGGTTTTCAGGAGATAACAGTGCGCTCCTCTTCCATGGTTATAGTATTTAGGCGTTAGGGCAAAGAAAAGCGCTAGGGATGCTCGAGGATTCCCCTTTGGTCTCTTCGAGTACCTACGGCAGGCAGGCTGTCTGGGCTCCAGAGAACAACATCCTTTTAATCCTTAATGAATAATATCCTAATTTACCACCGCACTCTTGCACTCACGTTTCTATTCCTTAATTTCTATTCGTCTTCTTCGACTAAAGTGGTCTATCTACATTCTACGCTATACGTGAAATATATGTTTCGAATGTCTCATTTTCATATATCTTCTGCTGCTTCTGCTGGTGGTTTGGTTGTATACGCTTCTGATGATGTGATGTGATGATGATGATAAATATGATAAACAAACAGAAATCGAACACCCAAGACCGGAGAAAACTTAATACTCTCTCTATCTAAGCTCCGGTTATATATAGTAATTCGGTATGTACCCATACATATACTATAGAGCACACATAAATGAATGAATGAATGAATGAATGAATGAATGAATCAATAAAATCAGAAACTATTATTGCCAAGAAGTTTGTGAGGGAAAAAAAAACACAGCTATGTTTGAGAGAGAGAGAGAGAGAGAGAGAAAAGAAAGAGAGGGGGAGAGAGGTGAACAATCATCTGGTGTTGGATGGTTGTAATGATATATATATATATATATATATATATATATATATATATATGGTTTGGGTGTGTACGAATGGGTGAGGTGGGATGATAAGGTGGTGAGGTGGAGTTTTGGAGTAGGAAAGTTTGGGGGGAGGAAGGGTTGGGATGGTGATGTGGGTGGTTTTGGGGGGGATGGAGAAGGGGAGAAGAAGGAGGAGGGATTATTGTTTAGGTTGGTTGGTTGGTAGGTAGGTAAGGGGATATATATTATGATTGTCGCTTGTGTATGTGTATAGTATCTAGCTAGGTTTTATCTTTGATGGTATCATGATATATTAATTGATATTTCTCATTAGAATCATTGACTTGGTAGGTATTATCAGGTACTTGTGGCTATGCATATTTGGATGGATGGATGGATGGATGGATAAATATGGCTATAAGTTTATGACAGGTGTGTTTCAAGGTTTGTGATCTAATTTTGGATTTGGATTTCTTGTTTTTTCTTTTTCATTTAGGTTCGGGTATGGGGTTGATTGGATGGTTGATATGGATATATTCTGCTATTCAGTGATAGTGATCAGGATATGGATTTGTTAATCTGTTAAATGGTAAATGGTAAATTTTATTGCGGGATCTTGAGGTGCTTCTTCGGGTTTGCGTTTGTTTCTCTGTATGCTTTGAGTGTTGGAAAATTTGGAAGTTTGGAGATTTGGGGGAAGGTGGTAGCAGTAGGATGAGGGATGGTTGGATGGCTGGATCGTATGATTGATTTGTATATTCGTATGATGGCGGGATGGGGAAGAGTGAAACCATGTGTTTATTTACTGGCACGGATTATCCGCAACTACCTGCTAAGCTTGTGGCTATCCGCAGCGACCTATAATGATCAGAATGTGGATCTTACCTATCGTGAGTCTGCGGTTTGGAGATCTGGATCGAGGATATTGGAGGAGATAGATGGAGAATGGAGGAGGTTAATGACATGCCGAAGTTGGGGGTAGAGATGGAGATGGATGTAGAGAGCTGGTGAGATTTTGATTTGTGGATTGGATTGGATTGGATTCAGAAGATTCACTGGCCATGGGTTTTATTGTGGATGGAATGCTTTGGAAGAATGTAGGGAGAGTGAGAGGAATGGAAGAGAGTGGTTAGGGCTGGGATGAAGGGAAAGGAAGGGGAATAAAGGGGAATGAATGAGTTGAAGGGGGGGGCGTATGGGATCATGGTAGGTATGTGAAGTTAATATTTGCATCAAAAATATCACCATAGATGCACGGCACCAAACACATTTACATTCATTACACCAAGCAAGCACAATCACATTCATCACATTACATAAAACCACAAAATTAATAAAAAGTAAATCCATTTCCCTTCTGCAAAAATGCTATCTAAGCCGTGCCTTGCCACAAATATCCATCTACCTACTCCCTTCTTTCCTAGTGGTTCCTGTCTGCCAAACGGAACGAGAACGCAAAGATAACGGAAAGTGTAGATGAAGCTGAAGTTGAAATTGAAGGAAGCCCGCAGGAACCCGCAGGAAACTCTGCAAAGAAAGTAGAAATCATGAAACTTTTTCTGTATAAAATAGCCCATTGATTAAGCAGAAGATCTCTGGATCTCCAATCCTAACCCAATTAAACCTCAAGTAGAGAAAGGGAAACCAAAGGAACATGACCGCAAAATCTAGAGTACAACTCGCAAATACTAAATTGAAGGAAAGCCATCTGTGAAAATTCATGTTGTCCATCACCGCGTATCTGAGAGTTTTCTTCAAGCATTGGCTGAGCAAGGAGTGAAATATCAGACATGGAAAACAGGAGAGATTCGTTGAGAGGTCAAGGCCATCGTAAGTAAGGAATGCGTGGTGAGTGGAATAAGTTGAGAAGTATTTTTTCATATCCAGGTGTATACCAAGATTGCATATCGTATCGAGTTTGACGAGAATACAAATGCCAGAGAGCAAGGCAATTCATACCAGATGAATATGAGAATGTGGTTGCGGTTGGAAATAGAGGAAACTTCGTCATATGCTGAGACCATATCGTCGCGCTACCACGATTGCAAATCGAGTGCGCGTGTAAGGAAATCAAGGCGTTTGTAAGGAAACTTTTGATACAGGTTGAAGCTTTGTGGGTTGACTGTCGGAGGAAAGACAATGAAGGCTTCCATGATAGAGGGTAAGATATGTTGAACACCGGATGCAAGAGTCGAGAATTGAATGCTACCAAGGAAAATAAAGACAAGCACTTATTTTTTTTGGCTTGTTTGTTGGAAATTGTGTTATCGTGAGCCAATGAATCTCTGGAGATTCTATGGTGAGAAGGTGAAAGTGTCGATGTTAGAGTGAAATAAAGGCAGATTTTGTTCATTCAGTAAAGTGGTAGTAAGATGGCTTTCCCACAAGAGTCATGCAAATCCTAAGAAATGACAGAAGCAAGCAGGGAGATAGAACTTTCAGAGGAAAGAAAAAAAACCATTGGTAACTAAGTGCAGTATGGTACGCTGGTTGAAAGGCTCCGAATAGACGACGTTGAAAATGACGCATCAGTTCTGACCAGAATGATGGGAGTTAGAAAAGATGACGATCTATAGGTGAGAAATCCGTGCGTAGTACTGTACGAAGACCACTTAGGTCATGAGAGAAGAACATTTGCCTTGTGGAGGTTCTTAGCGATAATGGTGATTGAGTTATCATCACGCATGGTGATAGAAGGAGTCATGACCAACTTGATACGCTTTTGTCTGGTTTGTAATTGATAAGGGTTATCATGTGGGTGATCCTTTGCGATCATGGTACCGGCAGTGTACTTGGCGCCAAGGAGCTCTGGAAAGACAATCTGGAAGCTCAGCTTAGCGGTCCACATCTTTGCACCAATTTCCATAGAGGAAATGATCATGACACCGAGGTCTGAACCAGCCTTTGTACGGGAACAGCCCTTGTTCATCAAGGGACCAAGCATATCGCGAAGAGACTTAGTATGGTGAATAAGAGCATCATTGCGGAATGCAACATAGTCTCGGGAGTCGATAACGGACTTGATGAGGGCAGATTGCTCAGCCACAAGCTCTTGACGCTTCTCGGCAGATGGAACTGAAAGCCATATATTAGCAGCTTATTAGATAGCAATGAGAAAAATGAAGAGTAACTTACTAGGCTTGGCTGCAAGGCGCTCCTTGATGCTGGCCAAATGATCATGAACACCATGATTGTATTGTTGAAAGGCGTTGATGCTCATGATCTGAGTGAAGCAGTATTCAAGAGCCATTCTCATGACAAACCAATAACGGGTCTTTTCATTACTCAAGAGAGAGCCATGACATGACTATGAGCACTCTGTGGATCGTCGTAGGTGAGGCTCATCATGTAAGTCCAGAGGTTCTGGTTTGTGGCAGCAATCGTGCGATCTCCAGAAATATTGGGAATCGACGCATACTCGCGGGACCATCCTTCCATTGAACCAAAGAGCTTGGCAAAATCATTGGTAAACTCAACACACAAGTCATGGATGTTATCGGTTGGGCTCTTGTATGGTACAAGAGGTAATTGAGAGCGATGATTATTGATAGCCGTTTCGGTCTGGATCTTCTGATGGTCGCGCAAGTCAAGGATAGACGGAACGCTCTGCAAAGCACTATCTGGAACTGCAACGGTGACGGATGCCTTGACGCGATCGTACTCCTCTTGAGTAGGTGGTGTTGTGTTTCCGATAGCAGCGTTTTCCATTGCGGCCAACGAGGATCTGGAGAGACGTGTCATAGAGGTACTGCCACTAGTGCGATAGTCAAGATTAGTAATACCCATGAAGGAGTATTTTCCAATTGCAGTTGGGGGCGACTGTTGCCACTTGGAAGACGTAAGGGATAGTTGTCCGAATATCTCTGTTGCGAAGCTGGTGGGTGTGATGCAAGCCAAAGGATTCGCTTTCCATTAAGTTGATTCTCCTTGATTTGGAGCTGCTCACGTTGTGTGGCGATAACATCAAGTAATTCGCGACGGGTATCTTCACCAGTATCATCGGAGAACTCTCTGACAGCGTCAAAGAGTTGGCGCTCCAGATCTCTGACTTTGATCATCCATTGTTGTTCATTTTGAGTGACAAAAACCTGCTGAGCAGTGAAATCAACAAGAAGATTTTGAAGTTCGACCCCGACGTTTCTTGAACGTTTGGAGGAATCGATGAGGTTTCCCGAACAGTATTGATGATAGTTGCGATTCGGCGCTCCATCCAATCTTGCAAGCCTTGCGATACAGAACGATTGTCGATAACATCCGCTCTATGGCGTCGGGCTTGTGGGCTGCTGGAAGATGGACCGAAACTCGTGCTCTCCTTGTTTTTATGTTTTACTTGAGAAGAAGGTACGAACTGGTTTGCAGAGGGATCCATTGCTTCCGAACGCGTCCGAAGATCGGATTCGGCTTGCTTGCGACATGACATGACGAGATCTATTCGGTAGGAGAATGACATAGTTAGTAATAGTGATTTTGAATGTTAATGATAGTAGCAGAGTGTATAGGTAGTCTCTAAAGAAAGGAGTTGAGAATTTGCGCCAGCCCCAAGCCCCAAACGATTGATAAAGTGTAAAGTGGTTAATCGGGATCCGAGTTGTGTGTGCGGCTGGTGGGAGAAAGGAAGCAGGAGGCACTTATATCTGGTAGGGAAGAGGAAGAAAGAATCAATCAAGGATGGTGGAGATATTGATTGTAGTTGAGCGCTAGTTGAAAACTTTTTTCTTTGAAATGGAAGAAATAATATATAGTTTCCGAAGGTGAAGTGAAGAGGAAGCATGAATTAAGGATGGGCATTTGGCGAAGAAGCCACTCAACATGTGCGAGAGTATTCTCCGTATCCTAGGCAACAGTGAATTGCGCCAACGAACAATGGTGGATTTAGGAAATGAAGTGCGGGGAAACATTGATCAAGATATCAAGATAAAAAAATCAAAACCGTATGACTGCAGTTTGATATTATTCCATTGATGCTCATAGAATTTTGGTACTCCCGCGATGATTATTGCAGAATGCTTACTGAGCTCCTAGAAGATCATTTATATATGTGAATAAGTGTTATATGTCTATGAACTTGTAATTGCTCAATGAGAGCGTCTGAAAAAAAAACATTGAATGAATATGAAAAGCTTTCCATATTTCATGGAAGCATAATCGTTCGATGAGAGAGTTTGAAAGCTGCTTCAACATATCTAGAGAAGTGCTATGTCCAGAGCAGTAGTAATGAATTCGTTTGATGAGATGTAGTCTTAAGACGATTGGCCCAGTAATTAATTATAGATTTACCAACTCAAACAGAGCAGCATTTGGAAAGCTATTCCCATGTGATGGATATTTGAGTGGCATATATCATGAAAGTAGAACTGATACATTGAAGCAATATGAAGTGCCACGTTGAGATGAGCAGAAGGCAGAATGATAAAGGAAGGTGGTTTAACCGAGAAGTGTGACACTAGTCAGACTTGAGAATAACCTCTCTCGGTTATTGACCAATTATTTGCAATTAAAAAGTGAGAGCAAAAGGGGCTTGAGTTAACCTAAAGAGCATTAAACAATATCCAAACATTGTCCTGAACGCAATATATACTTGTGCGTAGATGAACTGAAGGCAAAGATTCGTTAATACTGTCATAATTTGCCTGATATAGATTGTAAACCCAGCGAGGTATGCTGGCATTCATAGCGTCGTGAGAAGATGCTCTAATATTTTGATATATCTAGATTGCATAATAAATATTGATCAACGTACCCATGGTTTGGTGAGGCGTTTAGGTCTAGGCTCGAGATAGAGGACTATTGTATAAACAGGTTAGCATTGTGGGCGGTAGTAATTAGGTAAATCACCACAGCAGAAAAGGCACAAATTGACTTCAAAATGAAATTGAGTGCGGAAACAATTATCTACTTACCATTCTTATTGTTCTTTGATGGAAGATCTGGGAGCAATAGAAGGAAGGGAAAATGAGTAAAAAGAAGAATAAGAAGAAAGAAGGTGGAGGTGGAGGAGGATTGAGGTTGTTTGAAAGGAAGAAGGAATAATTCAGATCAAAATGCGACGGGTAGAAGAATAAGCCGTTGTTCTCAATTGAGACTAGTATGACTGAGACTGGGTAGCCTATCAACTATCAATCAAACTTAGTTATCTATAAATACACATGTTACTTGGTCTTTGAGGAGGATAAGTGTCAGGAGAATCTCGGCAAAGCTCGGCAAAGCCAAGTGAATGAAAGATGAACGTATGAGCTTGTTAATTTATGATGATAGAGTTGCTGTATATTCATCATCTTGACTAAAACTTAGATACTCCTATCTTGTTGACACTCATAATAGACTACCTTTGTTTAGGCTTCATTATGGAGTAGCAATTAATTAATTACTAATCAGGTGCTTCTTGTCAACCATTCGATGACTACCATCTTCTTAACTCCCCATGGTGAACATTGATTTACTACCCGCTTCCAATGACTCTACAAATACTTTCTTTTCCCCTTTTCAGGTTGGCTATCCTATACTGCCTTTTTTTCAGACATCCGGTCAATCTTGTCTTTGTTCTTCTTTAGGTTGAACAATCCTATATGGCTAGGCTACCTTACAATCATTTGTTTAATGCTAATCATCTCTTATTCCTCAAATTAGCTATTAATATATTGATACTTGACGACCATTCAATGGATGCTGCGTTTGTTTCTCTCTCCTCTCTCCTCTCCTTCTAGTTCTATCATCATTCAACGATAGTTGCTCTCACTTTTCCAATTTGACTGAAAACTTATTCTGACTGTCCCATTATTTGATGTGAGTGTAACAAGGTAGTAGGCTTGGAATGATATTCAATTTAGCTAATAATCTTTTAGGGTTCCTAAGATCCTTTGAGTCTGACTTCTCTCAGGATTTGTATGGAAATGTCCAGGTTTATATACAAGTTCAGATGCAAGGTGTGACAGCTCATTACGCATAAGAGTGTGACGAGACCTTATTCATCCAATATACCCGGAGTCTAGTCCGGAACCATTCTTCCGTACAACAGTGAGATTGTTTTGATTTTTCCGATTCCGATCATAATTGTATGAAGAATAAACCGTTATTCGATAAAAACTATTCCTCGATTATCTACAGATTGTGACATTGGGGAGATATCTCATTCTAAACTTACTACTGTTCAACGGTAGTTACTAATTATTGATTCCTCCTGCCTTGAATCTATATATACTATGACTATCCTATTGTTATATGTGGTTCTTCAACCATTTTGAATATAAACATAATCATAGTAAAAACATATTCTTATTTGATGCAAGCCACTTTGAGCTCTTGTTACTCTGAGAAAAATTATGCTATCCATTAACTACTGCTTGGTTTAAGTCTGTTTAATTTCATGTTTCTATCAAATTTCATCGGATATCCTTCCTAAGATTATTTGACATGAGTATATTTAATCCTCCCCAGACATTGCATAACATAACCTCGCCATTTTACGATGACTTGACTAATGTTAGCTTTGAATTTTAACAGATATCTTCAACCACTGTTCCATGTGGGAACATGTAGACAGGTATTTGACCTGGCGGTAGAAGTGGTGGTGATCAAACACAATGCGATGAATATCCCGAAAAATACGATGTTTGCAAAAGGGATTGACCTTTTAGCAGTTCTAAATCCAAGAAGAGGTATTTCCAACTACAATGTTATTATGTAAGACATTAGATACATCGATCCAGGAAAAGGATCAAAAGAGGAAGTAGAGGTCTGGAGCGAGGAGAAAGGGGATTAGAGATTCAAATAGGACTGGAGGTCAGAGAACGAGGTGTTATTATGAAGCAAGCGAACATGATATTATTTATTTTATTGATAATTTAAGGGAACACGTAGGAAAATATTACTAGTTGCTCTATTTATGAAGCAGTCGTGATGGGCGATCATCAGAGTGGCGATCGCGAAGGGGGGATAGTGTTAAAGGCTCTGTGATACATAGAATTTGTATAATATTAGGCCGCAAAAGCAGTTGAATGGAAAGATTAGGTAGCGATCAGTGAACTATTTGTTTGCGGCAAGATATCAACCAGTTGGAAACACTTAGACTAATTGCATAACTGGTTGAGCTTAACGGGAGTAGCTAAACTGAAGATCGCGACTTGGTAGAAACCCCAGTCTATAATACTAAAAC
This sequence comes from Monilinia fructigena, assembly GCA_003260565.1. Taxonomy (NCBI): domain Eukaryota; kingdom Fungi; phylum Ascomycota; class Leotiomycetes; order Helotiales; family Sclerotiniaceae; genus Monilinia; species Monilinia fructigena. The sequence goes on from QKRW01000025.1 coordinate 63,149, forward strand.
AAGAGTAATAATATGCAACAAAGCTTCGTATCATATCCTTCATAAGAGATATGCTTTTCCTGGCTGAATTGAGTAATGCTAGATCTAGAGCATTTCGGGCTGCAAGAATAAACATTTGACCGGGATTTACTAAAATTACCTGCCGACATGCCATAGGAAGATTCAAACAAACAGTTGATATTTCGAGGATGAAATATTATTTCTCATATCAGCAATATAAATTCCTCTGGAACTTACACTATCCACCCCGTTTCCCTCTGCTCTTTCCAGTCCTCGGATGTACAATATTCTCTGTTCGACATTTATGAACCGACTAGTCACAAAAGCTATCTATATATTCAATACCTGATTAACCCACCTCCGGATCTCCTTACAAGAATCATAACGCATAGATACACCAATTTTATGGATCAAGAAATATGGAAAAGATTTGTATTCGTCGCATTTGCAATATCCTTCTAGTTTGTAGAGAACAAGATTAAATTGTAGCAGGGGTTCCACATCTGAAATCAATATACTTATATCATACCGATACCTCTTCAATCCTTCTCCCCTCTGTACATTTCGCCTTATCCCACAGAAACACAATCAGCATTTATCCAGATCCGCTTTCCCTTTTACAACACGCTGAAGACACTACTTTGAACATTAGCAATGCAATTCCATCAGCCACAGAATCATAAATTCCATATATAACTATGAACCAATTCATGAAGCAAATATCAAAACATGTTCTCGTGAGGAAATTTAAACACCAAGCCACGCAGAGCTAGCAGATTCGGTTTTGATCCATAGATCATACCGTAATCATTTCAAAACATGCTTGAGCTTTGATGAAATTCTACCTTATTTGGTAAGTAGGGACTTTTGCGATATATGTGAACCATCAGAAAAATGCCATAGCGCTATAGCTAGCTGTAAGAGATCCCTTGCTTGCCTGCGTCTCAAATCCCGGCCTGAGAACCGTTAGGGAGTCCACCCACTCATCTAACCGCAGATTTTACGGGCACAGCGCAAACACTCCAAGAACTAAGTTACAAACCACTTGGCAGGATCCGGTGGTGTCATACGAGAGGATAACTGTCGGGATAATCACGTGACGCGATAGTCGGCATCCTACATAGCCATTGTTCATAGCCATTTGAGATATCATTATTGTCTTTCACGTCACTTGCAAGGTGATACCAACAATAAAACCCTGAGCAGTGTGAGATGAGGTTCAATAAACTCGTGAGATATTGAAAACTCAACACATATGCCCCGAAAGACTCATCAGCTTCATGAATTAAAACCCCAGAAATTCGTTTCAGTCATCTTGATTTTCATGAATATCACAATTTGCCAAAGATCCACGAATGTATCCGCCGGACCCAGACCGTAACCCCATAAACAGAATCAACCACGCATTTTTTCGGTAATAGTAGTTCTATCGTGATCTTCCAACTGATGAGTTATTGTGGAAACTTACTCAAGGTTTGCTGCGTATACGGAGAAGAAATCATTCTGCCATAATAAAATTTAGTCCTGGTCACGAAACGTGCATCTCACGTGTACGCCTAAAAGTTTTGTTGCATATCTGAAAATCTGAGATCATATGGACCTGTGGGGCGTAGATTTTCTCAAACATTTGAAGTTTGAACAATGCAGGTCCATCCGACGTTTTACCGCAATTCCGAATCCTCAGGTTGACATCCGACCTGCCAACCGATTTCCCTAACGCCAAATTTTGAAAACAATACTTTTGTAACTTTTCACTACCTATTTGATGCTCCGTGAGAGATGCAAATGCAAATGCAAATGCAGAAGTATACCTCTAGACACTAGGTGTACAGCAAGACTTTATACTTTAGTCATGTGGATGGAGTTTTGTTTGCCGCCCAGAAGAACTTATGGTTGTGGTGTATCGGACTTGTTCGGACAGAATGAACTGGATGACCAGAAGATCTTTCTTTCTTTCTTACCGAAAGACATTATCGATTCCTGTACGACCGTAACCTTCAGAATTTCAATCTAGACCAACCCATCACTATACCTTTAGGCAAAGAGGCAAAAAGGCAAGTCGGAAACTTGCAAGGTTTGCACGCATCCATGTGGAATCCGAAGAAGTCAGCCACGAATGAATGGTAACCGTTTGATTGCCGCCATGCGAGACAAGTCTGGTTGATAGCCGGCCAACAATTTTGTATATATTAGATAACGGTTAGGTAGGTATGCAAACAAGCGTTACCTCAAAAAGCAGCAAGTGTGCTTGGAATGAAGGTAGAATCGAATTTCGGAGATCTCACGTATCTTGGATCATATCCTCCCTCTTCTACTCCAACTGCAAAGCCGCAAGGGAATTTTTCCTGTGATACAATTATCACTGTATTCTTGTTTCGTGGTATTCAGAAGCAAGTTTGTATAGCAGTTCATTGTCGTTCGACCGACGCTTGCAACTGAGCAAGCGAAAAAAACGCATTGAATTCTCCCTTTGCACAAGGATCTTTCCTTAAATAGGTTATATTCTGATCTTTGTGTATGTTCTCTTAATCTTGCTATGAGTTATCACTGTTTCTCAATATGTGTATAGCACTCTCTTGATTTGCAAACCTTGTGTACTTTACTTCCCAGTCCTATATCCCCATGCCCATGAGCAACATCAGTCTTTCTGAGATTCTAGGTTTTTGGGTTGGGCTTGCTATTTGCTCGTTTTTCATTTCTCAAGTAGGTGTGCTGCTATACTCTGAAGTCAACTCTCTGGCGATGTTGGTCGAAAGCCTGTAATTATGATTTGCTACATGATCTTCATGGTTGGCGTTGTACTGTTCGAGTTCTCCACGGAGTTGTGGATGTTTCTGTCGAGTAGGGCCCTCATGGCTTTGGGCAGTCAAGATGGCGGAGTTCTCAAAACGAGTCCGGTGGTCTAGGAGAGATGGTTAAAGATAAAGTTCTTCTTTATCCTCCTTTATCTTTTGCTAAAGACTGATATCTATTTGAAGAATCCCAAATCGCAGCACTTTCCATTATACAACTGGGTGTTGAAACTGGGTGGGCAATAGGTCCAAATTTAGGTGGTCTAGATGCAAATCCGTATCATGTTGAGCCTGGAAAGCCACATGGTTATAGATTCTTGGAGAGGTTCCCTTATGCTCTCCCTAACCTAATTGTCGCTATATTCTTTTCTCCTTAGTTGGTTTATGATGTTTTTTAGGTTAAAAGGAAGACTAGAAAGGAAGAGTAGATTATGGGAATTTGTCGAGAGCGAGGTTCATCGCTAAAGCCCGCACTTTTTGGAGAAGATTGAAGAGCAATGATGACGGAGATTAGGAAGAAGTTGATTTAGAAACCTCATCTCTATTGTCAGATGAAAACACTTTGGTACCATCTCTCGTAAACAATATTAGTATCCCTCAAGCACGCGAAAATCCGCCATTAGCAACATAGAAGCAAGTTTCGGATAGACAGACAGTCGTATGCATCATGTCCTATTGTCTTTTATCCACTCACACATATCCGTATTTATCGCTCATCTCAAACGGTACCTAACTTCACCTCTCACCCAACTTCCCTTCAGATCCAATGGTGTCTTTGGTTCTAATACCTTTTTATCATCCCCGCCTTTGAAAACTTCACCATTAACAAAGTAAACGCAGATACTGCAGAAATCGGTTTTCTGCTTACTATCTGGGGATTCCTCTGCATGTCCATCCCTCTTTTGCTAGTCTGTCTCCTAAAAAAATATTTCCCCGCCTTACACGTCTTCCACTACTCCTACATCGGAATTCTACCCATTTACCCAGGTACCCCTTTCACAACACTTCTTCCCTATCCAAGCAATTTCATCGTGCTCTGTATTCTCTTCGTAACCAAAGGTTGTATATCAGATTTTGGTTTTATTTCGCGCACAGTGCTTATTGCAAGGACCTGTAAAACTCACGGTGGAAAAGGGAGGGCAAATGGTCTACAAACAATGGTGAGTGCGTTGGCAAGGATCTTAGGGCCATTTGAGGCAAGTAGTCTGTTGGATTTGGAGGCAAATGTGGTTTACATCGGGGTGAGATTCTGGGGCGGTCCAGTGTTGGAGGTGGCGCTAGCTTTATCACCTCTTTCGTTGATGACGGATGACGAGAGATATTGGCTGGTGTATTAGCAGGATGGGAAATTTTAGAACACATTACAAGTTATTTGGAGAGCGCTTTACCTTGGACTCACTCCTTCACCGAATCAAACATATGAAGTAAATGAACGATCACACCGTAGTCCCTCATTCCTTCACACATCTCAAATGATCACCGCAGAAGACCATCTGGTGGACTAATTATAAAGGCAATACACCATACCCGACACCAATATCCAAAACATGATCTCCGAATTTCTCTCCCTTGACGCCACGTCTATCTTCACGATCGATCATCGCCTGACCGACTAGAGCTAGGTAGCTAGAAACTTAGCTCATCATAGCCACAACCTACTGTACAGTGCCCAAAACCCCTCAAATCATCTATCCGCCAAGGTAAATATAAACATTCCAGAAAATCAATCGAGGAGAACAAACCAAACTAGTCAATACAGCAAGTAAGTAGCTACCTATATGTCTAGGGAACTCAGAACCCCAACCACGTAATCCAATCCAATCCAATCCAAAACCTCTCACCTCATACTCCCTCGTATTGCCCCCGGTCCACCTTCCCCACCGCTGACTCAGCCCATCCTACCTGTTCCATCTTAGGTCTGGCATCCATCGTGTGGCACGCCAGCCACCCACCCACGCACTTCAAGCAAGCTTTGAACATCAACGGGAAGAACGGGCTTGGCCCTCTTGGCTCTTGGCTTACGTTTGAGATCCGTGGCGCGTACTGTAGGATGGCATAGTTACTGTAACGACACCCTGGGCAAGCAAGCATAAGACGGCTCGCGGCAAGCGGGAGATAAGGTGAGAATAAAAGCTTCTCCAGGGCTTTTCACCAAGAAATTCCAAGCTGGGAGTTTGGGGGTTATGACGATATATTTCTATGTGTATATATATATATATATTTATTTATTTTTTATGTTGGATTTCGTTTGTAGAGAATATAGATGGATATCGATCACTCTACCAAATCAAGAGAAAAGGAGATGGAAAACCTGTTACGCAGCCCTGTCCTGCCCTGCCCTGTACCTGCCGACAGCGCCGAAACCCCGGAAACACGATGTCACCGACTCAAGCAGGAAGTGGACCGAGCCATTGAGGCAATGAGGTAAATGATGAAGTAATGAGGAGACGAGGAGACGAGGAGACGAATGGTACATATATACATGTACTCCATACGTAGTGCATACATAAGTTTTTGTGGAAACCTACGCATGTGTGTATGTATGTATGAATGAATGTATGAATGTATGGATATTTCCATAGTTGTTGTCATCTGGAAGTATCAATACCTACTGACTGTACTATAATAATAATAATAATAATAATAAGTATACGTATGATATACATGCATAGCCTTCTTCTTTATAAAGCTGAGTCGTAGAGAAGTAATCCCGACAGTAATGAAGGTGAGTGGATTATTAATCAATGGATTGAATTGATTGGATGGATTAGATGGATTAGATGGATTAGATGGATTAGATGGATTAGATGGATTAGATGGATTAGATGGATTGAATTGAATTGAATTGATTGGATGGATTGAATCAAATGGATTAAATGGATTAAATGGAAAGAATTGATTGGTTAATTGGATTGGATTAAATGGACTGACTGCTCCCTACCCATTAAATGGATTACAGTCAACCTGGAATGCATTACAATCAATGCATTAATAAATCGTACCTACCAACCTCAGGTGGAGTCCACAAGATGCTCCAGCCCTGTTTGATGGAGAAGTGGCTCAGTTCTCGGGTGATGATTACTGAATGAGGAAAATGGTACGTTGACTCTTATGTCTGTGTATAAAAATAAATTGAATTTAATGAATCCTGGTTTTACCCTTTAATCTTTGCCTTGCCCTTTCTTGCGCATTTATACTGCTCTCTCTTTCTCTCTCTCCATCTCTCTGTCAATAAATTTCACAATTACAATCTTCAATCTTTGATAAAGCTTCAAGTAATCAAATCAACCCAAATTAAATCATCTACCTACCTACAATCAATAATAAATCAATCAACATGTCTTTCGAAGCTCAACAACCTCAAGCTCAGCAAATGGAGATGTCCACTACAAATGCTCCTATCACCGAACAACCCGTTTGTCTTCCCTTCTCTTTTCTTTCTCCTTTTTCCTTTCCCACCCCTCCTATACCCAACCTTCATATACCACTCCATCCATCACTCACTTCACTTCACCAACCCCCCAAAACAACCCAAAAACTAACCAACCACCCAGCGTCAAACCGAAGGAATGAGCGCCGACGTCTCCATGCGTGGCGGCGGAGGATGCTGGTACGTTTCCCCATGCCCTCCTCACCAACCTCATCTCAAACTAACCCGATCCCCCACAGCGAAGCCTGTCTCGCATGCTGTCTCCTCGATGAATTATGCGCCTGTCTCATTTGCGAAGAATGTTGTTGTTAATTCATTCATTCGTTCGTTCGTATATACATATATATATATATACGTTTTATGTTCGTTGCCACCCATTCACGATTCATATGATTGGACGCAGAGGCGAGAAAGGAAGAAAGGAAGGAAGGATGCAAGCATGATTAATTGATTGATACCCGTGGTTCGTGGATGGATGGAGATTTCTTTTTCTTATGCGCGCGATGAAGTAGATGGATGATGCGAACTTGGAGAAGAAGAAGAAGAAGAAGAAGAAGAAGAAGAATGCAATGCCTGATTTAGTACACGTACGAGATGCGAGCGCAATTAATGATAACCTTATTTCTTACAGCCAGCCTGTCATGCCACCTATCTTTCCTTGCCCAGGTTCAAAATCAAATCATGGATTCCCCTACCCTCAGTGCATGTCTGGCCTCAAGCGCAATCAAGGCGTTCCTCACAATACATACTGCGTTGCCGTTTCGAAATACCTAGTGGGTAGTGGGTAATCCATAATTATGATGATTCAGAGCAATTTAGCAACTGCAAAATGCAAATGCAGATGCCAAGCAAAGTAGTAACACGTGTAGGTGCGCGCGTGGAATATTTATGGGTTCAGCTGAAGCCAGCCACGTATAGGGTTGGACCGTTTATGGATTTGAATGCGTGTGTGTGTGTTTTTGTTCCTTTGTGTTTCGTTACTCTACACTTTTTGTTGGAGGGGTGATGGGGCGTGTGGATGGTGGGTTTTGAGGTATTGGTACTTTGCGGCATTTATGTGAATTTGAATAGAGAGTAGGGGATTAGGAGAGTTGTGTAGTGGGGTGGTGGTGATGGTGGTGATGGTGGTAGTCATAATAATGTTGTCATGATTTGTAGTGAGTGGAGGGTGTGAGGTTGTGTTGTAGATTCTGTAGGGTGGAGGGAGATTGGGATGGGATTGGGTGGGATGGGATGGAGAATTGTTTAGTTTTCTTTTGTGCGGGTTGCTGATTGAGAGAGATGTTTATCTCATGTGGTATTTTTTTACGGCGGATTTGCGATTGGAGGTTGGGAGTTGGGGGTCATGTGCCTTCTTGGCGTTTTTGGAGGAGGGACTGGCGAAGAGTTCCACCGAGTGCAATGATAGTTTATATCGATTGACGTGCGACGTACATAGCAGGATACATTCTTCGGCCAAAGCCAAAGCAGCCGAAAGGGTAGTTGAGGGGTCTGGTGTCAGCCGTTTCCCACGGTGTGAATTTTTCGCCCTTGGGAATACTGTAGGATTTTTATGGTCTCATTGAGAAAGAAGGTGTTGGTGATGGACTCGTAATTTACCTTGAGTTGAGCAAATTAGACGCAAGTGGGATTAGCATATTGAGACATATGTCGAGATTAAGGTGCCTTTATAGGTGTAGTCCTGGGATGATGAATGCGTGATCTCGATAGAAGCACGATGGGTATCTGGAATAACATCTCGCTTGATTTAATCTTACATGTCATCTTCTTTAGTAACGTAATCATCGCATTGTTTTCGTGACGAAAATGCCCAAGGATGGTAAAGCTTGTTAGCTTTCGAGGTTGGGCATGCGGTTCTGTCCAGTGATTATATTACCAGACTCCTGACTCCAGCGGTTGGCAGATATCTCATCTATTCAGACTTTTTTGAAGCGGTGATCTGTCGAGTTAATTGTGCTGATATTCTCAAGATCCAAAGTTTTGTCTCGCTGGATCAACGTTTCGGGGGCGTTGGCATCAATGCCTGCTATATGTCCAAATTCGAAGAGGCCCCAGTACATGGTATCGGGTCCATAACCATGCCATATATAAGTAGAGATTACCTGGAACTCATACTATAAAATCGAATGGGGAGCTGACGAGGAGGTTCTCTTTTACATTACATTCCGCAGGTCAGACCCAAAGAAGTTTCTGACGGTCATCTGTCGTGGAACCCTCTCATACTGACTTGGCCTCCTAAAGCTTGAAGATCTTGCAACGACTGCTGTATCGTTCAATGTTGTACTGGTCATGTTCTATGATCCATGTTACGGGCTTGGCGGTGACGAGTGGAGATATATGCATCAGGATTTCGTATGGTGCTAACTGACGACATGCCTGAGCGGACAGATGGTCTTTACTATTTCTGTGTATCCAGAGGATATTGCCAGTACTGTGTACATTTGCGAGCACATCATCGCCGCCGTTACATCAGCCGCCTCTTTGCTGAGCCTTTCTATCTCGCCGCCTAAGTCAGTAATTGTGGCACGGTATGATTAAAGCCTCTTTTGCCACCGTATACGGAATATTTCGGTCTTTGAAGACTTAATGATCCGCTGTAGAACTATTCCTCCCTGTCTCTTTCCCTTGTCCCAAAGCCGGCGAGTGGATGCGCCTCGGTAGGTCTCAGCAACGTAAGATACGATGATGAATTATAAGACGCAGCTGTTCGACTATGGCAGCCTCTTTTTTCGAATAGACACGGCGCTTTCGGGTCGTAAGATCAATTCCTTTCATCACAGGATTCATGCTACTACCTTAGACATAAGGTTTCGGACGGGATTATTCCATGTTGAAAACCGAAATCACAACCCCCGCTTTTGGTTTTGCCTTGGAGGAAGACAGAGCTGTGGATCTCGTAGAGAAACCAGAGATTTCGCAAGGAATGCAACTCCTAATACCTTTGTGCTAGAGATTGGTCTACGATCACCAGGCATGCAGATGTTTCTCGAAAGTAGTGCGCCACAACTTCATCGTCACATTATACAATGTATGAGAATCTTATGCAATGAACAATAAGTTCCGCGGCTGTGAGGAAGACAGGAGAGTGCGGAGGGTAACCCATGGGTCTGAGCGAGTGGAACAAAGCACGGCGTGGAAAAAAGGAACCCCAGAGACTTTAGAAAAGACTTGCATGGCCCTTCCATAAGACCATAATCTACCGTTATTGCGATAATATTACGAAGAAGTCTACGACGTGGCAGTAGTTTCAAGCGTGCTTTACAGGAGCTCTTGAATTCTGTAGTAGGTTCAGGAATAGTTGCCAACTCAACATCCTAACCATATTCTTCCACTTCCAGACAGGTATAACTGGACTGCCAGGATCTGCAGCAGATTATGCGAGGCATAAATTGAACCAGCTTGGGGGCTCGAGTTGGGAAGATGCTAAGCGTCAGCAAAACCAAATACCACCTTATTGTACGCTGTAAATAACTATTCAAGATCCAAAGCCACAGTTATGAATAAAACAAACGATAAGAAACTGTCGAACAAGTTTAGTAAAGCATAGCATTCAACATCCATCTCAGGTCATCTGTACCACCAACCTTGCTTCCAGGTCCAAGTAGATGTGGAATGGATTCTGAAACCAACGCTCGAGCACAGGGGAAGCCAAAGAACATTTCAATGTTAATATAATGGGCGTGAAAAAGAAAGCGTTTTCTACTACTCCCCTCGCAGATAACCTTAGATGTCATAGTTCGTATAATACTGCGTGTAGTTATTGAAGTCTGCGCTGCCCCCATCGGGATAACAAAAAAGCAATGTAGATGCATTAGCTACATGCCTCCATACCATATCCATGAGGGATTGAGCAGCTATAAGCCTCACTTAGATACAACCTGCAGGGGAAGAAGTTGTTGAGTAGTGAAGTGTTGGATCCAAGAATCGCACAACTACTGCAAGACTGTCTCCGAAGGCCTGGCATTGAACGACGCTGCTCAACGCCACTGAGCCGGTAAATATCCGATTTGTAGCCATATTGGCCGCGCAAGACTGTGGCAATCATCTAGGCAGAGAAACAATCCAATGGCTGCTTTTGGGTTCCAGCATTTGGGCCGGTTTGGATTCTCTTGAGAGACTTGGTGAAGCCCATATTTGCAAGAGTATAATTTCCGGATCTTGACTTCTCGCCTCCGTGCGTCTAAAATTGCATGCTTGATCCTCAAACCTGTTTCCCAATCTCATATTTCTCTCTTATGTTTCCTCATATACATGCATTCTTTTTCGTTCCCGATGCAGCTTTAATTACTAATTCTCTTCATGATTTTCCAAATATCCCCTTAACGAGTAGGCAATTATGACTCTTCATTCTTGCAGTCAGCCAGTCGGTCTCCCATGCAACTTCTGAACACATCTTGCCCTGTAAGCTACACCATCTGTTCAGGAAATCTATATCACACTTTCCGTGAGTGTCAATAATATCAGACTTCGAGTATCCATACGAAGCACCCCCCGTAGTATTCGACTTCTCTCTTCCATGCATGGTCATTAACCCGATTCCAAGATTGAAGCCCGGACTTCTCAATAAACAGATGTGATATATGACAGGTTGCAATTGTACATGTATACGTAGGACCACCCGGCCCTTCCGTCCCTTTTGAAAATTCTAACGAGGCCAAAACGTCTCGGTTACAGTGCACAGTGCCTTGGAATCTTTCTTTCGAGCAGATTGTTTGATTTCTACAGTATTATCGTTCAATACAAATGGATCTGATTCACGGGATGTTATGTAGGTATGTTCTCACATCAGTAATTGTCAAATTAGGTCTCTGAAATATAGTACAACGATTGGTTGTGAGACTTACATAATTATTGGCAGAAAAGGGCGGTGTGAGTTTAATGGCACTTCATCTCTGACTTCACTTGATCATCTTTTCCCTGCCTCTAAACCAGGAACCAGAAGTCGGCGACAACATCCATCCTTCAAACAAGTGATGACTGAACCTATATACACTAAGTCTTCTGTACTATTATTCCACTGGGACTTGAAAATGGCGCAATTGCCAAGTCCGCTGTGATGACCAATTGCAACTGTTGCGCCTCCTTTTCCTCTTTCTACTTCCACTTCCCCTTTCTCTTTCTCTTTCTCTTTCTCTTTCTTTTTCTTTTTCTACTTCCATCAACACACCCTATCCAAAAACTGTTACTTCTTGACCTGGTACTTTACGGGCAGTGGTTCTGGTGCCGAGTTCCGAGTATGCTCTCAGCTATAGGAAACAAACCTTAAGGTAGGTGTAATTTTCAAGAGCTTTTGACCCTACAGGCGTCTCCCGTCAAGCATTCTATCACAATTGCCTCACGATCTCCTTCATATCTAGGAGGAGTCTCGTCAATTACATATAACGGTATAAGCTTCAAACCATGTCCCAGGCAGTTCAATCATTTCTGAAGTTCCAAGATAAACCCATACCTCTGAAGACTCTATTTTCTTGTGTTTGATTGATTCATTGAAAGAAAAGGACCTTGTCCAAACAAGAAGAAAATAGTTCAAATCTCTTTCTTATTGTTCTCTAATAATTAGAGTTGATTTAGATAGAAGATCCCCGGCTTGGCAACTAACCACTTGTTGTGGTCATCCCGCCGACCTCAAGACCCATAAGGCCATCCTTCTGACAAACCAAATCCAGATTTATTATCTCTGACAATTGAAACATTCATACCACTTTCACAACAACAATCTCAGGCAGTCCCAAAGCTGTATCCTTGCAGAACCTCTCAAAACTCCAACTCTGGATACCATTACCTTGAATGCCCCAGCCAGACCACCCTGCAGAAAAATCATCATACCGCTCTACGGATGTATCTCCTTTTATATGAGCCATTACTGGCCTCGCATATCTCAACCGAATTTCTCTTGTCTTCTTCTAGATCGACCAGTTTCGTTCTGAGCAGCACCAAATGATTACACACCTAGCGCGCAACTTCATTGACGACTTACTTTCCTGGCCACATGAATTCTGCAGCACTGTTTTTTCTCGCTAGGGGCCTCAAGAGGTTCAAGTTGTGGTATTCAACAGCTATACTGCATTTAATGGAGAGCTAAAATATTCCGTGAAGATCGCTACGTTTTCATTGTGTTTATCCCGCCATCCAAATTTATGTTGACATGAACACAACGGAATACATATATTATTGTCTGGCCTATTGAAATCGAGGACAACTTCGACATCTCGCTTTATCTTTATGAAAGTGTATTGTTAATTCATCTTCCAAATTTACCATGAAATTGGGGAGGCAGACAAGCAACTTGTCGCTGAGCTATGGAGTTTCAATTGTACCGTCATTACAGCATGATCACAGAAAGATGTTTGCGTTTATTAAAAAAAAGCATGAATTGGTTCCTCTAGCTATCAGCAAAGTGATGCAATGGCTCAATGACTGAAGTAGTCTGAGAAAATGCAAAACCGACAGCATCCAACGCAACTTATATCATCCTGTTATCACTACCGCAAGTCAAATATCCATCAATATTTCAGCAATATGATAGTTGTTTTATTCAGAAAATAAAAAACAATCTCACGAATAAAATCAGTCTGGAAATGTTAGTGAAGATACGACGATATTATTGCAAGAGGATGTGGTAATTACCTTGGTAGAGATCGAAACTATGCAAGAGAGTTTACTGGTGGTTGCGATAGATGAACCTTGCAAAAACTCGGTTTGGGAAGTTTTGTTCCTGTCTCATCATTATCTCAACTCGTCCCAAGCCCTCCATAATTTCAGCTTTATGATTCAGCGAGCCAATTCTGCTGAACAATAACTCGGTCGCAGCCGCCCCGAATAACGGAATTCTCCCATCCATGACATGGATTTGCATATCCGAACGTGGACGTCTGTCAGGTCGAGAGAATTGTACGTCTTGAATCATAAAATCCATATGAAAAGTATGTGGGATAGTCAGGTCGACGGCATGGGCCATAACCATTACTGACTCAAGTAATGGTAATTGTCGGACAACCTGCGCAAGCTTTTGGAGATTTTCGTGGAAGTCATGAATTGGGAGACAAATGTGTTGGATCATACCAAATTCTTCACAATTTTTGAGGCCTCCGATATAGTTCATAGGTGGAGCTTCTCCGCGAAAGGATCTAAGGGAAATGAAGTGAATAACATCAATTTCGGGGTTGATGAAAACTCCTCTCTTGTTACCATGATAATGAGAAGGGTTTAGTTGAAACATTGGCTGGTAGATACCAACCATTGCTGACAAAGCTCCCTTGCAAGAGTTGAGAAACTGTGGTCGCTTCGCGCCAATCACGGTATATTCATCATCATTAGGATGAAGTGTGACATCGACGTCTTCCTCGATCATGGTGATGATCCGGAAATAATTCAATGAGACCATTTTCCATATCTTATTTTGAATTTCGACAACAAGCTTGCCAAACAATGGGAAACTTGCGGCTATTGGTCTAGCAATAACCTGAGCTACCGGGTTGGCACCACCAACTGGCGTGCACACTCTGGAATTCTTCTCTAGGTCAAGCCAGCCTAATCGGTCCAAGCGTTGGCCACCGAACTTGTTACAGATCGCAAGATCGAGCCATTCGGACTTATCAAAATCCGCAGCGGCTGCCGATGGAGTTCTGGCAAACATCCTAATGTTAAAACTGCCCAGGACGTCAGCATAGCTCACCCAAATTTAACCTCGAAATTGGAGCCATTTGAAAGGAAAATACTTACTGAAGAGATGACATGTTGTTTCGAGTTGTTATTATACTTACTTGTATAAGATCGAAAGAAGATTGTTGGTTGTAAAAACAAAAAATGTACCTCCAGGTAGAGAGGTGCTTTTTTATGTTTCTTGCGGCGATATAAACGACACGAATATTTGCATTGAGGTATGTTGTTCCTAGTACCGGTAGAAACGATAACGAAATGTGTAGTAAAGAAGTGTATAGGCTGGGTTCCTGTAGCCGATCGAAACGACAATGCTGCTTAAAATCGGGTGAACTATTGCAGCGTGAGTAGTTGCTCAGTTCTCATTTGCTTTGGTGAACTTAAAATGATGTCACTAGAGCGGAGGATATAGACCACTTACAGATGAAGAATCGGGAAAATCCTTTAGATGCTTCTGGTGACAATAAAAGGTCACAGAAACTGGAAAGTGTTTAGTTTAAACTATTGCGATGTAAGAAACTACTCAGGTTTCAAGGGAATCCAGCAGAGTGGAGGATGATGGTACTTACAGGTCGAACTTATTGGAAGAAGAAAGTAAGTTGATTAGAAGAGCTACATTGAGAGTTAGTCATGCAGTCTTCGATTTTGGTGTGTCTTGAGAGTGTGTTTGACGAGAAAGATGTGACTTGAGTGGATAGATAATGAGTGGCAGAGGTATGTGTCTCAAGGTGAAGAGAGGCGAGAGAGGAAAATATATGAGGAATACATGTTTGTGTAAAATTGAGGGATGAGTGATACATGCTTCTTAAGGAAAAGTGGAATATTCTGGTACAGAGATGATGTGTGCAAGTATAAAGATCTGTCTTTGAAGAAAAGATCGGGTTCATCAACTGTTAGGGAGAATTCCAAGAGTGGTGATGAGAATATTGAAGAAACGGAGGGTGTGGAGGTAGGTAGGCAAAGCTCAAAATCATTTTAAGAGGGTCGACTTACTAAATATTGTAGTAATTATGATCTCTATCAACAGGGTTGACTTCTGGGAAAATCCTGTTTGTACGAAAGTCAGTATTTATGGTCTTGAGATCAATGTTAAGAAGAAGCTGGCTCTTTACCAAAGGTTTAGGAAAAGAGATCGCGATATTGAATGCAAAGATATCGGGGATGGGACTTACTTCAGATTACTGGAACTTAGATTGTCTGTGTAAAAGGCCTGTGAAGATTATGAGTTATTGATCGATCTTTGGTTTCTTCAGTGGTGAAAGTTTTGCGGAAGTTTGAGAAAGACGCGAGTGCAGTCTTATATATAATGGGTTTGAAGTACTCACAATAGAAAGCAGAAAGGATTTTCTCGCGAAAGCGATGTGTCAAAAAGAGCGTGGTTGATATTGTCTTTCCCAAAGTTGCATTGTGGTTTGTCGAAAGTGGTTATTGTGCGAGAGAACAATAAGGTTGAAGTTTTATAGTCGGTTGCTGTCTAGCAACAAGGCTCGACAACCACAATCCTTAACCGAACGAATAGTATCACAAGAAATTCAGGGCTTCTAACGTCTTTTTTTCTTGTGGCCTTGATTTGCTTGGTGTGAGGATAGAAGGAGTGCCTTAGGGTTAAAATGTTTTGGCAGCAGCAAGGTTTCTCATAAGCTGGATATGTTAGTGAATCGAAAGTAGGGAATTGCTTTTCAATGGATATCAACTATACCATTATAATGATAATCAAAGCCTCCCCAAATTTACCCATCAATTCTGAACTTTGAGCATAGTTACTTACTCTCGTGAATCTCTCGGCCTGCTTGTGAGGACCTCTGTGCTACACCAAAACTTCCCTTGCTAGGTGCTCCTAACCGCGCGCTCCCTACAGTCATCCTACAATTGCATTGTCTGGAACCACGTTGTACATTGTAGCGGCCAGTTTGCTTCTATGCAATGTTGCCCCTCTTTCCTTTGCTAACATGATCCCATATATAGCGCGGCTCGCGAACCTCAGAATATTTCAGCTATATACTACCTTGGAGGTGGCGAGAACCGTGGACATTACTGAGATGAGTTAGGACGAGAGGGTGGAATAAATCTGATAAGAGTGTAAGGGCGGGCACTGAGAAAAGCAAGGAGAATTTAGATTGTCCTAATACACATTAGATTGGCAAGGAGAGGGAGTTTGGAGACGGGACAGAAGCAAGCTTATTCGCAGAATGTGGACATATAGCACAGTCGTAACCAGCAGTGAAATATGAAGACTGTCTAACAGTTACCAAATTAGCTTGGCTCTGTTACTGTTCATCCATGGCTATAGTTTAACACTGGCAGGGTCCAACATCCCCACCGGGCTCAGTGCGCTCTTGAGGTCCAATTCGTCCAAGATCCACGGGGAAGAGTATCTTTTAAGCTAGGTTATACCCAACACTGCTGTAAGTTCTTCGGACTAATGGCCTCTATCCAGCAGAACAAACGTTGATTATCGCTATAGAGTCATTCTAGGCGTCAAACTGAGGTTGTGGTATCATATGAAGGTAAGAAAAGCAGTATCAGAGTGATACCCTCAGGGAAAGCTGTTGTTTGCTAAGAAGAAGATGAGGAGGAACAGGCTCCTCTATTTATACCTTATTCGGATCCTCTATATGGCATGGTTTGGACCAAGAAGTGTGCAGTCTCGGCAGCTATGGGGTAAGAATGGAGGAGAAGGTGGGGAAAGAGGGTGTCTGTGGAGGTGTATGAGAGGGGCCAGGTGAATACCTTAAGAACCATGAAGTTTGCTCCTGTTTCGAACATTCTACTAACATGTGCAAGGGGTATCAATCTGCCGTATTATAGCTCAGCAGTAACTCATATAGGCTCATGGTACAAAGACGATGATCAATACTCTCTTCAAAGCTATCATACATGCACTTCTGCAGCTTACGAAACTACATATACACCATTAATACCAGGCCTTCTCTCTGAATATCTACAGCTTATTCCGTAACTGCTTCTACTGCTATATCCCATTGATCTTCAACTCGTTTTGAAGCAGATGGGGAGAATATGAGGGCTTGGGGGTGGACAGGGGATGGTATGTGATTGTTCTTTTATAGATTTGACAGGACTAAAGAAGAAAACAAGAATACAGGCCCAGAAACATAAACGTATAAATGAGCCTTGAATATCATGCCTACTATGATAACATAATAGTAGTTTTTGAAGAGCTTCGAAGAAATCATAATCAACATACAGCCAGTGACTTGGACCCATCTCACGAGGAAAAAGACCTTCACAGAGATACCGCAGGGGTTCATCTGGAAAGACATTACTTTTGACTATAAAAATGAATTCTATATGGTCGCTGTTCCCCAGATCTCTATCTACATCTCTATATTTGGGATATTGCTATAAGTTACATATTAGTTTCTTGGTATATATCATGCGGAGCTGCTACCTTTCTCGCAGACTAGAGAATAGGATATCAACAGAGATGAGATCCATTATCACTTCGAGTGGCATAGACAGTACATCGTAAGCTTCTGAGCCCCTAGTTAGTACATCACTGCCAGTATATGATATCCCCTCATTCTGTGCACCCTCAGCTCTACAGGATTGCTCCTACTTTCAGTTACTTGCTTTACATGATACACTTACCCTTTGATTTGCCCTTTTACATATTTGGAAACAAAGAATGAGGATATGCGTGCGTAGTTCGGGGCCATCTACTACAATATTCTTGCAAGTGGTGAAGATGATGTGTGTAGAGGCTGGCAGTTCCATTGTGTCTTCTCTACGTTATATCACTACGCATAACATGCCGATATATGACTTTGCGTGTTCTGCAAGATAAGTTCGAATGCACAGCTGTATCAGTAATATGGAAAGATGATGCAGCTAGCCTCTTGTATCATATTTTACCCATATCATTCATACCTCACTTTTTGCACTCGCCAAGGCTTCTCTCAATTCAAAAGAAAAGCCTTAGGGCTCATTATTCATAGTCTCTCGAACTTTTCTATCATATATTCTCTTTCCCCCAACATTAGAAACTTCTATACTTCTCATAAAACCAACGCTCTCTCTAAAAGAACGACGCCGGTACACAATCATCATTACAATACTGCATATCAATGGATCACAATAACAACTAACCGAGAATGCTCTTACGTACAACATCCACCAGCATCATATCAGAACCTCACACCTATATACATACCTATTTTCCTCCATCTGAATCACTCACTAAAAACAAAATACAAACCAGATCTGAAAATACATGGATTCTCCTACACCGTCTTCTCCTCACTTTATCCCACCACAATCTTTGCCTAACTTCGTTGTTACTTCGCTGTTTTACTCCTCCAAAACTGAAAGTGTAATAATAAATAAGCCTTTTCTTTCTTCTCTCGTTTCTCATTTCCTACCACATCACATCTTCAAACCCCCAAGCCCAAACGCAAACCCCAAATCCGAAATAAAAAGCCTCTACCTTTGCCCATCCAACTCCTCAAAGACCATACCCTCCATCCAAACCGAAACTGAAAAGTCCCGCAAAGCATAAAGTTCTAAAAACAAATAAAAATCACCACGACTCTTCCTCGAATTCTATGAAAACCCAAAGACACCGAGTTCAAAGATGAAAGTATATCCAATCTCTAATTTCCAATTTCCCACGTGACCAATCCCATGTTCTTGCAGCCATATAATTCTCAAGATGATATTGTGATACAATAGAGTAAAGTGAAACAAAAGTAGTAGAGCCATTCATGAGGTAACTTTAAATACACAAATATACAAAAAAATCAGAATCTAAACCCCTAAGTAGAAGTGAAGACCCATAAGTCCATACCTGGATAGGTACGGTACCTAGTGAAGGCGAATCCCCATGCAAGAATTATGATATATGAGAAGTGAGAAATAGGTGAAGAGTGAAGAGTGGTGATGGAGAGAGAATTAGCCAAGTGACTTAGAGAGTTGAGATTAATAAAGATACCCATTGATTTTTACCTTGCAGTCTATATAGGTTGAAATTGGAAATCTGAAGGGAAGAGAGGGAAGAAAAGGAAAGGTTTGTGTAATAGAAATATGTACATGGTGGGATTTTTTCACCCTACCCTATGAGCCAGAGATGTTCCTTGGACTTCCAAGGTTTTATGTTCTATCTTATTGCTTCCGTGGTTTCCTTTGAAATGCTATAGGACTGTCATTCGATACAAGAAGCTTCGACTTGTGCCAAGGGGATCTTCACCCAGTGGCTTAAATTGAGATAGTGTCCAGACTATTACAAATGTTCCGGTATCAAAAGTTCATCACAAACATGGTAGCATGGGAAGTTCTTTTCTGCGAGAGTGGGAAGATTTCGCTATTATTAAATTCATCAATTACCAAAACCCGTCCAGACACGCTCTTCATCTATACCAAACCCTTTCCCAGTAATTCTTGTCCTATCTCCTTAATTAAAACTTCTTTTGGAAATGCCTTCTCCTTGCCTAGAATAGTCTTCTGAGCATCCATACTTTTTAGTAAATCAACCACTTCACCACCTTTCGGGATTCCGAATACCAAGTGACCAAACGCCAGTAGATATCCTTTTGTTGCTTCTGGCGATTCCTTTTCTTCCTGTATAGCTTCTAGTAGTGAAGCGGCGAGTTCTATTTGTTCGCTTTCTGGTAATACTTCTTTATGGTCTTCTATGCGGAGACTTGAATTGGCAAATGCAATATTAAAAGAAAGACTTGCAGCTGCGACACGAACGTTATGATGCGCATCGTCAAGTAGTGAAGTGGTGATTAGTTGAACAAGTGGGTGGGTAAGAGTCGGGCAGCCGAGAATGTGTTGAGGGTATAGGGGGCTTGTGAATAGATTGCAGGCCGCTTGGAGTGCTACTAGACGGAGTGAGTATGGGCAGTCTTTGAGACTATTGACATATGTAAACAGGGGAGCAATAGTTTTGTGATTCTTTTCTTCGGCATAGTAACCACTAAGCCGGGGGTCCACAAGAGCACATCGAAAGAGGTCAACGATTGTGAAGATGGTTTCAGCGGGTAATTTGGAGGGAGCTTCACGTAAAAACCAACTGAAAGCATCAAGGTCCGGAAGATGATTCTGTGCTGCAGGTTTTGATTGCCCATTTGAGATGAAACACAGAACTCCTTTGACTGCGGGATTATCAGCCGCAGGTCCCATCTTTGCCTTAAGCTTTTCAAGTGGTGGAATTTTAGTGTAGATGACTGGCAGAAGCTTTGGATCCCGAAGAGCTGGTAGACGTAGAGATTCGTGTGCATGAGGCGGAAATGCCATTTGTACGAGAAGTCCCACATTCCCTCGCAGAGACGCTGCATCTCCTCCAGCCCAGCGCCTTTCCTCCTCGCCTCGCAAGTATGTCGCAAACGAGGGCGTGGCGGTAATATTATACTTTTTGGCTATCTCATAGGACTGAGAGATGTCAACCAATATTAGGATAGCTTTACGTCCTGCATCCTTTGCAAGTTGCTCAAATACAGGATATAGAGTTTTGCAAGGAGCGCAATTGGGAGAGGTGAAGAAAATGACAGCGCATTTCTTCTTAGCCGATTTCAAGAGATTTTCCAGTTCAGTAGATGTTCCCGCATGCAGGACTTTGGACATCGATGCTTGCTTCTGTGGATCTTCTGAGTTTTGAATACCCAAAAGGCCGCCGTTATTCATACTACTCAAGGTAACATAATCATCGAAGTGTGGTTGAATCATTCTGCCAAATGGCGTATTGAGTACTGTCTCTGGGAGATTCGTAATGTATTCCGGGATTCCATGACCAATCAAAAAGGTAGCAAAATCGTTCGAGAAGTTGTTGCAGTTGTGTTTCCAGAGATCATATGCCTATACACGATGAGCTCATGACCAGAGATGGAATGTAACCGGGGAATTCACCTCGAAAGTATAGATTTCTTTCAGGGAATCGAGATATTCTAGAATCACATCCATAGGCAAATCTGTTTTCCCTAGTTCTAAAACCTGCAATGGTTTGCCAAGATGAGTTGTCCCAGGTTTGACAGTTTTGATGCCTCCATCGTAAGTATATTCGATACCCGCAAACACGACTGAAGTATGATAGACAGCGTCAATTTGGACACCCAAGAAAGCCCCTGAGAAATTGCGCGCTAGACCCTTCGAAAGATCATATATGTATAGCTGGACGTTCATTGTTACTTTGCTGTTATTGTTGAATGGGTAGATAATAGGAAGATGCAGGTTAGAAATAGGATAGGCGCAAGTTAGTAGAGGGAGAGAGAGAGAGAGAGAGAGAGAGAAAGTAACATGAAAAGAAGAATAGAAACCAAACTTAGGGGATTTATGGTATAGAGACTGCTTTAAATCATTCTACTTAGGTATGAAAGCGTCATGAACAACCGTACCGAAGGCAACTTCGAGCTGACGATATATTTATTTACTAGGTAGGTAGCTAGGCAGGAAGCTAATACAAGGTACGTACCGGACAGACCAGACAGATATTCAAGTCTTCGATCGAAAGGGTGTGATTTTAGATGATTACTAATGATTTGACTTTCCCGATAAGCTGGAAATTAAAGTTTAGAATCTTTATCATTGATTATTGATATCTCCACACCCCACCAAACCCACCTTCACTCTAAACAGGTAATAATCATCCAATCGTCCAATTATCCAATCACTTAATCTGTTATCGTCGCCTCAATACCAAATTTATTATTATTAGCCACAAGTCCTCAAATTTCATGCAAGGGTACAGCAGACAAGACTGTCCCCTATTCTATTTCCCATTTCTAGTTTTTGCCCTTACTTACTATAAAGGTTATTTATTTATTCCGTCTACCATTTCTTTCTTACCACTTACACCAAAGGGGATTTGGAACTTCACCAATCCTTTTCATTTGAACCTCTTCACTCGCTTTTTTTACTAGATTGATTTGAGTCGGTAGTAAGTCTAAGGTGGTTAGTTCTACTTGTCGCTCTTTCGCAGATGCGACGTACTTCTGTCTCTCTCCCATCGAAGAGTACATCGCACGATCCTCACGAGAAACCAGCAAGATATAGTAACTTGGGCGCAAACAAAAGCGCCTCTTACAAACTGGAGAAATCAAAGAACGGCAGGATGACCCAAAGCCAGCGGTCAAGATACTTGAAGACAGGAGGAATTCTGCTCTTCGTCCTCTTCTTATTCTATTATCTGTCCCCTAGTGGAACGCAGGTATCAAATACCGGTATGTCACAATGATAAGTTTAATTTATCAATTTCTAACATGCAATGAAATAGTTGGAAATGCCGTTGATGCAGTTAAAGGTGGAAATGATGGACAATCACCATCCGACTCGACATATGGGACAACGAAGTGCTCGAAATCCTTTAGCAAGTCGAAACCGATTGTTCAATACGCTATCATGATTGATGCTGGCAGTACCGGATCTCGAGTTCACGTATATAAATTCAATAACTGTGGCCCTACACCAGAATTGGAGCATGAGGAATTCAAAATGACCGAAAAGAAAGAGGGTGGTTCTGGATTGAGCTCGTATGGAGCCGATGCTGAAGGCGCTGCAAAAAGTCTCGATATTCTTATGGATGTTGCAGTGAAAACTGTTCCTGACGCACTCAAATCTTGCACTCCTGTGGCTGTTAAGGCTACTGCTGGTTTACGAAAACTTGGTCCGGAATTGAGTGCCAACATCCTCAAGGCTGTTCGTACCAGATTGGAGACTGTCTATCCTTTCGCGGTTGTGTCAGATGAAAAGGGTGGCGTTCAAGTTATGGACGGTACTGATGAGGGCGTATACGCTTGGATCACTACCAACTTTTTACTCGGTAACATTGGTGGCCCAGCTCCTGGAGATACTGCAGCAGTATTCGACCTTGGTGGAGGTTCTACCCAAGTTGTCTTCGAACCAAAGTACAAATTACCTGAGAAGATGGCTGAAGGTGACCATAAATACAAGCTTACCTTTGGCGGAAGAGATTTCGAGCTTTACCAACACTCTCATTTGGGTTATGGTCTCATGGCAGCCCGTGAAACAATCCACAAGACTCTTATCGATGATGTTCATGCTGCTAATCCTTCGGATCTTTCATGGACCGCATCACCAATAGTCAACCCTTGTATTGCACCAGGCATGAACCGTTCTGTCGATATTGCATTCGACGAGAAACATCCTCTTCGTGCTAAGTTGGGAGAGAAAAATCAATTCATCATGAAGGGCCCTTCTTCCCCATCTCCAGCTCAATGTCGTAAGCTCGCAGAGAAGATGTTGTTCAAGGAAGCCGAGTGTAAAATTGCACCTTGCTCATTCAATGGTGTTCATCAACCTTCTTTGGAAAAGACCTTCCAGCATGAGGATGTCTACACTTTCTCATACTTCTTTGACCGTACAGACCCTCTGGGAATGCCAGAATCTTTTACTCTACGGGAATTACATGAACTTACCAGTCAAGTTTGTGGTGGTGCATCTCACTGGGATATGTTTACCAGCATTCCTGATGCCATTAAGGAATTGAAAGATAGACCCGAATGGTGTCTTGATTTGAATTTCATGATGGCTTTGTTGCACACAGGTTACGAAATGCCAATTGATAGAGAAGTCAAGATTGCAAAGAAGCTCAAGGGTAATGAGCTTGGATGGTGTCTTGGTGCTAGGTATGTTCTATTCCGCCTCCTTCCGTGCATTCTATCTAACAATCAACAGTCTCCCATTACTCGAGGCTGGTTCCGGATGGAAATGTCGTGTTAAGGAGATCTCATAAATGGTCATATAATGAGCTACTAGATATGTATGATTCATGGATGATTGGCGTCACGAGGGAATTGACTTTGAAACATCAATGAGGAATTAGAGGTATCAGAGCTGTGTCTTAAATTGGCTTCGATCACATATATAATTCATGACATTTTTATGCTTCCCCGGCCATCATGAGGTATCCAACTCTGTGGATTTGCTTCTGCTAGCTTCTGCTAGATACAGAAAAACTAAATGCGCCCTCATCAAACAGTTCATGCATGTCATCATATGAGGGGGACTATTCAAAGTTACACAAATGGAAGATCCCCTAACTAATTGACGAATCACTCTCATAGTTACCGTTTTGGGATCCCTTCACGTGATTACCCCTCTGCATTTCCGCATGTCGACGTCATCATTACCGTCTGCCCAGCCCGGTGTTACAACCATCACCAGATGTAGATATAAAGTATGGTTCTAAACAAACTTCCCACTGGTACTAATAATCGTTTCTATGCAAAGATAATACATTTGCAAGTAGAAATTCATTCCCTCAGTCAACCTCGTTCATCAGATTAAGATGCAGTTAATCAAATCTCTCACATTTCTCTTGATAGCCTTCTTCGAGCTCAACTCGGCTCTTGTCGTTTCTTCAGAATCGTATAATTACGATCTTTATGAACCTTCTAAAGGTATCCATACCGATAAAGCCAACTCCCTACAAGGGGTTCAGAAGATGTAAGTTATGAACCACTTCTAATCTAATCCCCTTTATACTAACATCCCCCAGTCTCAAAAAATCAGATATTATCACTGAAGTTCTCGATCCCTTTGTTCCATCCTGTTACCTCGCCCCCTCATACCCTTCCAAACGCGTCAAATTGGGAAATACGATCAAACCCTCAAAAACACAAGACGCCCCATCCCTTCAAATTTTCTGTCCGGGAAAAAAAGATGTTTCTGGTGGTCTAACGGTTATCCTGACCGATCCCGATGCGCCCTCTAGAGATGACGATTCGATGTCTGAGATGTGTCATTGGATTGCTAGGGTGCCAGTGGTGGTAATCGGAAGACTGGGTGTGGTTGCCGATGTTAACGCGTCGGATTTACTTAATGTTGTTGATTGTGGGTTTTCCCTTTCCTCTAAATTTTGGTAGTGAATGTGCTGATTAGATGGAAGATAAACCTCCAGCACCGCCGAAAGGAACGGGCAAACATCGCTATGTATTTGTACTGTTGGAGGGGGCAAATGAGAAGTTGCAGGTTCCGGAGGAGAGGAAACATTGGGGGTTTGAGACGCCGGGGAGTGGGGTGAGGGAATGGGCGGGGAGGGAGAATTTGACGGTGTTGGGGGCGAATTTTCATTATGAGAAATATCATGGGGAGGGGAAGGATGATGCTAAGTTTGAGATGTAGATAGGTTTGGTTGTGGGAGGTTGGTGGTGATTTG
Source organism: Monilinia fructigena (assembly GCA_003260565.1). Taxonomy (NCBI): domain Eukaryota; kingdom Fungi; phylum Ascomycota; class Leotiomycetes; order Helotiales; family Sclerotiniaceae; genus Monilinia; species Monilinia fructigena. The sequence goes on from QKRW01000025.1 coordinate 88,161, forward strand.
GCGAGATTGTGAATGGTTTAAGGTTGAGGAACTTGATATGTAGGGTATTGGATACGTCTGGTCTTATTGAATGAAATATCGATTTTGTATTGATTACTTCGCACGTCATTTTGTTGATTCAATGGTAAATTACCGAAGGCGTTGCTCGTGTCAGCAAAGTGTATCTTCACATTCTCTGAAAGCATGAAACGCTCCAATCTTAGACTTCGCCAACAAAAAAAACAATCCACATCCCAAACATACCCTCACCAAGATACTAATAAGTAGTAGTATTATGCCCAGAATAACAAAAACCAGAAACCCTTCCTCAGTCAAAAATACAACCATATCCACACCCACACCCACACCCGTCCACACCTTCCCGTCCCATCCCCCAACCTTCACTTCCAAACCTTCACTCCCAAACACCCTCCACCACATCCCTCCCACCACATCCCTCCCAATCACATCTCCCCACCATACTCCAACCCTTTTGTTGCATATGTACAAATTATAGATCTCAAGACACCTCCCTCAAAGGCCTTCCAGCACCAAAATGAAATGCTTCATCTTTTTGAATACCTACGTTGGTTGAAGTTAGGAGGCCTTGGTCCAAAATATTTTCGATGGGGAGAATAGGTTTTGAAATTTAGTTTGGTTATTTGTTTAGACTTCACTTGGGGAAACTTCACTTCATTTTGATGCACTCTACTTTCCTCCCCCAATCATTATGATTGTGAGTTTTGTTGCATATCTTTCTGTCGAGATCAGATATCATGATGTGAGTGAGGAAGATATGCCCGCCACCTCTGAATGTTTCTTTTTTCTCATATCGAATGGAACAGATCTATTTGACGATTTTGATTATATGCCATTCTCGTAGCCAGTGATACTTGGATGAATGCTTCTAATCAGTTTACCTATTCCCTCGATTATAATTCTTGATTTATAATTCTTGCTCTCTCTAAGACTTCCAGGTATATAATAGAATGAGGTGGGTTCACCTTGTCATGTATTTGTATCATGTACTTAAGCGTGAGCAGGTTTATCTATATCATGTATGTGGGTGAGGGATATGATGGATGGTGTAGCATGGTGCTGGTTATCATCTATCTTCTGCGCTAAACAGTGAGTTGTTTGAGATGCCCTGATCCATTGATAGTTGTGTATTGAGTGCTGAGAATTGTCTGCAGATTATAGGTGGAGTTTTGGGGGTTGGGAGCTGAGTGTTGTTTGATATTGGATATAGAGAATAAAGTAATGGGAAGTCTTTACATGAGGCAATAGACACGCTCTTCAAGGGCATAGATTGAGTATTCGAGTATTCGACTAAATCCCCAGTACTTTATTCTAATGCGAGGTAATCAAAAATGTAGTTGAAGGGGTAAGAAACAGGATAAAGATCCTGCATAACTTCCTCTTGGTCTTGGTCTCTATCTTTACGCAGCATGCGTAGAGCTTGAATGGAAATACACGGATAGTGAATTTTTTGATTCAAGGATCTTCTTTCTGCAATGTTCTTTGGGACAGGATCCCGGTGTCCTTGGAAAATCTAGGGAGGGGGTGGTGTATCTATACATGGTGTTTTAAAAATGTGTAAATTCAAGGGATCGGGACTGAGGTATGGAAAACATCCCCTTCTTTGCACGATTTATAACTAAAGATTTCAATATGACTACAACTGTAGGTCTAGCATGTTATTACGCATGCCTTGCGTTTTGGGAGTGGTTTACCGTGTATTATGCTTATGCATATTTGATAAAATGTAGATGTTGATGTCGACGTCGATGTCGATGATTTTCAATAAATATGTGATTTTTTTGAAGCAAAGACAGAAAGCACTTTTTGTTGATACAAAAGAAGAAGAACAAGGAAACCCTCAAAGCAGATAACCTCAATCCCGAGCATCCCAATTCTTTCGGATCCACTCAGAATGACTGTTGAACGAAAGAAATTTCCTGTGAATCAAGCAAGGACTTCCAAATGTCCCCAACATATAAATAACTCGAACTTCCACGGTCATAACAGTAAGACATTGATTTAAAGTGGAATTGTACCACTGAAAGGAGCCTTAAGACTTATTGTAAGTTAGTAATGCTCTTCAATAATACATTTTGAGGTTCACATCTTACAAGAACCCCTCGAGATATCTACATCCTTTCCTTAAGACGTCCTCGCCCTATTTCCTCCTTCTCGCTTTCATGTTCTACATCTGGCTCCGAGTTGTGGCTCGAGCTAGCATATTCACTTCTACTGCTAGATGACCTTTGAACAGGAGTCTTCAAAGCGGATTTCAAGGGAGATTTTCCGGCGTCATGTTTTATCGGGGGTGAACGGTGGGGAAGGTGTGCACGTCCCAGCACTCGACTCTTTGGAAGGATAGTGCATCCTCTTGTACGCTTTTTGCGTGGAGGGCCGCAGCTTGATATGCTATTTCGGCGTACCGGGCTCGGTCTTTCTCTAGTTGCATTTGTAGCTGCTGAACTCGTGCTTTTTGCTCCTGTGGCCATTGGCCTATCTCGGAATCTACTGGCCATGGGGGCGTGACTGGTTGTACTGTTGATTCAAAAAATGGTCTAATTATCGTTGGGACGGGAGAGTATCGGGAGCCTGACTCAGAAGGCTCATATTCATGAGGATATTCTGATCTTAGATGGTGATGTGGTGCAGGTTCGTGCGGTTCCAATGTTAGTATTTTGTGAGCTTCATTTGAGATGTTGGTGGAACGGGGTTCTGATTGTCTGTAAGTGTCATATTGACGTTCGTAAGACCCTCGAGAAGTAGATCGCTTAGTATCTTTTTCAGTCGTGTGCCCTGTCTTTTCTGCCATTTGATCATTCCCTAGATTCCGAATTCTATCACTTCGTAGAGCTTCATATGCCATTTCAGATCTCACTACGTTTTGAGCGTCCTCTTTCCATCGATGTCCCTCTGCCTGTCTGATCTGCTTCATCTTTGAAAGTTCCGCTTTTTCGCACATCTTACAAACTTGTCCGTAAACATACGTCGAAAGAATCTGTGGCTTCGTTCTGGGTCCACCCGGTCTATCAAGTATGCATTTGCCTCCAGGACAATGATGTGTATGAAAAGTTTCGTGGGTGTAACAGGAACACTTGTAAAGATAGACTTTGGTTTTGCATAATTCCGCCCCTTCACAAAGTTTAGGAGTCTCCTTGTATTTGTCGCATTCTGGCCTCGCACAAGAGAACAGGAGCGCCTTGATTTCAAGTCTCGGTCTCTTGTATGGGTTCGGAACTTCACAACACTTGCAGCTGAGTTCTCCATTAGGGAGCCGGTCGGGATTGATGATTTTGATACACTCGCAATCATATATCACATGTTTTACTGTACACTGGTGACATTCAGGCAAATTTGGATCGCATGGCCCAAATTTCCTGTCCCAAAAAACTTCGTTGCATTTGGCCATAACTGACCGATGTAAGGTATCTGAAGTATGGAAATGGTGCTGATACAATAGAGGTATTTCTAAATTCACTGAAGTAATGTGTCTTGTTTGTACAAAAGGGAAGAAGAAAAGAACTCTCAACTCAGGGAACTTAAATCCTTTTAAGCTGGGCTCCTCTGAATTCAGTCCCCAGTGACACTGATAGAATATAGTTATTATGAATCACGAACATTCTCAAATAGGCTGATGAATAAATAATATGCACATTCTGTACCACACAGTCAACCATTTACCACAGAAAAAAGGAATTAGTATTTCAAGATGAGTCTTAAGGATGTCGCAAAATGAACAACCCCTCATCAAATACACGGATTCATAATTGTTTCCTCCTATTTTTACCGAGCATAATTACTGTGCCAAGAAAACATAAACTCAAACCTCGAGAGACTCGATTCATAATGATCAATTTGTCAGCCTGTTGACTATCACCAAGCGTCTGATATTCACTGAATAGCCCCTTGAATACGTATACCTGCCTATCAATTGCAATACACCGGTAATTCTTTCCGAGTGATGAAATGACTGAAATATATCATCTACTTGACAGGGCGATGCTTGGAATAATGTTATTCCAATTTATCGAAATACACGTGAAAAGGGAACCCTCCCCAAATTTTCTCCCAAATTAACAAATACTAGAGACACTTGACACACCGACGATTGAGCCGCGAGAAATTTACTTCACCGCATATTTGAGGGTATGTCAAAGCCTCAACGAACTCGGTCATACTAATTGCCGCCAGTACTGTCAGGTCAATACCCAGGGGTTGATCAACATATCACTCAGCTCGACTTTCTACCTGTCTCTTCTCGCATATTTCTCTCCTACCCATCAACTTGTAGCATCCTATGAAGCATATTTCGGCCCGACCAATACATGAAGATATTCCTATCCGCTGAAATCGAAATCGATGAGCTTCTTACTCGAGTGAATACCCTCTGATGACTCTTCGTAGGATTCTCTCTTGCTGATGGCCTGATATGTTTCTTTAACAAGAGGAGCTTCTCAACGGTATGATGAGAGCTGTGTATGATCCGGAGCATCGTTCTCTATCCATAGGGTACCAGAAATACGGCAGTATGCCATATTATTGTAGAATCCTATTAAATCGCATTTTCGTGTGTTTTTTATGTATATAATGGTAAGAGCTTTGAACCTTTCACATTGCATTATGATCATTCCTATTAATAAATCATTCATTCTAATTGGATAACCATTTCCTTTAAATGGTTATTCTCTATTATTGGTTTAAAATAACTTCAAATACTATATTGGCTTCTCGAATACTATATTAGCTTCAAAATACTAATAAATACCTTTTTCAATCCCACTTTAAATTTTCCTCAATTTCACTTCACTTTAATATCATTAATACTATTACCATTTTATCAAAAGTAAATTATTCATTAAAAAATTGCTTTTTCTATTTCGCTTCCGCCCCCTATTTCCAAAGCATCCTTTTATATAATGTATTAACCACTTCGATTTCTGAATAGTCTATTAATAACAATAACAAACGATCATATGATCTACCTGAATATGCCTAAATAAAGCAATACGCTTAAATAGAACAGAATTTCGTAATATGCTTAAAAAGCCTAGCTTAATATACTTTTATACTAAAATCAACAAACCAAGCTCAAAATAGAAATGTGGATTATCAATGCTAACTTTTATTTGCATAAGAAAGCTACACCATATTTAGAAAAAATAACATGCCGCTATATTGTTCATAGCACTATGCCATATTTGCCGTATAGCACATTGCCATATTTCTGGTCCTCTAGGGTATCACTAGATTCTTCGCCATCGTGCTCCACCCTGTTGGCTGTTGGCATGCAACTCCTCTACGATACGCTGATTCGCTGTGACCATATGCGATGCTGGATCGCGACCGATATCTCTCTCTCTGCCCTTGGATCCCCTGTCGAGGTGCGTAGGCATACATGCTTGCTATTTGTAAGGCTGCGTGGGAGGGGATTCTTCAGTTTGGCGACAGTTGGCGTTTTTGGTAGTTTGGCAGGGCGCGGTCGCTTGGTGGCGTGCGCTTGCGGCTATCTGCTAGATTCAGGGCTTGGGCTTGGATTTTACGGGCTTGGGGTGTTGGGTGGTTGGTTGGCGTTGGCGTTGGGATTTGGTTAGGGGTATGGTTCTAGTGGGTGAGATTTAGGGAGCTGGTATGGTGTGTTTAGGAGATGGGTGGTGAGGATGTTGTTTGAGGGGGGGGGGGTCTAAGATTCCCGGGTTGGTGAATGGAGAGAAGGTGAAAATTGAGGAACTCGGAATTCTCTTAAGATTTTCTTACAATGTTCAAGAGTGGCTGACTGTCAAGGAGATAACTAGTTGTGATGAATGAATCGAAAATATACTCTACATTGCAATTGAGGAATTTGATAGTGTATCCATGTGTGCGCTTTGCAGTCTTTGATGTGGATTTGTAGCGTATGATGGTTGATCATTGGTATGGATTTGCAATTCATGATTATTAGTTCTCAACACTCATCTACACTTTCCAGCAATCGGTGTGAATCTGGACTTGCACTTTACAGGCATGGATCTAAAATTTCATGAGAAATAGAAACACATAAAAGCCTCCTCCATCCTTTCCACCCCTTCCCAAAGGGAAGAAAACAAAAGGGCGAAATAAGAAAGATTCTAAATAGCCTAATTCAAAGCCTCGTGCAAAGCTTCCCTGCACACCTTAAAAACCATGCAAACTAACCAAAAGTTCTAGATGTAGTTCGAAAGATAGAAACTCATTGAAAATATCACTAGACCAGTATCCAACCCAAATCCAACATCCCCCAACAAATTCTCATAAAGATCCACACAAACCCCCCTCCCCCCTCACATAAAAACCTATCTCTTCGACTTCCGACTGCGAGAATGTGTCTCGTGTTGGAACCTCGATCCATTCTCCATATAGTATATCTCATAATCACGATCTTTCTTCCCCTGACTCGCTGAGCTAGAACGATGACTTCTCCTACCATGCGGCGATCTGGAACCACTGCGTGAGTTCAAAGATCCCTCTTTACGCCTAAATGACGGGACGATGTTAAACTTGAGTTTGGGTGGGGAGGACGCATCTTCTGAGCTTTGATTTCTTTGGGGTGCCGGCCCTGGGTGATGATCATGATTGCTTAGATCTCGATTCTCTTCTCTTTCTCTTTCTCTTTCTCTTTCTCTTTCTCTTCTCTTTCTCTTTCTCTTCTCTTTCTCTTTCTCTTTCTTTCTTCTTTCTCTTTCTCTTTCTCGTTCTCGATAGGAGATTTCTCTTCTTCCGTCTGGAGTCGGTCATGTTCCTTCCGCGGCTGTCGCTCTCCATTTCTCTGGGTCTCCGGTTCCTCGCTTCGGATCCCTCTTCGGCCATGCTTCGACTTGCTTTGGGTTCCCTTGGGGCGGCTCCTTGAGATCGTCGCTCGCGGTCCCCTTCATCTTCTCGGGCTTGGCCTGCATTGCAGCCTGCTTCTTGAGAGGGGCTTTCCCGTCTCCGATCTCTACCAGCACTGCCTTGGGATCTCGTTTCATCTTCACAATCATCCCGTGGATTCGAGGTCCGGTGACGTGACAATTTCGAGAGGTTTGCAGGAGCGCTGTGATGTTGTTGCGGGGCCGGACCAGAGTGTTTGCGCGTCGAAGTTGATTGCGAGTAATGTATGAAGTTGTCTGGATCCTCGGATGTTCGATAGCCTAGAGGTGGTGGATTTTTAGGATCAGGGTGTTCGTATAGATGTGAATGTGGGTGTCCAAGCATTTCTTGTACAGGTAGTTGATGTTGATGCAGCTGTGAGTGTGGATGTTGACGCTGTTCACGTACTTGACATGGACGCTGAAGCAGCAATGAATCAGAGAGTTTAGGCGTTGCATCAGCTGTTGAACAAGACTTAAACTTCTCCGGATTATCCAATATTCTGTACTCCAAGTACTTATCCACATCCGCTGGCTTACCCTGATGTTGAAACTCGGGGTTGTCCAGAAGACTGGGGTAGTGCATCCGTGGTCCGCGGTGCCAATGTTCCAAAAAAAGACCACTGGATCCAAGATAGAAACTCGCCCCGGACACTTACAAGGTAAATCTTCTTACCCTCGAAACTTATTTCAGCGTCGGGCGTCACGGCCGGGGGATTCATGGCGGGCGGTCGAGGTTGGCGCGCGTGTTGCTCCAGTCCGTAACTGAGAGAGGTCGTCGGCTTTGATGAATTCCAGACAGCCGCAGCGGTAGAAGAGGGCTAAGGGTTTGAAAGGGGGGTGGGAAGGTGGTTCGGCGTCATCTTCTGGGCTCGCTTGACACTCGACCTTGTTACAGGGCGAGGAAACGAACATGAAGAGCTTGGCATGTTGTTTGATGGCCGGTTTGGAGCTTTCTGGATTGGAGGGGTGGGGCTTTATTTTCTTGGCTTAGGCTGCGATGTATAAGAGGTTCAGTAACGCATGGAAGGCTTGACTGCCTTCCCGCACTTGATGTTTTTTTCTTCGACGTACATTTCTTCGGTTCAATATGTGGTTATTGTTCATTCGTCGATAGTTTGAACAGAGATAGATTAGAAGATGATTGAAAATCTAGATCTGCTGTGTGTTTTGATGTAAAGAAAAGAGAAAAGAGCTCTTACATCAGGAAATATAAATCTTTTTGAACACTTTCAAAAGGCTCCGTTTACAGAGATATTTAGCAATGAATCATGAACACATTGCAGAGTGAGTCTAAAGTAGCTACAAATTATCATGATTGTGAGTGATTTTGTAGTTTTCAGGGCCATAGATGTATTATAATTGTCACATTTGGAGTCAGATCAGAGCCTGTGGCATATTGTACAATGAGCCCCGCACTGAATGAATACCTATGAGTCCGCATATTGCGGGCATGTGTATGATATTCTCCTTCGAGATGAAGGCAGATTCGAGGAGAAAGTGAATATTGAACTTGGTTACATGCAAAAAGACTATGCTTAGATATTCTCTGGGTTTATGTAGATGTTTGGGTTATATAATGATAAATTTGGGAGACAGAGAAAGCAAATGACTGATTTGCATCTAAATAACGGATGTTTCAAAAGATTCAAAAGTTCAAATATCCAACTTGCATACACTCATCAAATCCATTCTTCCCTAGAAGTCTCAAAGCCAAAGATGTACCTTGTAGAGCGTCCGATTCGCACTGAAACAAGAAATACCAGAGATTGAACCAAGCGGAAAACCGGTGGAAGCAAAGGATTTGTGTATATGAACCGGCAATGAACTCTCATAATCAAGTACCACTCAAAAAGTTCACTAAAACTTTGATGATAGATTACTACTCTACCCCCCTGGGGCACCCACTCGCAACGAAATGAAAATATCCTTTACACTTTTAAACATCAATATAGAAACACATCTATAGTTACCTAACCTCCATCATAGAAAAGGCATATAAAAATACCCAAGTATCAAACACCTTAAGCTGAAACCTTGGATACATTCTCAATAGAAACCAAGGCATCAATGATAACTAGGCTCACCGAGAATATCTTATCCCACCACCAACTTCACCACCTCACCGGGAGCAATTAGTTCACCCCACCAATACCCCTCTTCCACAGCACACCACATCATCCCACATCAACCACACCATTCCACTTCCATTCTCACTCTCACTCACTCACTCCCACGCCCAACCTAATCCTAGCAAATCAGATCCAATCCAATCCAATCAAAGTCAAAGCCAAACACATACCAAGCAACCAACGCAATCAAGGCACTTGCCCTAACCTCTTCACGACGTACCCCTTCCACTCTCTCCCACTCTCCCCAACCGCATCCCTCACCACCCAATCCCATCACCCAACCCACATTCGGCCGCTCTATCATAACCCCGCCCGACCTCCCTTCTCTTCCCAACACCACCATTCCCTCCTCCTCATCACATGAAACTCACACCACCCAAGCCCCAACCCCCCCCGAAGAACCCAGTAAACACGTGCACACAAACCATATAATACATATCTACAAAGTACCTCCCACACACCCTACCACAACCCCCAGTCAACGCACCACCACGCCCAAACCAGCAAAACCACTCAACCCATTCAAAAAGGCAAGATTCATTCCCCACCCACTATATCATTGGAGGGAGAGAGGAGGTGCCAACTCATTGTTTATTAGATTGTATTGTGTTGTATTGTATTGTACGAAGTTTTACATGCGTTCTTTTGTTTTTTTTTTGTTTCCTTTTAACTTGCTTTTCCCTTTTTGGGGGGATTCTTGATTTGGTTGGTTTGATTGGCTGATCATTTGGTTAATGAATCAGTATATTGGCGTATATGTTTGATTGAAAGGAGCTCAAACGGATTGCAATGTGATGAGAGAAGGTTTGGGTTTTATAGATAGATAGTAGGATGGTTATGGTTGATGTTTGATGGGGGGGTGTTGTTGTGCTTGAGTTTAGGCTGGAGATGGTAGATATAGGATTTGTTATATGTTTGTTCAAATAGTAAATAATATATAGGTGATGAATAATGCGAGTAGGATTCTCATCTTGGTACGTACTCTATTAAAAAGTAGCCTAGCCTGATGGTAAATACCATTCTATACTCTACCTAGGTATCTAGATAGCCAATGTCTATATCTAAAGAGGAGGGGAGGATAGAAAATGTTATGGTTTGATTTTACTGGTCTAGTTGGATTTAATAAAATAAGATAGTTAGGAGGTTAGAAGGTTTAGTTTCATTACTTACTTAGTAGTGTACAAACGAACTTGACGAATGGTTTGTGGATTAGGTTGGTTGTTTTGGTATTGGGGGGTTTTGATGGGTAGATTGTATTGAGTTGAGTTTGTGTTTGTTTGCTGTTTGAATATTGGTTGTATTGAGTTGAGTTTGTGTTTGTTTGCTGTTTGAATATGGTATATTGAATATGGTATATTATATTAGAGTATCTATAATATGATATATGATATATGATATATGATATATGATATATGATATATGATATATGATATATGATATATATAATATATATAATTTATTTATTATGTTTAACGTCTATATGAGCTAGCTAGGCTCTTGACCTCCCAATATATAATATATAATATATAATATATAATATATAATTATATAATATATAATATATAATATATAATATATAATATATATAATATTATAGTATATTATATGTAATGTGATATTGTTGATAGGGGATTGTTGATAAATTCATGGATCTATAAAGGAGTTTGGTATTGGTTTGGATGATGGGATGAATATAAGGTTATAAGAATCTCCACGGATAGGAACAATCTTGGAAAGGGATAGTAGGATTATAGAGTTCGTGGCGGGATTGTTGAAGGTACTTTTTATTAGGTAGTGTATAATGAATAATTAGTTAAGGTTTTAATAAGTTATTTACTAGGTAGGTAAGGGATAGATGGATGGATGGATGGTAGAGTATTGTATATATTGTACTATTGGATGGACATTGATATTGACATTGATATTGATATTGACATTATGATATTGACATTGATTGATATTGACATTGATATTGATATTGACATTGATATTGAATTGAGATTGACATATATGACATTGATATGATATGACATTGATATTGATATTGACACTAACATTGATATTAATTTTATAAAGATATTGCTCAAAAGGGGATTTAAAAGAAGACCCATCTACTTAGTACCTAGATATCAATATTAATTAGTTAGGTATCACATGTTATTTATTTTATTATAACCATTCAGCCAACTATAACAAACGCAATAAACCAAAAGAGAAGAAGAAGAAGAAAGAAGAAGAAGAAGAAGAATGGATGTGTAATGTTTGACGTGTTTCATAGATTCTTGAATAATTCTAAATGCTCCAAGTGTTAATCACCCAGATAGGTATATTATATATATATATATATATATATATAATCATATAAATTTCGGAATCAACTAGGCATGATTTCTCAACTACTACCTACTCCATCCATGGATTCATAGACAACTGGAACCTTGAACTGGATAAATAGATGGATCTGATTTCTATTATATTACAGAACTATCCGTCTGATGAATTTCTCGACACTAATAATATTATATTTGATACAAGATTAGTTGATTAGTTACCTACTCCCGAGTTTTATCAAATCAAAATCAAGCTTTGTTTTGATAGAGTAGGCCTTGAAAACAGATTGAATGATTGAATGATTGAATGATTGAATGATTGAATGATTGAATGATGATTGAAATGATTGAATGATTGAATGATTGAATGATTGAATGACTGCATGCATCAAGAACCGAGATCCCATACATGCATGCATGTATCATGTATTTATTATACGCCGTCGTGGTATTTTCTTCAAAGCTTTTCTTCAAAGTCTTTGATTCTGGGTTTGAGATCATGGTCGGTGGATCTGTTGCTTATGTTATCGAGGTGCAAGAGTCGTGACACGAGGATTTATCGAGTGTATTGGTCCTTTTTTGGTTTAGTTTCGTGTCTGGGCTAGTGTGTAAGGTTAGGTGTAATGAATGCTTTTGTGCTTGTGCTTGCTTGTGCTTGTGCTTGAGCTTCGAGTGGGGGGTATTTATTATTTTTAGATGATGAGTTGGTGGTTGTTGATACATGTGGTGATGCTCAGATGTGCTTTTGTTGACATTGATCACGTGGATCACGTGGATCTGGTTTAATTTGCTTGTTGAAAAATGAATTTGAGATGAAGAAGCTTGCTCTTTTCCATTGAATAATAAGGGTTAAATACTTGGAAGGGAGTTTGTACTTATCTTTATAATGTGAGAAGATACCTAGGTATAAGAAATACTTTGAGATATTACCTAGTTCATATCATTACCTACCTACCTCGTAGGTATGTATAGACCCGTGGACTGTATTACTATGGAATCCATAATAATGATACCAATTAGATCAAGGATCGAAATCATGGATACCCGACACAAGATATGTCGTCTAGGCCATATACAGTACAAGAGTTCATTCAGTTCTCCAATGATGGATCTTGATCTTGATCTTCGGCTTTGGCTTTGGCTTTGGCTTTCTGATAACTATCGTTAGCATGTTCGAATCATAATCTAGACAAAACCTTAGAAGGCTTCCAACGTTTTACGAGGAACTTATTTACGTTAACGGCTTTATAGCAATCCATGGAGATATAAAACTTTGATACATTATAAGAAGATCGATATCTACTTATAATAAAAGAGAATCCTTTAATATAAAAGTAAACAGAAGAAAAGTAACTAATCAATACTAGGTGGCTATCTACTTTTAAGGTTATCTAGGTAGCTAGATTTTGATTCATCTAGTTTTACTAAATAATTTAATAATATCTTTTATTTAATCGTTATTTTTATGTCGAGAGTATATATCGAGAGTATTTATATATATATATATATATATTTATGGATAATATAGAATAATCCTTTAGAGGAAAACAGTCTTTACTTGTAACTTCTTATAATCGTATAATTATAATTTAATTCTCTTTTTTAAAGAGGAATAAAATGAATAAAGTCATTGAGTCCATAAATAATTGCAATCATTCCAATTGATTCTGTGTTGTGGCCTTAAATCTACGGCTAAAATAAATTGCCCCAATAAACCCGTAGCATAAGAAAAAAAGCACTAGGCGAGCCACGATTGAAAAGATATCTGGGTTTCTCTCATAACAATTTTTCTACAACCACCACATAATTTCAAGACACTTGAAAAAAAAAACCATCCACCTCTATCCCGGCGAACATCTTCTATTCTGTAGGAGAAAGATCGCCGACAGGAATAGTCTCTCTCTCGATATCTTCTTATAAAAGTATCGACCCTCCCCCACACTTACGGTTATAGTTATTCAGAAGACTGTAACGACAAATTCTCCCCATTCATTCACCCATCCACCCACCCACCCACGAAAAGAGAGGGCGATCTCCAACATCGCACTTTTTTTTGAGAGCGATTAATTTCTGCCCACTCAGGAAGAAAACTACAAACCAAATCCTCTCCACTCCATCCCGTTTAATCATCTCCATTAATCAGAAAAAGTCTTTTTCTCTTTAGTTAATAGATTTCGATTCCATTTCTATCATCCATCTTCGGAGGGTAAAACAATTCGTCATCCACTTCTATCGCGATAACGTCGTACAAAATCAAACATCTCCTACCTACGACGAAAAACAATAATACGAGGTCACCTTCGACAACAGCTCACCCTATGACTTCCGTTTCTCAACAATCTCAAAACCAAAGCCAGGCCTCAAACACCACCAGTGCGTCGCAGTCGACCCAGTCGTACGCCTCAACCGCAAAGAAGGCAGTCTCGTCGCCACCTATCGCGACGAGCTCCTCATCTCCATCCCCCGCCGTGGCTATCGGAGGCTCTGCGCCGGTACAGCAACATGGAAAATCATCCTCTAATTTCACCTGTAAATGGTAGAGCTTCGATTCTCCTGCTGTACCGGCAGTTTCTGCACCTGCTATTGCCCATAGCAGCTCTGCAATTAATGGTGGCTCGACTGACCACAGCCGCAAGAGTTCGGTTACAATCAGCGCAAATGGCCCCCGCAGTTATGTTCCTAATGGTGGCCCAGTAGGTGGTTCAAGAGGTGGCATTCAGTTCGGATCAGTTATGGATTCGCCTGCCGCTTCCCACAGCACCCACAAATCTCTCAACCGGCCTCGGCACCAATTCCAATCCCAGGAAACAACCCAAGAGTAATCTCGCCTGCGAATTCACCATCTCCTATCCCTCAACCAATTGCAAGTGGTGGTAGACCTCCTTCTGGAATAGCACAGCAAGGAAATATGACCTTTGGTAGTTTGGGCAACGATGGCGATGTAAGCATGACTCTACTCAATTCCCCCCCCTCCCCCACCGCACATTTACTGACTCTATTTTCTTCATAGCGGCACATGCGACAAGCAGCCTCACAAGGACCCTTGGCCCCCAACAGTCAGGCAGGCGGTCACCTTCGTCGTGAATCATCTCATTCGGCACAGAGTGACAGCAATCAAGGTCCAGGAGCAGGACGTGGTGGATTTCAAGGGTGGACGCGGCCGTGGCGGATTCAACCAGCCATACTCAGCCCATTCTGGGTACCCTCCCCCAACAGCACCCCAATTTAGGCCAAGCCAAATGCAGGACGTGGTGGCATGCCTCCTTTCAAAACCAAGGTCGACCACAATACCAGAACTCCCCACATCAAGCTGCTCGAAGCCCAGCCCTTTCCAACTCGATTCCCGGTACACCTAACATGAACCAGGCCATGCCCATGCAAAGCCCACAACAATTCAATGCTCATGCTTACTATCAGCCACAGCATGTTGGAGGTCCTTCAATGCAACAAATACGGGGTAAATCAAAAACACTCTTCTTACTCCAGCGATTCTTTCTCTTTTCAATCTTTCAATCGTGGTGGCAGAGGCAAGAAGTGGATTGATAAGTCTTCAACCCAACATTCCCGAAAGCCTTCAACAGAACTTTTCGGTCATACTTTCAACTACAATGAACAGACATTCCCGCGCGGAAGTAATGGTCAAGGTATTGCCAGAAATAGAAAAGGATCCATGCAGTCGGAGCACCAAGAGAATGGCTTTCCTGTTTCCAACCCAACAGTCGAATTCGCCATCATCTCCAGCCAAGGATTCAGTTTATCCCGAAGAAGAAACCTGCAGATCTTAGTTCTACGGATCCAAGCCTCCCCCCTCTCCCTTCTGCCACTCCCCGTTTCAACGTTCCTTCTGATGTTTCCAATATTGATTTTTCGCCAGCTTCTGGCAACTTTGATAAATTTCTAACAGATACACAGGCTTACGGTACCTACGGTCAACCTTATCCCACTATGATGCCAATCGGTGGTCCTCCATCGTTCCAGTATCCTCAAGTTGGTTACATGCATCCCGGCCCACCTCAATCACCGCAACCAGGATACCAGCAACCCAGCTATATTCCCGGACATATGCACCCCAGGCACAGCCGATGTCCCGAAATTCATCCAGGTCTCGGAACATCGACCAGCTTCGAGCATCGGTCAAGCACAAGCTTCTTCGATTGCCCTTTCTACTTCACATACACCTCAGCCAAAGCCTGCAGCTCAGAATCCGGCATACTTGAGGCCGGCTCGCAAGAGTGCTGCGATCGTCATCAAGAATCCTTATGGCGATGTCGTGGATGTTGACGCAATCAAAGCACCTGCATCGCCAGCCCCTAGTAACAGAACTAGAAACGCCACCTGTCATCGCTTCTTCCACGCCAACGCCACCACCACCCAGTAGTCCGCTACTCCCCAACATGCTCGTGCTGATAGCTTGGCTACAAAGTCTGCCGAAGAGATTCGCCAGGAGATGCAAGACAAGGTGAAGAAGATGGCTGCAGGTGGTGACAAGGTTGACGAGGCTAAGGCTGACGAGGAGGCTGCTAAGGCAGAGGAGGCTGCCGCTGCTGCTGAAGCCAAGTTGAAGGAAGAAGAAAAGGCCAAGGAGGAGGCGAAGGCTAAGGAAAGAAGCAGAGGCTGCAGCTGCGGCCGCGAAGGCGAAGAAGGAGGAAGAAGAGGAAATGGAGCGCCAAATCCTCGAGATGGAGATTGCTGAGGCTGAGCGAGAGAAGAGAGAAGCGGAAGTCCTTGCCAAGCGTGAGGCCGAAAGACTCAAGGTTGCTGCCGAGAAAGCTGCAGCTGAGAAGGCCAACGCAGCAGAGAATGATCGCAAACTCCGGGAGCAGGAGCGCGAAATGGAGCGTCTCGAAGATGAGCGTGAGAAGAAGAGAGCCGAGGCTGAGGCAAAGGCTAAAGGAGGCGATGCCAAAAAGGAGGTCGCCAATGAGGAGACCCCAGATACCCTTGCGACAAAGCTTTCCAAAGCAACTCTCGAAACCGACAGCGGGCATCAACTCCGACTTCCGATGACTCCATGGGACCACCTTCCAAGTCATTTGCGGCCGAGAAGCGAGGCAAGCCTGCTGCTCTCAACCTTGCACCTCTCAGCACCAAGCCTGTTGAGCCGCCTCAACCTAGTGCTGCCCTCCAATCGCTCAAGTCTGCCCGTTTCTTGACTGTTCTTGACTCCTCCATCTACCCGGCCAACATCAGTTCACCAAACCCCGCTCTGAACTCTGCCGCCAATGCCAGGGCAAGACCTTCAAGTACGACAAAGAGTTCTTGCTCCAATTCCAAAGGTTTTCACCGAGAAGCCCTCTTTGGAATTTGAGTCACAGATCAAGGCTCTGATCGGAGACGACCCAGCTCTGCCAGACCTGGTGGATCACAGAGAACACCTGGTGGCATGGGCCCCCGAGGATCAAACCGTGGTGGCGGAAATGCTGTTGGGCAATTCACCATGGGTCAATTTGGTGCTCAAGGTGGAAAAACCCTCCCCCCTGGTACCACAAGTGCCGAGCGTTATGCAATGTCCACCGGCAGCATGCCACGACCAGCACTCAACCCCATGGCTTCATTCCAACGTCCTGGTGGAGCTTTCCCTGGTGGAAACATGCAAAGAACCAACTCGACCAACTCCATGCCACATTCCCCACGTCAAGCAAGCAGAAACACTCGTGGAGGCAGCAAGCGTGAAGGTTACCAAGGTAGTAATGCTAAGCAGGAGGCTCAGGCTGCTGCAAAGATGCCTCTTACCAGCGGGATGGAAATCAAGCCCATCCAGATTTCTTCTACTGGCTGGAAACCACGCAGTGTCGGTCAATCTCAATCAGCCACCGGTGCTGCTGGACCGACTCCAGGCGCGCGTTCCAGGCGCTGGCCTCATGGATCCTGACATGGTTCAGCGAAAGGTCAAGGCAGCTCTGAACAAGATGACTCCTGAGAAGTTCGACAAGATCGCCGACCAAATCCTAGCCATTGCCGCACAATCCAGGGATGAAGCAGATGGCCGCACGTTGCGACAGGTCATTCAACTTACGTTCGAGAAGGCTACTGACGAGGCTCATTGGGCTTCCATGTATGCCAAGTTCTGCAAGCGCATGTTAGAGACCATGAGCCCTGAGATCAAGGATGAGAGCATTGTTGATAAGAATGGAAACATTGTCTCTGGTGGCAATCTTTTCAGAAAGTACTTGCTCAACAGATGTCAAGAAGAGTTTGAGAGAGGTTGGAAAATCGATTTGCCAGAGAAGCCCGAGGTGTGAACGAGAAGACGCAAAGACCGAAGAAGCTGCCATGCTTTCAGATGAATACTATGTTGCCGCAGCTGCCAAGAGACGTGGTCTTGGTCTCGTTCAATTCATTGGTGAATTGTACAAGCTCAGCATGCTTACGGAGCGTATCATGCACGAGTGTGTCAAGAAACTCGTGGATTACAACGGTCTTCCTGATGAAGCCGAGATTGAGTCTTTGACTAAACTTCTCAAGACCATTGGTCTCAACCTTGATAGCACGGAGAAGGGCAGACCATTGATGGATGTTTACTTCTCGCGCATCAATGCCATGATTGAAACACCTGAGTTGCCAAGTCGTCTGAAGTTTATGCTTATGGATATTGTTGACCTTCGCAAGAAGAGATGGGCATCAAAGGAAGCCAACAAGGGCCCAAAGACGCTTTGAAGAAGTTAGAGCAGAGGTAAGAATCCCGTCAAATACTATTGCATGTGGAGTATTCGTGTACTAACCAATTATAGGCCGAGGCTGCTGCCGCACAAAAGGCTGCTGAGAATTCCAGGAGTCAAAGAGGTGGTGGTGGTGGTGTACGCATGCCGATGGGTCGTGGTGATGGCAGAAACTTTTCTGGTGCATACGGAAACCAGCCTCCTCCTGATTACCAAAAGAACACTGTTGGTATGGATGACCTTCGTCGTCTTACAAACAAAGGTGGTGCAAGCCGACAGGCTAGCCAACAGATGTCCTTTGGACCCACATCCATGTTCTCTTCTAGAAGCAACAGTGGTAGAAAGATGGGCCCAGGAGGTGCCTTGAACAGAACAGGTGAAGACTCGGGAGCTTCATCAAGAACTGGAACACCCCCACAAGACAAAGACAGGAAATCAGCTACTTCCGCAAATGCATTTAGGTTCGTTCATTCTACACGTGGCATTCCACTGGTACTCGACTAACCGTTTCCTAGTTTACTTGCAGGATTAAACTCTGGCGAGCCTGAGAACCCAGCATCTCCTCCTTCTACCCATACTCTCCAGTATTAACGAAAGCTACAGCAGCTTCCGACAAGAAGGAAGGTGATGCTTGAGCATTGAGCATTAACAAAAGTGTTTCATAAAACGGAGCATTCTAATTTCCGTGCATAGACGGCGGGGCTACTCTTGCATTTACGGTGGGGTCTATTTCAAAAGGGTGTTCTTAAAAGTTCCTCATTCTGCTCTCTTTATGATACCTCAGATTTCACCCATTAGACTACATTCCGTCATCACCAGATCTTGTTTTCGGTCATCTTTCTAATGCATTATCCGGTATTTGGTGCGTGGGGCAAAATAGGGTGCTTTCTATTTGCGATTTTCTTTGGCTTGCGGGGGTTGGGTTTGGACGGCGGCATGGGTGGCAGCCGATCATGACCTCTAAAAGCTTTTCTTTCTTCTGTCCATACTTTTTCAGTCTTTACGTGGTCTTGATGATCGATGACCGGCTTGCTTCAATGCATCCATACGAAGGTCTACGAATGTTATGCTACAAAATCTTCTGCGTTTTTTTTTTTTTTTTTTTTTTTTTTTTTTTTTTTCATACTTTTGCACTGATGCCATGATGACTTGATACCCTAATGTCCTCTTCACAGAGGAAGGCATGGGGCTTCATGGTTGTGAATGATGACATATTTTCTCCGGCAGTCTGGCTGGCTGATGGTGGTTGATCTTGAGTGACATGCAGAGGAACAGAACATGGATCTTGTTCTCTTTTGGGGATGCTGAATCTGGTGTGAAAGCTGTGGATTTTGTGTCAAATCGGGTTGGAGGTTCCAGCTTGTGGGGAGGGATGCAGGATGCTGGATGCTCGGAAGACCTTATTGTACAATTATAATCTTCTTTTTGTCTTTGGTTTTTTCTTCTTTTCTTTTCATCATGCCAGCCGGCTTCAGTTAGCAGAAACACACAAAATGAGTTCAATTTACCTATGATCTTTTGATGAATTGTGACTGGATTGTTTGTGATTAGGATGTAGATGCTGACAAGTACAGTTTTACCTGCTACACTTTGACTTTCATCCTTGTGTCTTCAAACTTCACAAATTTTTCATGGTAGTCTCTCAACCCATTATTCACTCACTCAATAAACCCTCATCAATAGACACGCTCCTTAGCATAAAAATCTTTCTTTTAATTCAAATTCTAATGTGTCTTGCTTGCCTGCCTGCTTGCTTGCTTGTTCGCTCCTCTTACAATTCAAAGAACATTCAATTCGATTCAATTCCAAGATCCTCCACCCATAGACTGATCCACGTGCCCATCTACTCAAATTGCCAACTCAACCAACCAACAACACATTGATTCACTCATTGATTCATCCATCCATCCATTCACGCTACGCCATCCAACGCCAAACCACTCCCATCACTCCAGAGTCCAACAAGTCACTCTCCAGCCCATTCGCACCCATTTGCACTACCCTATGCTAAATATTGTTATTGTATGTATACAGAAAGTCGAAGAAGGAGAAGAGGAGGAGGAGGAGGAGAAGGAAAGGAAGGAAAGGGAGAGAGAGAGAGAGAGGAACTCCTTTATGGAGAGAGAAGAAGAAGAAGAAGAAGAAGAAAGAAGGGCAGAAAAAAAAAAGGGAGAAAGAACAGCAATTCGCGTTCGCTGGAAACTTGAAACTATCTGCTTGCTTGCTTGCTACTTTATGTGTTTGTATAAACAAGTGAGATAGATGGTTAGATGGCTAGATGTGAGATCTATCATCACAAATCATACGTCCAACATCACACCTCTTTGCGTTGGTCTTTTTCCTCCGTCTCTGTAATCGTACATATCCATCCATCGGTTCACGCCTTTAGGCCCTATCGCAGTATATCTTATCATATCAGATCGAAGCATTGATTGCTTCATTTGCCACAGCACCAATATCTGTAACGCTCCTCTGACGTTCCGTTCGTACACCTTCACTGTCACTATCTTCCTCTCCTTCCGCTTCTACTCCCCCCTCTACTCTCCCTTCATTCGCACTTGTCCCACCCCTTCCCATAACTTCCTCATCGTCACTATCCTCCTCCAACACGATAAGTCTCAAAACCCTCTTTTCAAAAAGCTCAATAACGAACCTGCGCATTGGCAGACGAAAATGATGATACTCCAGTAGTACCATGACCTTTTTAAACAATCTAACTTGTTTAAAAGCATACCCCTTATTTTCCTTAATGGCGATTAATTCCCCTATAGCTTTTTTGTGCAAAATCATTCCCTAGATTTTCCACAAGTTCCAGGATGCGTTGATTAGTCTCATCATCATCTACACGCGCGGCTTCAATTTCCATTTTTTCTTCTTCGGTGATGACAATGTCAGAAACGGTTTTGTGTTCCCAGGGTTGATAGGAGAAGAATTTGGTGAGATCTTGGGGGATGCAGAGGCCAAGGGAGACGCCTAAGTTTGTAGTGTGCGAGTCCCATCCATGTTCAGAGAGAATCTCAAGTCCGTGTACACTTCTGGAGATAAGGCCTAGGACGAAAAAGGCAGTACCGCGTAAACTCATGATTGGATGTGACTCGGCAATCTTGACAATGTGCCCAACGACATCGGATTCCTCCAGGAATGGTGCGCCAAGCTCCATGGAGCCCACATTTCCGACGGCCCAAAGACAGCCTTTGATTTTAAGAATGAGCTCTGGGTCATCGGCTAGCATACCATATTCGCGGATTGTCGATGCAAATTCTTCAAAATGTCCTTTATCTTGAAGAAGTTTGCAACCTTCTTTCGTACGAGTGAGTTCTCTGTAAAAATGAGGAGGGACCTGGGCATAATTTTCAGCCTCCATATCAAAGCTATCCTCGTCCATACTCATCCGATTCGAGGTCTCCTCAGGCATCTCCACGAACGATCGTGCTAAAACTTGCTTCAATAACTCCAACGTAGCTATCATTCCGTCCCAGGAACCAGTCATCCATTTCATTGCTGATATAGTCCAGTCCGTCCAAGTAGTGATATCCAATTGAAGTTGAAAGAAAGCGTAGTAATAGAGGAGCACCAATCTCTCCCAGATGGTCCAAAGCTGGACGACACTCCACAATGAATTCAAGGTAGCTTTTCCTATTACAGGCCTCCTCAAGAATCTTGATAGCAGTTGCACAAACTTCAACCTCTGGATCATATAATTGAGTGACCAGAAGCTCGATTGCCCATTTATAATCGGTGGTTCCTGGTGCTCGACTGGAATATTTGCGTAGGACATTCGTTGCATGTATACGAATCTCCTTGGATCCTGCGGTTAAGGCCTTGGAGAGGAGGACTCTAGGGTGCCCTTGTAAATTGTAGTCGAAGTTCGATAGTAGTAGCTTAATCAAGTCGGGGCGTTGTTTAAGATCAATAATATGATACATCATGTTGATCATTCGCCAACGATCGAGCATCTGCAATCCTTTTGGGTCGCCACTCAAGGTTCCAAGCATAGCAAAATAGCCGCATGCGAGAGTTTCTGAAAGTCTTTCTTTCGAGAATGTGGGCTGGGACGCAGTGAGGCCACTTGTCTGCTAATTGTTAGCTTACATGTTTACTATCGTATTCCCAGGAGGCATTATTACCGGATCACATTGAGCAAGGCACTCTGCAATCTGCCTGAGTAACTTGTTGTCCGCTAGATATTTAACTCCTTCCACGGTTTGGAGGAGAGTATGCATGAGTGCACAACCAACCTTGACATATTTTTGGTTGATCCTAGTATTTCTGACTTCAGAAAATTTGTACTTGAACGGCCGATAGAAACTCATTATTCTTTTGATGAATTTAGAAGCTTTGACGGCTTCATCAAGACGCTTCCCGTTTAACAGTGGGCCTTCAATGACTCGCAGGATAATATCCCATTTCCACTTGATGGGGTTTGTGCTTGCTAAAACTTGAGATTCAACTAATAGTTGCCGGAATGTCGTTTCATCAAACGAGACGTTAGGGTTATTTTTGGGTTGGTCTCCCAAGCTAGACAAGTTATCATGGCTATGGTTTGTCGAAAGTGTTGTTGATATTGATGGAGCTGATCTATACAATGTTCGACTTACACTGCTAATCGAGTACACCGTACTAGTGGCCACAAATCGTTCATCGCTTCCAAAATGAGCTGCCGCAGCGAATAATCCAGGCAGTAACTGGAGTTCGGCGCTCCAACTTGATGGCAGTAGTTGACTTGCAAGCTTCAGAACTTCTCCTATGAGTAGAGTAGTTTTTCGCTTCAACACCGAATTATCAGTATCTCGAGTTACCTCTAACAATCCTTCAACCATGCCTGAGGTTATCAATACTGCCAGTAGAAGCGCTGTATAATGGTCGACAAAGCTTTTGTCGCCCGAGTCATCTTCGGTCACTGGCTGCGCTGATGCCTTGGGTGGTGTTGATTTGAGGTTTGCGACTCGTCCATAGGTAGTGAGGCGTCTGCCAGCAAGGAAAGAGGTTGCCCAGAAGGGAGATTTTGATGCGCAAGAGCCCATAGAGCATATCTATGACAGTCTCGCGTACGATAGGATTTGGGAGCATTAAGCATGCAACTAATGATTTGATAGCTCTGAAGTCGTACATGGATAACGTCATAAGACCGGGCCATGAATTCAAAGCATATGCAATAGCCTTTGAGTTTTGCTTCAAAAATTTCTTCTTTTACGAACAGCGAGTCAGTGAAAGAAGTGAAGAGAATTTCTAGCTCATAACCTGATCGCAGATACTTGCGTCTATGTGGAGAATCAAGCAGAAATAAAAATGCCGCTGTCAAACTCTCGGAAGCATCGTAAGTACCATCACCCAGGGCATCCGCAAGAGGTCTGAGACCACCAGACGCAACGACAAGACCTGGATCGCGGACCATGATCTCTGCAAGTGTTTCTATGCAGATAGCCTTGAGTCGATCCTCCTCGTGATCCGCAACTGATGCTATAGTTCTTACGACTGCCCTTGATACCTCTTTTTATGCCGTCTTTTGACATCTAGAAAAGCTCGGATAAATTTCAAGGCTTGCTCCCTTTCCACGTCAGAAGTCCCCTTTTTGATCAGAGATCTAAGGATTGTTTAGCGTTGACTTTGTAAAATGGCCAGATTTAGTACTTACACGACAACGAGATAATCCGTATGGAGGCTACGAATCTTTTGTAGAGAGCTGACATCAGAAATCGCATATCTTGTCATACGATATCCTGCCGCTACCACCTCCCGACTTCCACTCAAAAGCATGACTTGCATTCTCAAGCCAAACACTGACCATACTAGATCATACTTCAGGGTGGATGGCGCTTGAAGAGCTCGACCAGATCATTTGCATGACCAACGTAGTAGTCAGGAGTGAGACCTTCCACCTCCAGAGCTTGTAAGATTTCAGCCAGCGCATATGTTGGCGATTCTGTAAGCTCATCTACGGCTTCTGAGCCCCCTGCACTCTTAGATGCACTCGGGGGTGATCTCACACCATTACTCTGGAAGAGAGCATCCATTCGGCTCCGCGTCGGAGTAGTAGGCGTCGCTTTAGGCTTCTGTAGTTCCGTAATTTGGAATCTCAATTCCCTAATCTTCTGGTTGGATATGTTCAGCTCCGTCTCCACCCTCTGCCTTTGCTGCTTTTTGTCTGTTTTGCTTTCTTCGTATTCAATGCCTCCAACATATTCTCACTGCCCTCCTTTATTTTCATCTCCCTACTCAGCGTTTCGCGCAAACTTGACAATAGCTTTTCCGGCATCCTACTCTCATCTTCTTCCAATCGTTCCAGGTTTACCATCGAAACGTTTGTATCCAGTGCCGAGGCTTGCCGTATGGGCATTTGGCTACGCATAGTTGAGCTGAAACTCCCTGGAGCGGGAGATGGAGCAAGAGAGGAGCCACGAGGCGCAAATGGAGCTGCTGAATTTTGAGGCCATTCGCAAGCCATTTTGACCGGGTGGTTGTAAGCCTCCAGGTTGATCTAAGCTCGTCCTTCCAGCATATTGGTCTAAACTCGTCCTTCCGGCATATTGCTGTCCGTATGTACTCTTCTGGGCAGCCGTCACAGACGAGCCCAGAATGCTCGATGGTCCAACCATCTGCCCATTCGAGAGGTCGGGGTCAACGTTCTTTGTGCGGGGGTGGCATAGGTGGTGTAATTAAAGGACCGACACTGAAGTCATCCAATCACCAATGTATGAAGAGAAGATGTATCTGTCGTGGGTTGGGTCGCTGTCAAGCTAAAGTAAACTATTCGTGGGCAATATATGCTTTGTCGTGGGTGGTATGCTTTGATGTTCTGCTCTGGAGTCAATGTGGGAATCAAAAAGCCGTAGATAGTAAAAGATTGATGTAATGCTTGTCTTGTAATAGAAGACCAGTAAATATTTATAAAATGGCGGTAATATATAACTCCCCTGAAGTTGTAGTAATTGAGAATTGTATTGTATTGGATTGGATTTTATTTTATTTTATTTTGTCTTATCTTATTGCGACCAAAGTTTATAGAATATTTTGGGATGTTTTGTTTTGTTTCGTTATAATGAATTCATCCTCTAACACAACCAACACCTCAAAATCCTCCGTCTCCCGCTCCCGCAGTTGGTTGATGGGGTTGTTGCACACGGGCCAAGAAAGTAGTAAGAAGAAGAAGAAGAAGAAGAAGAAGAAGAAGAAGAGAACATTGTTATAATAAGTAGTAGTAAATAGACGGACGTATCAAGGGATCAAAGTATAAATAAATGAAGATATATAAATCCGTAAATATATTATATATTATATTATATTATATTATATTATATATATATTATATTACAAATGTATAAATATGAATATACAATTCTTAAGAATCTTCGTAAACAGATAAAAATAATATATACCTATTAATAAGTAGCTAGAAGCATACAGTTGAATATAATATCTAAAGAGATCATTAATATAAAACTAACTAAAAATGTCCTTAATTCAACCAATACCCGCCTTACAAGATCATTTGAACTATTAGAATAGCTAGGGAGATGGTAATATTCATGGACAATAATGATTATGATAATATTATTATTTATAAACGCGCCAGAAAATCGAAGTTCCCCAACCAATTGACCAATTAGCATTGCAGTAACGATACTCTCTCTCTCTCTTTCTCTTTCTCTCTCTTTCTCTCTTCTTTTCTCTCTCTTTCTCTCTCTTTCTCTCTCTCTCCCTCTCTCTCTCGCTCGCTCTACCTACTCTGGATTATATTAAGAATTAAAAAAGTATGATAATGCATCTATCCGGTGATCTCTCCTAGTAATCCAGCCATCCGTGCGTGGTAATAAGTATGAGAGTGTAATAAGTATGAGCGTGTAATATAAGTATGAACGTGTAATATAAGTATAAGCGTGTAATAAGTATGAGCGTGTAATATAAGTATGAACGTGTAATATAAGTATAAGCGTGTAATAAGTATGAGCGTGTAATATAAGTATAAGCGTGTAATAAGTATGAGAAGGTAAGTATAAGAATATAAAAGAATATAAGAATATAAGAATATAAGAATATAAGAATATAAGAATATAAGAATATAAGAATATAAGAATATAAGAATTAAGAATAAGAATATAAGATATAAGAATATAAGAATATAAGATATAAGAATATAAGAAATATAAGAATATAAGAATATAAAATACAAAAATATAAAATACAAAAATATAAATACAAAAATATAAATACAAAAAATAAAAATATAATACAAAAATATAAATACAAAAATATAAATACAAAAATATAATACAAAAATATAAATACAAAATATAAATACAAAAATATAAATACAAAATAATACAAAATAAAATACAAAAATATAAATACAAAAATATAAATACAAAAATAAATTACAAAAATATAAATACAAAAATATAAATACAAAAACATAAATACAAAAACATAGATATAAGAATACTATCTAGTAATATAATAACCTGAGAAGTATAATAAGTGGTAGTAGTCTATCAGATCATCCATCAATCGAATACTTATTATTATATAGTAAGTAGTTCGTTCTGCTGTCTAGATGAGGGAAGGCCATCTTTATCGCTCTTTTATCAAAACCGTTCGATCTCAATGTCTCATACTCCGTAATGCATGTATGATTGATCTTATCATCTGCTGGATCCCGAGGTCTACTTCTTCATTTCTGAAACCGGCGTCAAGTCGAGATGGAAAGGAGGGAAGGAACGTTTATTAAAGGCGTTTTCCATATTAGGATAGTGGGATAGTGGGATAGTGGGGTCGGTCCAATGCATGTGGGAAGGAAAGGGGGGGGAGATACCGGCAAGGTAGGTAGGAGGTCGTAGATACCTAGTAGATACCGGCACCGTATACGTACCGTACCGTAGTGAGAAGGAGAGAGACAAGAATCATCCATCCATCCATCGTACGAGTGAGAGTGAGAATGTGTGTGAGGCGTGAGATGTGAGAGGAGTGGAAGAAATCTAGAACGGGTCTTGTTGGTCTTTGTTGGTCTTATTATCACTTTACCTACGACGGAGTATAGTTGGTAATTTGTATCATGGCGGATTACTCCGTTGGTCATCGGATTATCCGTTGGTCATATTAACTAATAGTCATATTAGTCATATCAGTCATTCATATTGATATCAGATATCAATCACAATCAAATCACCATCAGCCTTGTGTTTCTATTCCTCAAGTGGACCTCTAACCTACTATTGCTACTAACCTTGGAACTAACTACTACCTCTGTATATGACAAAACACAATATCATAATGTCGAAAAAGATACAGCCAGTATCCATCACATCAATATTTCAAATCCCGATAGTTCAAAGGCCTTTCTCAAAAGGATCTGCAGAGCAAAGGACTTCTCAATCTACCCAGGTATTGTTAGGTAACAAAAATCAATAACCAACTACAAGGCTACAACTCGGCCTCGTGCCTTCGGCGCCTTCCGATGAATGTTAGGATCAATTACATGCACACAGGACAAGATACAACCTCTCATTGCTATCATACCCGGTGGACTCCTGCAAATTCTTGAGCTTCTCCGTTCTCCTCGATCAATATCTAACCTCATTGTCGCTAGAGCCATTTAGCGACTATACCCGAAATACATAAAAGAGGTCGAAGTCTCCTCAACCTGATCAGCTATCATTCTTCTTGTTAATCACACCATACTAATATACATCTCTCCCTTACAGTCAACAAGAGCTGCATATAGCTTTTCGTGTACAAAGTTGCATCATCTCACCTTCTAGACAATTCAATCAAAAATCAACCCTTCATCATGGCATCAATAGCTTCAGCACGATATGGCAAGGACAACGTCCGAGTCTATAAAGTAGAGAGAGATGAGCAGAATGGAACTCTCAGACTGTCACTGAAATGACTGTCTGTGTATTGCTGGAGGGTGCAATCGAGCCATCGTATGTTGCATACCAGTTAAATCTCTCTCAAGTTTATAATTAACCATTCTTTAGGTATACCAAAGCCGATAACAGTGTTGTAGTGGCAACCGATTCTATGAAGAACACTGTTTTATCAAAGCCAAAGAGCATCCAGTCACACCACCACCTGAGCTCTTTGCTAGCATTCTCGGAACTCACTTTATATCGATACCTATCCTCACCTTACGCAGCCAACATCAAGATCATCACTCACAGAATGGACACGGATGACTATCGATGGCAAACCTCACCCCCACTCATTCTACAGAGACGGCAACGAGACACGAAACGTTGAAGCTGTTGTCAAGAGAGGCCATGGTATCGATATCCGTAGTGGGATCGTTGGGCTTACAGTTCTGAAGAGTACTGGCTCTCAATTCCACGGCTTCATTAGAGATGAGTTTTACCACACTTCCCGAGGTTTGGGATAGAATCTTGTCGACTGATGTTGATTGTGGATGGGCCTGGAAAACATTTGCCGGATTGGACGGTGTGAAAGAGGCCATCCCAAAATTCGATAAAGCATTTGATGATGCCAGAAATATCACCATGAAGACATTTGCCGAGGAAAATAGCCCATCTGTACAAAACACCATGTATAAGATGTGTGGCTCTATCTTGGAAGCTGTACCTGAAGTTGAGACTGTGGACTACTCCCTACCCAATAAGCACTATTTCGAAGTTGGTAAGTTTTACCCGGTACTTTTAAAAGTCATGCAATTTCTAACACTATCCCCCAGATCTCAGCTGGCACAAGGGTCTCAAAAACACCGGAAAGGACGCAGAAGTCTACGCTCCTCAATCCGGACCAAATGGACTTATCAATGTTAGCGTCAATAGAACCCCAGTCTCACCAAAGCTATAGATTTAACCTATTTCATGATTGCATGGCACCACTCACAATCGCTTTATAGTGGGAAGGCGTTATGGTATCTTAGGTCTAGGAGCGTTCAGGCGCGCATTTTGGGGACTTTGTATATAGAGTATGGCAGATACCAACGAAGCATGAAATTCAACTCAATTGTAGTTCAATTTGCCTCTTCAGTGAATGATCTCGAATCATTTCTATAACCCTTCACATAACTCGAATTCCTCGCTCTCTCAAAACTCATAAGTATTTCCTACACTCCTCCCTCCTTACCCTTTCAACCACACATCATCATCCTCCTCTCAGAGCCTCTCACCGCAATACAAACCCATCTCCATGCCCATCTATTATTCATTCCATAACCATCATCACACAACAACATTTACAGAAAACATGAACCCTTTCATCATCAGTTACCACTAAATACATCCATTCCCAATTTCCCATGTGCGCTTTAACCCCTTGTAAAGTTCAAGTAGGTAGGATCTTATATGTGTGTATATAGGACCTCGGAATCGGAAGTAATGATGATTTTATTTGGTTTTGCTCTTGGAGATGGAGATGAAGATGTTTGGATTTTATTTTAGGTGGTTTGTGTGTGTGTTCCCCCTGCCGTTTTTTGTTTTGTTTTTTTTTTCAAATGCACACTTTATCTTGTTCTTTATGATTTTTGCGGGATCAGCAACCCAACTCCGCGAGTCGAGATGAGCCCATAGGAACACGATGGATATTTCGATTCATGATTGCGAACTCGTGTCTGTATATCGATCTATCGATCTATCGATCTGTACATACATACAAGACCAATTGGCTAAAAGGAACCCTGGATTCTTATTCAGTGGATTGGATGTATATGCACCAGTTTGTAAACTCGGTGTTACTAGGTATGCGAGTTGGGTGGGGCGGACGGGCAGGAGGGGTTCTATGGATAGCTGTCGTTGTTGGGTATATACATTATATAATCGACTCAAGATCCCAAAACTTCTTGCCCAAACGGGTGGCACAATGCCTCACCCGACCGGTGAGGCTTACGGTATGCATGGTGAAGTATCTGGCCTTGACCCTATGCACCGTAAGGCTTGGTCGAAATTGCCTTGTCAGATGGATTCGTCAAACGAGGCGCTATTCTTATGCATGTAGGGCATCTGCAGGGCGCTGCGCCTTGCAAAATTCGTGTTGAGACGAGGCTTGATGGTTTGGGTAAGCTTGCATATATTGTACCTGCCGCCGCCCCCTCCCTATCTTTCCATTCCGTTTCCCAATAAATTCCTCCACCTTTTCTGTTTGCAAGGTGCATTTTGATGTTATTTTATTCTATTCTAAGCTTGTTCTATTTTTTGAGTTCGCGGATTCTATATAGAGGTTGTAGATAGACATCACAATGGAGGGCACAACATCGTACGTATTAATGAAATTATGCGGAGATGGGATTTTTTCTTCAAGACAGCGATTCGCGCCCGATGGTGCTGATAGCTTTGGATTCATGCGTATGGCCAACGAGCAAGTCTGGAGATAACTTTCAAACCTGGATCAACCTGGACTTCTCTTCTGCCATCTGGATATCTCTGGATATTTGAAATTTGAAGCGGTGTTTCCATCTGGCTGATCCGAGCACCGGAATCTTGGCCTTGGATCATCTGATGTTTAACCTGAAGATGTAAGTAGGTACTGTTGGCCGACCTGGATTTCTGGATGCTCAAATGCTGTCTTGTACGGAATCTATAAGCATGAGGGCTCCCTACTTCTGGAATGGAGAAAGGACCAGACGCAATAAGTTGTATGTTTTTCCTAACCCTATTCTTCTACTGATACTTCCTAGAGTAGCCTTCCAAACCGGACCTCTTTTCTTGCCTTAAATTTTCATGTGCAGTTTCTTGATTTCCTTTCTTCGTAGTAGATATTTTTGGTTGGCATCATAGCTTCCTAAGGATTTGCAAGAAGAGTTTCTCGGTGCTCTTGGTTCAGTGACCAGAGGCACTGTCGATCGGATGAAGGTGTTCAATCACTGCTTAACGGCCATTAGCTGAGAGTTATGTCTTCTGTAGATATCCGTTATGGGGTTGTAATAGCGGTAGTGATGGTGTGTAATTAAATCTAACCATTATGCGGCAATTACCATACTAACATTATGTGAATGGATAGCTTTTTCAACTCTTGACGAGCAGCTACAAATACGACCCGAGTCTGAGCAACATGGAATTACTTTTGAATCTGAATTAGTAGATCCCTGGAACAGGGACCAGTACAATGAGCACCGTTATCTGGGGAGCCAAACAGTCTTGGATTCTTCTTACTGGATGCAGCACTTGCCTTCAACACGGTACGACGTTTTCTCGTGTCCTAACTTCCATGGGCCAATGGGCCGTTTCAATCCTAGGATCAGATTATGCCCAGTTCTACAGAATCGACCACATTCTAATATCAATCAGAAACAGCAGTGTTCAAGATACCCCATCAAATCTTTCGTCTTTTCCGCAAGAGAGCACAACTCAAGCTGCGGACCGACAAAAAGCCCCGCTCAAGTAAGCCGTTCCATCCTGAATAAAACCGAGTGAAGACTGACGTCTCCGGAGACGATCCTCCACTAACAACCAGCGCATCCACAAATGCACAACACCAAGTTGTAATGCCCTCGGCTTCAAAAAGCTAGCCGACCTTCGATGCCACCAACGCTCTCGCGAAGGGTCTCGATTTTTCTGTTCCGTGGCCAGCTGCAAAGCACACACAATGGGATTCAAACGGAAAGACAATCTCACAGCGCACCATAAACGAATCCATGGCATCAATTCCAGCATTGCTGTGTCTACTATGCATAGCACAACGCAGGATACTCGAGCGGTGTCAACAAAAGACGAAGGGAGGGAGAAATCAACTCTAGCTGAGACCTTGACAGAGATAAAAAATGGCTCTGATATCAATTCTCCAGCGAAGGATTTCTTGCAGGCCAAACTTGCGGAGCTACATGCATCACGGGAGAGACTGATTGCAGAGAAAGATGAAGAGATTAGAGCTGTGGAGCTGACGTTGTCCTTGATGTGAATTCTGGCATTGAAAATAGTAAGGAGTGGGCAAAGGGGGCAGCAAACAGGTTGTCTATGGTTTGAGTTTGTGCACATGAAGTTTGTTTTCAAAGGGGGGCTGTTTCGTTGGATGGATTGAATGAATTTAGCATCAGTTGCATAAGGAAAAACTAAGAAAAACTCGGGGTTTTGATGATGTGAGGTATAATAATGGTAGGAAAAACACTCTAAATAATGCCTTATATGATGGTCCAAGACCAGCCTCACAACACTCAACCAATACTGTGGCTAAATGCCCAATATTATGACTTCCAAGTTAGCAATGCTCATCTTATTTGGCATTTCCAGCCGCTTGGCAAGATTTGGAGGCTAAAATCCAGAATGGTCTTGTTCTGTCACGCTGAGAAATTCAGATAATTCTCAGAGACCTGGAATGCTGAAAATTCATAGGTCATATATTCATTGTATCCGATTTCACTTGAATCATACAAACAATGATTTGGATCTCCCTTCCTCACTCGAACGGCCACTGGGCAAATGGGTTAAGAGAACCAGGGAATGAATATCAGCATCCTCGTGCAATATATAGTGCTAAGTCGTAGCTTCGTAATGTGTGTTTTGTCTGATATACAGTGTCCTTATACACCCATCCCATGCACCCAATGCGTATTATACACACTCTATTGCACTCTCAATAGTCTGTTCTTCTCACGCCCCAATCATATATTCATTCTCTCCCCCAAACAATCAACTCTTAACCTCCTCAACCTTTTTCTTCCCCATCCCTCATCAGGCATCAAGTCCTTTCTCACCCCCTCAAACCTAACCAAATTCTGCTTATACGGATGCGCCGCGCCCTCAAATGCCTTCAATCTTCCCAACCTACTATCCCTCAACCGGTTCTTCGGCAGCATCCCACTAACCGCCTTTCTCAGCACCTCCGCACCTCCAAACTTGCCATCAGCCCCTCCATATTAATTTCCCTCAAACTTCCGGGTCGAGTATTGTGACGATAGTATTTCTTCTGATACATTTTTTTGCCCGTCGTGTGCAGATGGGCGCAATTGGTTACGACGACATAGTCGCCGCAGTCGGTTGAGGGGTCCCAAATCGGCTTGTGTTTTCCCATGAGGAGGGTCGCGATACGGGAGGCGAGGCGGCCGAGGGGGGTGGGGTTATTTGGGCTGCGGTGGAGGGGGGAGAGGCGGGTGTGTGGGCGAGGGCGGAGGGTGGAGAGGGGATATGGGGGGCTGGCGGAGATGTGGTGCCAGGTACGGGAGTAGGCTAGTTTTGTCTAAGGGTTTGTAGTTAGTTATGGGGTTTGGAATCTTATGTCTTTCCTCTGTTTTGAACATGGATGCGGGAAGTGAGGGGTGAAGAGAGTGAGAGGCTTACGAATCCATTTGTTTGCGACATCGTGAGGAGTTGTAGGCACAATGGCCAGTACTAGTAACGATGCGCGGGGAAATTGCAAATTGGTAGCTGAAGGTTGAACTCGTCGTCGTCAAACTTGAGCCTTGAAGTCAGTTTGTGATTCTAGATGCCAAGACATTTTTTCTTGAACGGCGTTGCTGGGGTTTGATTGGTTGAAGCTTTTGGCGAGGCTTCCGAGGCTGGATTTCAAAGCATTCATTGTTGCCCACGTTTGATGGAGATGTTGTATTTCGAACTTGACTCACATTGACTCTTTTCCTATCTGTTATTCTGTTACTTTTTCGAAAATTCAAGCAAGAGGTTCTCTATATATTGACTCTTCAAAATGGCCATCACAACTCCATTTCAGGTTCGCATTCCCCTCAATCCGATCACGTGCATCGGGACTGAATTTGAAAGATCACTAATGAAGAACAGACACAATTTGCTGTGCCCATGACGTGTGAAGCATGTATAAAAGATATCCAAGGGTCATTGTTCAAACTGAGTGGGATACAAAAGTTGAAGCAAGTCTCAAGGATCAACTTGTTACTATTGAAGGAACTAGTAAGTTCGTGACTCTTACCCCGCCAAGAGTACATTGGAGGATTTGGGAACTATTACTGATGAGGATTTAGCTGCACCTTCGGAGATCGTAAGGGCAATTGAGGAGACGGGGCGGATGCTATATTGAGGGCTCGGGGGCAACTGATGGTATGCTTGTTTTTTGTCACACTTGAGCTGGAGTTTTGTAACGTTTCGTTCTACTATGTCGGCAATGATGTTGTTTGATGACTGGTGTTTTGGCATGTTTTTCTGAGGATTGTATAGGAGCGGCTGTGTGTATTCTTGAGACACATGATACGACTGTATCGGACAAGGTGCGGGGATTAGTGAGGATGGTGCAGGTATCTCCTACATTGACGTTGGTGGATTTGACGATTCGCGGATTGCAAGAGGGGAATTATTGGGCTACAGTTAGAGAAAACTGGGGATATTTCTAATGGGGCGATATCTACGGCGGGTTTATGGAAGGGGATGGCGAGGGTACACCTAAGGAGTGTTTGGTACCGTGGGTGTAGGGAAGAATGGTATGGGAAGTGTGTTTTTGGACAAGCCAATTCAGATATGGGAGATGTGATTGGGAGGGGAATGGTAGTATCAAAACAACATGAAGGAGACAGGAAGTTTTGAGAAGAATGATGAGAATACCCTCGTGGGGTAATTTGCACGAAGTGCGGGTGTATGGGACAATGACAAGACTGTTTGTTCTTGCTCAGGCAAGACATTGTGGGAAGAAAGGAAGGATGAGGTTAGCAAAGGTATGCTCTGATCATGTATCAGGTGATGTTGCAAGAAATGATGATAGCATGATACGACTTTTATGCTTAAGAAGATTAATTTCTCCTCCGCGCTGTTTGAAGTTGCGTACGTACTTTCCATGTGAGAGCGAACCGTGGTTAACTAGATAGTCTGGAAGAAGGAATCAAGAAGAAATGAAGGAGCGTTTGATAAATTTACTAAGTGTCTATCAAACCTTACGGAGGAATATCATGAAGAGTAAAATGCGCTTCTCCTGTCAACATTAGGTAGTTCAACGTTTCAAATCTATCATCTGCCGGGTGATGATTTCTACTTACCCATATCATCCAGATGACTCCTAAATTATGATCAAATTATCAAGCATGAGGGAGATTATTTCAAGCCTAAACCATCCACGTCTAAGTCGTAATTCGTAACCCTACCCTAAGCCCATATGTATGGTGATCTCATACCTCTTCATCGTACAAAAACCCTGGATTCTTGAAAGATACTTGGTGGATTTCAGTCCGTGTTTGGAGTATCGCAGAACATGCCTTCCTCTTCATAGTAGTGTCGGCTTTGGCATCTAATTTCGGAGATATTCATTTTGTTTGACATACCTATCAGCTAGACTGCCTTCACGGTTGAGGCGAAGAAAAAACATAGTGCTTTGATTCTATGCTCGGCACCATCATGCAAACACATTTGATCCTAATAATCATCATCTAATAAAATCTGGTATGTTCATGTTATATTCTTTTCTTTTTTTTGGCTCTGTGGTTTTTAAATGTGCACGGGAATGTCACGGGATTCTCAAACAAGACGAGGTTGAAGCGAGTTTCGTCCCATCGCCGTGTCTTCCCCTGAGACTCGCCAAGCTTCCTGCGCTCAGTTCAATGCTTATCCGATATCCGATAAAGTGCTGTGAGGTTATCCGGCGTGTATCTTGTTGGAATTATCTTAAGAATTTGAGGGGAAGAATGGAGGTGAGATGGGTATACTTACATGGTATATTGTGATGTATTTGCAGTTTATCCTCGGAGTGGGTTACTGAAAGAGAGGACAATATATACTTGGTCTCTTGGATATTGGCTAGATTTGCATGGCGTGGATAAGTATATGTATGGGATACGGTGCAATTACCAAATCGATCAGTTTTGAGAGGTAAATCCCCAGTAAAAACCAAAAAAAACTTGCCACCTAGAACTCTTCCAATAGTGCAACTGAGCAAAGTAATAAGTCCTGCTGGGCATGAAGCTATTCATAGTTACACGATATCATAAGACCTAAACCTATAAATAATGTCGAATGAAATATCCAAGTACCGACAACAAAAAATATTGAGTCGATCCCGCTGCAAGCAAGGCTATCACAATCACTTGTGATAGTTTACGTATGTGATTTCATGAATTCGAACTCGAGGAACTCCACCGACTCATCACATAGAAGAGAAATCGTGGACTGATGAAAGCCAAAAGGAGTGCACGGACAAGTAAGTATTTACGCGCCCATGAAACAAAAGTTGATTCTCTTGACCATCCAATCGGCATGGTATAGAGGATCTTGGAACACTTGCTGCTCTGAACTAGCATCAAGCGAACCTCATCCAGGTTTCAATATGTGGCAAACAACATTTCATATTTACCAATCATTTTGACAATTTTGGGGACTTGAAGTAAGCAGGTTTGCGGGTGGCTTGGACGATTAATTATGATGTTTGTGTGAGAGCATCTCGATCCTTGTCTACACTTTCAATCCACTCTTGAATATTTTGCGCGGCCTTTTGAAGTATATCCAAAGAGTATACACACGATGCTTCAAGGTAGCACCAGCAGATTATTACACTGAAAACCTACAGGCAAGACACGGCAAGACACGGCAAGGCAAGGCAAGGCGAAGCGAGGCAAAATGGTTTGCTGTCGAGTATCCCGATAAATGGTAGAATGTATAGATGTTGAAGCAGCGGCTGACAAGGGGGATTTCCAGCAATGGTTTGGAACTTGAACTCAAGCTCGGCAAGGAAGATTGAAAAGTTGTTAGAATACATTTCCACCATAGCTATGTAATACACTGTGTTCCATGTATGAATAGGTGAGTACATATCCGTATCAACGCCCCTGGAGCTACATCTGTATTTGATCCTCATTCTCTGAATATAACATGGAAATAACAATTCGAGTGCATGAAACTCCTCTGCTCGATCTCCTTCCTAAATACCTTTTTCCTGCATATATCCTCCGTACTGTCCGTAGCCCCGTTCGACACAATACGTCGATTAGTTGCCGTGGATCATGTCTGAGTAGCAGGGAGTATTCGACTAGGGGACCCCTCACCATCCACTTTTTGGTATCACTGCACCATTAGACTCTATCAGCCCACGCAACCCACACAACTCTCAAGAATCCCAAGCATTCAAACCTTGTCAAACCATCCATTTTGAGCCTTTTCATATTCAGATCCAGAAGAACATCTAGGGCGCAACCCGGACATTGAATCTCTCTCTTTTCACGCCCACTCATCTTCTTCCATTCGTTGCAAGAGCGCTGCTAGCCAGCGATTGTACCTTACATTTCCAACATAGTTTGCTCTGCTTCTTGCATACATCCACTCCCTTGTCTATGCATGTTTTTGCACATTATCCATATCTTATTCTCTCTAGATTCAAATTCCAACATCAATAATCTCTCAATACAGTATTCAAGTTCAATCACGAGAACGGAAAATCTTGGAATCAGTCTCCACGTTCCTTCGAGGTGCCGAACGATTATTCCCCACCAGCCCACTACTGCGATCAACAATCATCAGTCAACACTAATTAATAGCGACGGGAGGAACCCGAAAGCGAATCCTACGAAAAGTCCCAGGGCTTGTACATGATCTTTTAAATTATATATACTCTTGAAAATAATCCCGATCACTCGACAATAGAGCTCCCATCGCTGGACGGTTCCGAGTATACTTAATACAGAAACTACTTGCAACAGAGAGAAGGAATATAAACATTCGCAAAGAGATACCGACAATTGGAGATAACTTCGCACAACATACGAGTATTGCAACACGACATAGAAGTTCCTTACGCCGCTTCATAGCTGGTCGCTCACAAAGGCGACCAGCCCGGAACGAAAGAATATTTCACGAACATATAATATTTGAGAGAAGAAAATCATCATGTCTTTGAAACAGGTTAGTCGACGAAAGGGTGAAAGAGGACGATTGGAGGTATACTTCGGTACTGACTGCTTGAGCAGGAAATCGAAACCTGGGTATCTGCCCTTGCTCGTTACGACAACAATGAATTTGATGAGGCGTTGAAGGAATTTGATGGCATTGCAGATACGTCAAAGATTCTCTTCAATTGTGGTGTTATTCACGCGACATTGGGAGAGCATGAGAAAGCAGTCAGTACTTTCCATTCCTTGTGAAGAACGCAATTCTTCTATTCAGAATCTAATTGACTACAGGTTGAATGTTATCAAAAGGCCGTTCGTCTGGATCAATACCTAGCCGTTGCATATTTTCAACAGGGTGTTTCGAATTTCTTGGTTGGGGATTTTGAGGAGGCTTTGGCAAACTTCAATGATACTTTATTATATCTGAGAGGAAACAACATGATCGATTATGCACAACTAGGGCTTCTATTCAAGCTGTATTCTTGCGAAGTTCTGTTTAATCGTGGATTATGCTACATGTATCTGCAACAAAAGGAGGCGGGACTACAGGATTTCTCCTTCGCTGTTAAAGAGAAGGTTGTTGAGGATCACAATGTTATCGATGAGGCAATTCGTGATGAAGCAGAGGTAACGTTTCTAGTTTGGGAGTTCTGATCAAAGTTTACTAACATTCATATAGGGTTATACAGTTTTCTCCATCCCCGTAGGAGTTGTCTACAGGCCTAATCAAGCCAAGGTCAAGAACTTGAAGACAAAGGATTATCTGGGAAAAGCACGCTTGGTTGCTGCTTCAGATCGTGCCAATGCTTTCACCGGGTTTGCTGGCTCGGAAATCAAAAATGTAAGTTATGTGGACTGAGTTTACCAAATTTGTGGCACTAACTGTTTCAGGCGGGTATAATTCAACCTAAAGACGACCGTCCCATGGAGAATCTTTCATATGCCGCGGCGAACCTTGTCAAGCCAGGCCTAGCGAGTAAGAGACAACAATCAGAACCTCCTCTAAACCGAAACGTTTTCCCACCTACACCACCGCCCGAGATCGAGAAACCTTCTGGACCCCCTCCTATGAGTCGCGGGGCCTCTGTACGCAAACGGACCCAAGCCCATGCTACCCAAACTCAACATTGAAAAAGCACGTCCCAACGAAGGCTATGAGATCCGTGAACGTGACGACGGGAGAAGTCCTCCCGAAGCACGACCCCGACGCGGAACCCAGCGAACAGCATCTGAACCCAGAGGCCCATCACAAATGCAATACTCCAGCCGAAGATCCGAATCACGCACCCGACAACCACCAAGAAGAATGCAGTCAACGCAAAGAGGAAGACGACGATTACCCCGAGGATCTGTACGACATGTACACTTCTCCCAGCCGACGATCGAACAACTCGAGACGCAACACTCGGAATCGATATATCGAAGAAGAAAGCGAGTACGCAAGCGATTACGACGAAGGCTCCTTTGACGAAGACGAATTCGAAATGGTCTCCAGTCGGCCCCCTCCTAGATCCCGCACGACATCCTCAATCAACGGTGGAAATGGACGAGCAGGCTCTCGCCAACCCGACGTCCGCAAAGTTCGCGTCAAGGTCCACGCCGAGGATGTGCGCTATATAATGATCGGTTCGGCGATCGAATTCCGCGATTTCCAAGACAAGATCAAAGAGAAGTTTGGGTTGCGCGATCGCTTCAAGATCAAGGTTCGGGATGAGGATTGTGCCTAATGGGGATATGATTACGATGGGGGATCAGGATGATTTGGATATGGTTTTGTTGAGCGTGAAAGCGAATGCCAAGAGAGAGCGTTTGGATATGGGAAAGATGGAAGTGAGTTTTCTTTTTCTTCCGATATCCCCCTTTTTTCATCATATCGCTTACTAACATGATTCACCAGATCTGGGTCGTAAAGGCGTGAGATGGGCAAAATTAAAATAATGATAGATGCTGACGATGATGGCGTTACCTTTTTTTCTTCTATTCATTGTACAAAGATCATCCTATGTATGATTTTCTGGGCGATCCCCCTTTTTTTTTTTCTTTCAAAAGAGAAGACTGTTTTATCTACTCGCCTGTTTTGGTTATACTGTACTGTCTTTGATATGATACCAGCAAATATCTACATTAGCGAATACAAATGCATTGCTCTGTTTTCCCCCTTATGTCTGAGGAGGTATTGATGGGCTTGAGTAACTGGGGGTTTTTTAATTTTTGTGGCGAGCGCTTTTGATATAATGTGATGAGATGATAAGTATCTTACAGGGGAATAACTGTTGTGTAAAGGGGTATATGTGTATGGTATACGGTATGTGGATTTTCAAGTCTGGGGGACGAGGAAGAGGGGATAAGGGAAGGAGAGGAAAGGAGAAGAAAGAAAGGGGAATAGGTGTTATTAATTTACTTGTCTGGGTCATATTTGATGGCATCTTCTTTTTCCTTTTTCCTTTTCTTTTTCTTTTTCTTTTTTCCTTTTCCTTTTCCTTTTCCTTTTCCTTTTCCTTTTCCTTTTCCTTTTCCTTTTCCTTTTCCTTTTCCTTTTCCTTTTCCTTTTCCTTTTCCTTTTCCTTTCCTTTTCCTTTTCCTTTTCCTTTTCCTTTTCCTTTTCCTTTTTCCTTTTCCTTTTCCTTTTCCTTTCTATTCTTTCTCTTTTTCCCCTTTATTAATGATGGACTTCGCAGTATGTGCGTGCGTGTGTTTTGGTTTTGAGGAAGTGATGATGTTAGCCACTCACTCACTCACGCATTTACTCACCCAGTTAGTTCCTAGGTAATTAGTTCATCAAGACGACTTGTGAGAACGATGAGAATAAGAGAAAGAGGAAGACACAGTATGAAAGGGGGGTGTTTTTTTTTTTCTTTTTCAAAAATAAAAAAGCGATGACATTTTTAAGTGTTTTAATTCGATTCTTATTATACTCTATGCTGGATGTATAGTATATATATATATATAAACAAATAAACAAACAAACAAACAAATAAATAAATAAACACACATATAGCAACATCCAGTTCAAACCAAACCAAACCAACTTCCAATATGGACCCATACGTACCTACCTACCTACCTACCTAGATATAGGAAGTACAAGGAGTACAAGACTCCAAGCTTTATGTAATTTACTCAGTTTATGATTTATCTATAATGAAAATCGTATGTATCATATCCCTAATCCCAAGTACTCCGTGTCCATCGCTAAATAGCGATATACTATCAGATAAATACACCGAAGGATATCTTCTCAACGCCCATTTTCCATGCGTGTAAGCTTCTATG
This sequence comes from Monilinia fructigena, assembly GCA_003260565.1. Lineage (NCBI taxonomy): Eukaryota > Fungi > Ascomycota > Leotiomycetes > Helotiales > Sclerotiniaceae > Monilinia > Monilinia fructigena. The sequence continues at coordinate 129,132 of QKRW01000025.1, forward strand.
ATACAAAAGGTATATAATCCCTTCAATTATTGATCTCCCTATTTCTTTCCAACCTTTCCGTATGATAACGTCTTGAAAACTTTCATGAATCCTCCGATCGTGCCGTTTGTTTGAATTCCTCTTTCAATACCCATTTGGATCTCATCCTACTATTCGTGCCAGGCTGACAAATTGCAACTTCAGTCAGTGTATGCTTGAATTGGGTCGTTACTCGATCTGAAATACAGTATCGATTGAAGTGGTTGATTATAGTCTGACTTGGTACCGAACCACCCATTCGGTTGATAAAATCAACAATCATCTTGGGCAAAATCGTGACGTTGACGCCCAACTGGACGGTTTGAAGTTGAGCTAGTCGAGCTGGAAGGTTGTGCAATACCTTGTCTGTTTGAAAGATTCGATAAAACACTTGATGAACTTGCTCCTGCCCCTCGTCGAATATTGGTTGGTCTACCAGCAGATCCATATTCCCCAGTCCAAGTAACGGTTCCAGGTGCAATGCTTCTTGCTGCTTCTCCAGCACGCCTCAATGCGATGGCAGACTCAGCGGCAATTCTCTTGGCCTCGCGTTCAATCATTCCACGATCGGCTGCAACCTTTCTCTTCCCGTTGATGATTTGATCATGTTCAAGAGCGCTATGGACTCCAGAACGAGCAAAGATACCTTCCATTAATCTGGATTCCTCATTAGTCTCTTTGTCTTTCTCCTCGGAAGGATCGTTGAATTGTTCGAGATTAGCAACACCTGCGAGGTCGCGAAGATCAGATTCCGAATCACCTTGAGCTGGCTCGGCAGACAAGCTACGAGATGTTGAAGGACTAGGAGTTTTGTTGAATTGAACTTCTGTGCCCTTGAACATCTCACTCGTCTCAGTAGTTCCACCTTCCTGATCACCAAGAGTAAAAAGGTCATAGAGATCCTTCATAGCAAAAGTTTGTCGCTGCTTTGGGTCCTTCAGAATCTTATTTGTGAGAAACTGCTTGAAAATTTGTCGATGATAAATCTTCTCTTCAATCGTTCCGGCAGTCATTAGTCGATATATTGTGACCTCTTTCTTTTGACCAAGACGCCATGCACGTTCACGAGCTTGTACATCTGTGGATGGATTCCAATCAGGATCGAAGATGATGACCCGATTTGCGCCAGTAAGATTAACACCAAGGCCGCCAACTTTGGTGGTGAGTAGGAAGACGTGCATATTCGGGTCATTATTGAACTGATCAACGAGAGTCTGTCTATCCTTAATTGCCGTACCACCATCCATACGAAGGTAATTAAATCCGCCAAGTTTTTTAACAAACTCCTCAAGGATATCAAGCATCTGAACACCTTGACTGAACAGTAGAGTCTTATGCCCATAACCTTTCCACATTTGCAACAGTGCTTTTACGACTTGCATCTTTCCAGACTTGTTCCCATTGCCCCATCTGTAATCAGGCTTGGCCTTCAATCGTTTATCTAGAAGATCTGGATGATTGCAAATCTTACGCAAGATGTCGATTCCATAAAGTGACTGACGAGTACGATTCAAGATTGACTTCATCTCATCAGACGCAAGGAACATCTCGTATGCATCTCTTTGAGGCCTCGTCAGCTTACAGAATAAGACTTGCTCACTCTTCTTTGGCAAGTCTGCCGCAACGTCGACCTTCAATCGTTGGAGTAGGTATGGACTGATAGCTTCCTTCAGAGTCTCGGCGCATTTTGTTGCCGTTAAAACTTGCAGATTGGTGGCGTTAGCGTAACCTCCAATCTTGATAGGTATTTCAAATGACTGTCGAAAGTTGACCAGAGTACCCAAACGCATAGGAAAGACAAAATCAAAGAGTGACCACAACTCAATCAATCCATTCTGCATAGGAGTACCGGAAAGAATAACTCGATTAGGCGTTCGGAGCTCTTTGCAATAAATCGTAACAGCAGTGTTTGGGTTTCGAATCTTGTGTCCTTCATCCAGAACAGCGTAACCCCAGTCAACATCAATTAGAGTGTCGCTGTAAGTTTGAAGACCAGCATATGTAGTGACCAGTACATGACCATTCTTGACAACACGATCGACAATCTTTTGAGCAAGTTTCTGCGATTTTGGTGCCTTCTTGGTGGTTTGACCGTAAAGAATGTCGTCTTCTTCGTCTTCCAGTCTGCCTTCATTTTTCACATTGAGCATGCCGGTTCCAGAACTGTGCAGAATTGAAACTCTCAAAGCTGGCCACCACCGATGAAACTCATTGACCCATTGTCGAAGGACAGTTGCAGGAGCAACAACAATAACAGGCTTGGTAAGCTTCTTACTGTAATGCAAACCGGCCAAAAACGAGATGATTTGAATGGTCTTGCCTAGACCCATCTCATCTCCAATAATTCCTCCAACTTGTTGATTATAAAGCTCTGACAACCATTGAACGCCAGTCTTCTGATAATCGAAAAGCGCGGGAAAGATATCACCAGGGAGCTTTAGACCATTTTCGAATTGGTGATCCGGCTGTCCTGGGCATGGTTTGAACCATTCCTTCTCCGATGAATTTTGCGCAGCCAAGTCCTCTTCATTTCCCGGGTTATGTTCTAGATGCTGTCGTCGCGCAGCGCTTCGCTTTTCTACCCAGCCTGCAAGACGTGCTTGGAACATATCCTCATTTCCGTCGTCAATGCCAGCTAAGCTCTGAGCCTCGTCTGTTCGAGCCTTGCTCGGCTTGGATCTCTTTCTCGTTGTTGTACGGGCTTGTCATAAGAGCATCTTCTTCATCTTCATCGTCTAATTCCTCCTCTTCATCGGCTGAATGTTCAGGGGTGAATGTATCATCGTCAGCAGAGGATGAACGAGCAGAAGAGACATGTGCGGAGGCACCGTTGACAAGTCTTTTTTTTTCCGAGGACGAAGACCAAACTCATCCTCAGTTGTACTGATGGTACTATCTGCAACATCTCCGAAACCTGGTAGCCGAAGGTTCTGATGCGACCTAAGCTCAGCGGTATTGTCGCTCGGCTCATTGGCATCCCCCTTCTCTTCTGCATCCATCAGGGCATCACTAAGAGCGGATTGAACATGGTCGGTAGCTGCAGCCGAATCTTGTTGAAATGGTGTGATTTTCCTGTGCGGATAAGGAATTCCCTCTGACTCTCATTGGGCATTCGTCTACTTGCAGTAACAACCTTCTCTTCGGGATGACTCTCATCGTACTGGTGTCTTTCATCGATACGCTTTTGTATATCGGCAACGTCTTTCATGAGGTCAGAAATTTCAGTTGTAATCCTTGAAATCTCATCCGCGCATCGCTGGCGCATCAATGGATTGTTCGAAAGGCCATTCAGACGGCGTTCTTGAGTATGCTTCTGACTCTCGAGTTTTTTCGATGCTGTTTTCTTAACTTTCTCAATACGCTTCTGATCTCGCTGATCTTCTTGTTCAATCATGACCTGATTGGCTTGATTTGTGATATCTCTTTCGAGATCATCCTGGCTGCGAACATTTTCGGTCAAACCTGCGAGAGCACTAGCTTCATCTTGAGGTTGAGCTTTCGTATCTGCGTCGCTATCGCTGAGAAGTGCTTCATCAGCAACAACTGCCGCGGCTTCTTCGATAGTATCAGTATGCTCTCGATGGAGCCTGACGTTGTGAGGTGGTGGAGACATGCTTTCAGACTTGATATGATTTGAATGATCATGAGTATCGCGAGATTTAGTGGATGAATCCATGTTGGGCATTCATCAATTAAATGCTGATGAAAGTGGGAGGAATGGAAGTTGTTGTAGAAGCTGGAGAGAAGAAGTATTGGTTGAGAATGGGAAAAAAGATTTGTGCGTGGTTGGTTGAAAATCACAATTCACTACTGTTGACCCAGAGTTTGTTGATTCAAAGGTGAGTTGAGATTGCGGGGGAAGGCTAGGCAGACACTGTATTGGGAGTGGAAGTGAAGTGAAATTTGAAGTGAGATTTAAGTGAAGGAAGGTATCAATGATGAAGACAAAGAGATTAAAATCAAACCTTTGAAGAGATTACTGAAAGTGTAGTTAATCTACAAGTGAAGAAAAGAATGAAGCTGAGTTTCTGTGCAGATTATGAAGCTCAAGCTCAAGCTCAAGCTCACTCTTTCTCTTTCTCTTTCTCTTGATGTCGATGTCAATGTCGATGTCAATGTCCCTTGAATGTCCATTGATTATTATAGGTCAAGTCAAGATTGTCGATAACTCACCATATGCGTCATAAATAAATTCCGTCTCACTGATTACTAATGCTCAAGTTGAAATTGCGTACATTAGCTCTACAGACTTATGAGGTATTACTAATCAGCCGTTTTTCTAATCACATTTTATGCACTCATTATTTTATGATTTTGTGCAATACGCACAAGCATACGCACACACACACTCACGCACATACCCAGTCCAGTACTCATACCACCTAATATATGAAAGCGGGTGGATTCAACTTATCTACATATTAAACCCCCGGTGAACCTTAGACTTCACATGGTTAGTACAATACTCCGTCTAACCGAGACTGCACTGGTGATGAATGGATTGCAATCACTTATCTCTAAGACTTTGATCAGATCAATTAGAATTCAATGCATTTGTTGATAACGTCATTCAAGTTATTTTTCCTGTAAAGCGTTTAATCATAAGAGATATCCATTCAACCAGTACAGCATGAATGTGTATTATATGGTAAGGTACCTATGATATGGTATGGTTGGCACCTTAGGTAGCATGTATGATAGATGATATGGGATGGTAGGTAGGTATTGTATGGTATTGTATGGTGTTGCATGGTATTGCATTGCATTGCCGTTCATTTAAGTTGACAGCAACTGTGATAATTTATAAGTTGGTCCAATGGATACTCAGTACCCAGGAGGTAGTTTGATATGTAGGTATAGTAGTGGCTATTAATGAAAGAAACATCTCCAAGCTGAAGGATCGATCATTTGAGCAAAGAGTAAAAAAGGCTCTTTATTTTCCCAAAGACTTTAGCTTGTTCTCATTTGAATGCAATAAGAACCAACCTTGGGCAGTATCAGTATCTACTAGGTAGGTAGATACTACATATAGCATGATTATACCAATGATAGATACATAGATACATAGATACATAGATACATATAATACATACAAACATACATACGTATATATCCATATACATACATATCTACATACATATCTACATACTTACATACCTATATACTTACATACCTATATACTTACATACCTATATACTTACATACCTATATACCTACTACACGCACTACATGCTCTGGTTTCAAAATAAACAAAGACGATAAATTAATTTAATGGAATGATTCTTTCATGAAAATGATTTTCTTATTCCTTCATCTTCTCTCGCTTCAAGATTTGGCCTTCGTATTTCGTAAATTTATTCATGGTTTAAGAATTGCCGTGCCTTAAGTATTGAAATCTTCGTTGCAGTGTGAGGGATTCTATCTTGAGCTGGAGCGTTGAGACTTGAGAGATGGATGCGGTGAAATTATCATGATCGTCTTGAAACAGTTTCCAATAGCAGGTTGAGATAATAAATAGTACAAATAGTAGAATAAATCATTTTGCATGATCATTACTGTAAATGGATTTGGGTACACGAGCAATCATCAATCATACTTATCAACTACCAGGTACTCCCTCCGTACCTACTTGGGTGGATAGAGATATAGCAGGTAACCTGGAAGCGCTTACTCCCTACTTATTAGGTACCTAGTCTAGTATTCTTATTAGGTAGATAGCTTTTGATTCTGATATTTTAGTATGAGGGGAAACTGTTTGATTGAGTGGTGGAGTGAGTCCATGTATAAGCAAATCTTTTGGATATCGGCGGTAGTATATTGGAAGTATTGGAAGCATTGGAAGTATTGGAAGTATTGGAAGTATTGGAAGTATTGGAAGTATTGGAAGTATTGGAAGTGTTGGAAGTATTGGAAGTATTGGAAGTATTGGAAGTATTGGAAGTATTGGAAGTATTGGAAGTGTTAGAAGTGTTAGAAGTATTATTGTTGTTGGTTATAATTACCTTTATAGAGAAGAGTACTTATTATATGACCTACCAAGTATCAATTACTCTGTTACTCCTACTACTCCAATTACTCCAACTACTTCTGCTACTTCTGCTACTCCTGCTACTCCAACTACTCCTACTACTCCTACCACTCCTACTACACCTCCTGCTAGTCAGGTAGACGGTATGTGCATTGTTTACCAAGTCTACCAAGTACAGGATATCCAGACGACTACTTGTGATAGGTAAGAAACATATTTATTAAATAAATATATATATATATATATGCTATAATACAAGCATATACATACAAATACAAATATATATAAATACATATAAATACATATAGATACATATAAATACACATATAATACAAACACATATACATATACAAATACGAATACACATTCATATATACAGATACAATAAATACACACATACACCCCATACCTACACATTCATATTCATATTTGTAAATCTTCTCTTTACTCCTTTCATTTTATTCCAGGTTTCCCAAGATCTTTATATTTACCTATAGCTACCTCCCCATGCGTTCATATGAATATTTCCAAGGTTGCATTTTATTATAATCTCAATATAATCTCGATATCCCCACGGTTGGGCAACTATAAAACGTCTCCCAAGCTCGCTACTCATTTTAGTTTACAATCCAACCCCCGGCAACGAGGTGCGAGGTGAATCCATCAATAAATCTAGGTCAATTTCTACATCACTTTCTCTCTCCCCTCTCTCCCCCTCTCTTCCTCTCCAACCCTCCAATCAATCAACGGAATTATCTCTTCATTTCAACATTTCTCTACTCATCCCCTTCATTCACCATGATATGTTGACCAGCATTTGGTATTCTACAGGCTTTCTCAGCCTCTTTTGAAGAGGTTTTAATTGGGTTTAATTGCGACGCGTTCTCCACTACTTTTCTGGTGCCAGACCTTTCGACAACAGTGTGCGACATATCGTATCGGTTGCTTCTTTACGTATCATTACTTGGGAAGTTCTGTCAATCGTGCCCAATACCTTCAAATTCCCCCACTCAAAAAACTTGAACATCCATCTCCACTGTATCGCCAAAATGGACCAGTGGCAGAATTATTCTGATTCATCGGGTGCTGCAAGAAGGTACAACGGAAACCCCCCACCAGCCCATTCACAAATCACTAGAGATTACAACGGAAATTCCCAACCTCAACCGCCAACAGGTTTTACCTACGATCAATATCAGGGAGGTTTAGGATCACATCCTCAATCTTTGGCAACTTCTCCTGCTAATCCGCAAATGACGGATGGGAACGGAGATGTGGCTATGCAAGACTCTGGAGATCAATACAGCAATATGAAATATCCTATGCGCCCCCATCATCAACAGCACCTTTCCGGCAACCAAAGGCTGGCTCATCAATCGCCGCAAGAGCCATCTGCCGCTGCTCAACGTTATTCTCCAATGGAGACGTTATCCCCAACATCGCCATATGGCGCGACCCAACAGCAAAACTCGAACCAGTACATGTCACCACCGGGGGCTGGCAGTAGGCAATCTCCTTCCAAGAACGCATCATACTCTTCCCCGAATTCATATTACCCTAACCGTCAACAATTACCACCTATTCAGCCGTACGCTTCTAATAATTCTAACAATGAATCCTACCCGACATCTGCAACCCAACAGCTGAACGCTATGTTTGGTAACGACTCAAAGTCTCCTAGACGGCCAGTCCCTCAGTCAGCGCAAGGTCCCCCTGGAAGGGGGCCTGTTCCCGAGTTTACAAAGATCCGCTCTACGTCTGATTTGCAACCAAAGGTTAATGCGCAACCAGCGTTTCGCAGAGCTAACCCAGAGGGTGGATTCATAAGTGTAAGCCGGCTAACTTTGCGCAACATGATTATGGTCTGTGCTAATCATCTTTGCTTTAGCCCCTCCAAGCTCTCACGAGCCACCTCCCCTCTACTTATCGGATATGCAACCCTAGCTTCAAATACGAATCCTCGCGGAATCCTCGTAGAGTGCTCACGAAGCCTAGCAAAGGTGTCAAAAATGATGGATTCGATAACGAAGATAGCGACTATATACTTTATGTGAATGATATTCTCGGGTCTGAGGAAACTACCCATAAGTATGTTTCGAAGTTGATATGGCTTGACTTTTGAGGGAATGCCCCGGCTAACATGTTTTGCAGAAATCGTTATCTTATTCTTGATGTCCTTGGCCAAGGAACCTTTGGACAGGTTGTCAAATGTCAGAACTTAAAGACCCAGGAAGTCGTTGCGGTCAAGGTGGTGAAGAACAGGACTGCATACTTTAATCAGAGTATGATGGAGGTCTCTGTTCTCGACTTGGTAAGCGCCATTCTTGCAATCTGCTGTCCAGTTTACTGACCACCATTCCTTTATTGTAGCTCAATACTAAGCTCGATAAAAACGACGATCACCACCTCTTGCGACTGAAGGATACATTCATCCATCGCCAACATCTCTGCTTGGTCTTCGAATTGCTGAGTGTAAATTTGTATGAATTGATCAAGCAAAACCAGTTCAGAGGATTGAGCACCACCCTTGTGCGAGTTTTCGCCCAACAGCTTTTGAATGGACTGAGCTTGTTGAATAAAGCCCGACTCATTCATTGCGATTTGAAGCCGGAAAACATTCTACTCAAGAATCTTGAGAGCCCCATTATCAAGATTATCGATTTCGGGTCAGCTTGTGACGAGCGTCAAACGGTATATACATATATTCAGTCGAGGTTTTATAGATCTCCGGAAGTATTACTCGGCCTGCCATACTCATCAGCTATTGATATGTGGTCATTGGGTTGTATCGTGGTTGAATTATTCTTGGGTCTTCCCCTATTCCCAGGATCATCGGAGTACAACCAAGTTTCTCGCATCGTTGAAATGCTAGGAAACCCACCAAATTGGATGCTTGAAATGGGAAAGCAGTCTGGAGACTTTTTCGAGAAGAGACATGATGTGGATGATTATGGCAGAAGAACATATCATCTCAAATCTATGGAGCAGTATTCTCGCGAGCATGGATCAAAAGAGCAGCCAAGTAAAAAATACTTCCAGGCTACTACTCTCCCAGAGATCATCCGCTCATACGCGATGCCGCGAAAGAATATGAAGCCAAGCGAAGTTGAGCGAGGTAAGATGGATTCATTTGCTTGTGCGACCCTAACTAACATCTTATATCTAGAAATGAACAATCGAGTTGCTTTTATCGACTTTGTTCGGGGTTTACTCAATATCAATCCTTTGGAGCGCTGGTCTCCACAACAAGCCAAGTTGCATCCATTCATCACTCAACAAAAGTTCACTGGTCCATTCGTTCCACCAATGAATCTCAAGTCGAGTGCTATTAATCGATCCCCCGCCCCGGGAACCACGCAACAACAGCAGGCCGAGGCTTTGAGTAAACAACGAGCACAGGCGGCACAAGCCCAAGCCCATTCGCAGGCTCAGTCTGCCGCTCATGCGTCATACAATTCAGGAGTACCAGTCAACTCCTATGGCCAAGTACCACAAAATCAACAGCACCCGCCAATGTACAACAACAATATGTACACACCCAACTCTAACCACCAGGGTGCTCACCAAGCGTCTCATCAAGCGTCTCATCAAGCATCTCACCAAGGCTCTCATCAGACTGGTCCACCGCCATATCCCACGCAACAAGGATATAACCAGATGGGAATGATGGGTCAGCCACCAGCACAGATGCCACCGGCACAATACGGATCTGGTTCTTCACAGCAACAACCAAGTCTCTATCAGCAAGCTACTGTGAGATCTGGAAGGCAACGTGCTTCGACAATGGAAGTCCAGCAGGGTGGTATACCGGTGACGATACAGAGAGTTGCTAGCCACCTTGATCCTAGTCAGCCTATTCGTCTACAACCTAGTCCTGCGTACTATCCACCTCCACCTGATGGAGTTCCTGATGGAAATCCTGGTAGTGCACGAAGAAGAGGGAGCAGGGCTGCTCAAGGCGGCGGACAAGCACCTACCAGAAATCGAGACTTCATCCGAAACTTAGAAGATCGAACATTGGAAGAAGGTTTCATGGGACAAAGTCAATGGCACTGAAGTGTACGACTCTGAAGTTGTAAGATGAGCGGAATGATCGACGACCAGCGACAGCGAATCAAGCTAAACTTATAATCTAGCAACACCAATTGCAGCTTGGGAGCTAGTGTTTATATTGTTCTTCGCGCATTATATGATGGGCGTGTGTTGTCAGGGATCGGGAAAAATTGAATCATGATACCCAAAGGCGGGGCTTTTCTATGAATATCACTGTTGGGTGGGGGCTTAGGTTTCTACGAAGTGATGAGTTCTGCAACGAGATGAGGAAGGTATAATGGAAGGAAAGGAGGACATAACATGGAATTAAATGGCGAGGTTGTTATTAGACATCGTCAGAGAATATTAAGTGAATGAATCTGCGGGGTCTTTTTGCTGGTATGGGAGGGGACGTTGCATTCATAATTCGATTCATGTAAGCTATCAGTTATTGCATGGATGGATGGATGGGTTGAATGAGTTAAAAGATGACAGTGAGCTAGTTGAACGCAAGGGAAAGAAATAAAGGAGCGCAGAGCACGCCGGCTTTTCTCGGGTCTTGATTACTTTCTTGGGTTATGCTTGTGATGTGATATCTCATGAATAAGTGCTAAGATACTCGTTCGGGTAATACAGCTAAACTCAAACAAGACGAATAGCGAACTCTCGAGAAATTCCTCTAGCCGGCCACGAGCTATCATGATCGACTAGTCACTGCTCATTTAACGTTTTAATCTATATCTCAAGTATAGGTGTATAGTAGGGACATCTTATATTACATATAGTTGTAAATTGTGGGGTGTGGGGTAGTGTGGGTATGAGGTATGGGAATAGGGTCTAAATCAGGATATAGGTCTTTTCTCTATAAAGTTTAGGGTAACATTGGGAGGAGCCACCAGTCCCTCCATTAACTGCAATATTTGGGGGTTTCCCTCCCCCTCCCCTCCCCCAATCGCTCCTTCTCCCACCGCGCATACGCCTCCCACCACCAACTATGCGTCACCCCATCCTCCCCCCTATACCCGGCCACCATGTCGGGCGAAACGCGAGCCCTCCAAGGCTTATCGACGATGTAATGCAGGGCGCGCACGTCGTCGTCGCGCCACATCTCCGGGTGCCAGTAGCGCCACGTCTTCAGCGCGTTGTACTTCCAGCCGATGCTGATCCAGCGGTTGCGCCACCAGGCTGTGAGAAGGTCCTGATCGGTAAATTGATAGGCGCTGAGTTCGGGGTGGTGCGCGCGGATGAAGTCCCACATGTCGGTCCAGGTGGCGAGGCTGGGGGCGAAGATGAAGAGGCCGGAGTTGAGTTGGGTGTGGGGGTTTGGATGGGGGGGGCGCTGGTGGTTTGGGGGACGTGGGGACGCGCTCGAAGAGGTTGAGCTGGGTGGGGGTGGGTTTTTTGAGGGGGAGTGGTAGGCGCAGTTTTGGGGGGTCCAGATTGGGGGGGCCCAGGGGTCGGCGTCGAGGTTGCAGACGCAGATGTGGTTTGCGGCGAGGAGTTTGCCGCTTTCGCCTGGGGTGTTGGGGTTGAGAGGAGGAGGTTGAGGAGGAGGTCATCCATGGGTCCTAGGATCATTATTTCGGCGTCAAGGAAGCAGATGCGGTCCCAGTCTGTGCGGTAGAGGGAGAAGACTTGCAGTTTTGTTCATGTGTGCGCGAAGCGGGGGGGCGACGCCAGAGTTTGGTGCTTATGTTCAGAAGGGTGATTTCGTGGAGGATTATATTTGAGCGTTTGGCTTCTAGCTCGAGAGTTGGGATGTAGTGGGCCGGGAGACCGGTGTACATGAGGATGAGAGGGAATTGAGAACCATGGCGCTTGAGGGTGTGAGCTAGGATCAGAGCGCCAGGGAGGTAAGAGGGAGAGGTTATGAGAGTTGCGTATGCGGCTTTGAGGTTTTGGAGATTTCTGGGAGGAGTTGTGTTTGTGGAAGAGAAGTCCGGGGTGCTGGGCGAGTTTTCAGGGCTGAAGATTTCTATTTCTGGGGATTTGATATTGTCTGTAATGATTTTGAAGAGTGGGGACCGGTAATGTCTATGTTTGAGACCAAAAGGGTGAAGATAAACCTACAATTGTGTTCAATCTAGAAGCTACTAGTGAAGAGTAATGCTATATACATGATAACAGGAAGGCATATATATACAAAAATAAAATCACTACTTAATGAAAAGGGAGAGCATAAAAGGCTGGAGGCCGAAAGAAAGCTCTCTTCCACGAATCGGCTGGCAATCGGCAAGTGATAGCAAGAGAATCGACTCTGTCATCACAATTTTGAATGCATAGCAAATACTCAGAAAATATGAATATTAGTGGGAAAAGAAGAAAACACTTCAATGGCACTTGCACTAGAAGTAGCGGCATTCTCATAGATAGTCATGGTTCTGGTTATATGCAGGTAAACACTGGTGACTACTTGAAGATATAGACGTCAATGCCTTTTTGGCGGCGTCGACAAGCGTGTTCTGTGCTGCGCACGGTTATTCTCAACGGTCGAGATGGCTATGGGGAATGAGAGCTCTTTGCAAGACAGATGAATTTGGAGACTCTCTTTCAGTGTCCTAACTATCGATGACGCATTAGATGTAGTTAGTTTATTTGGAGAAGTGGTCTCTCCATCGGCAAGAAATCCAAGAAGAGAATGACCTTGTTGGGTTGAGAGACAACTGTTGAAACAGAATTTTGAAAGAAAAACCACCTTTCTTGATTATCAAGTTTGTCGATTAATACGATGGATGGCTTGAAGACAAGTTTTGAATGTTCAATTAAATCTAGAACGATAGCATCGGACTTTTTTACCTTGGTAGTAGCCAGTGCAGTGATGGCGCACGCCCGGACGTCGTAGATCCCCTCTTTCTTCATCTAAGGTTAATTACTCGGTTAGATCGTTCCCCAGATCTTATCTTATCTCCCCTATCCACATTTAGATCTTCGCTTAAGGTTATCCATGAACAAATTGTGGTCAGCATGGCATGGCCAGCAATTGTAAATTATTCCCTCCAAATTGACATCTGCCGAATCACATTTACTTCCACGATGCATAAATTTGTCCTTTGGAGATTCAAAATGTTGTCGTTGTTCCGTTATTCGCCCGCGCTTACTGTTCACCTCCTTGAAATTGGATAGCGTGTTGCCTGTTCCCGGTACACTTTTCTATACTTGCTCTTTGAGGTCTCTAACTTATTCGAGCATTGGCCTTGCAAATAGGAATAGATTCATGTCGAATATATCAATATTTACGCCTTCGCAGATTCGTGGCGCAAAAGATGTCGACTTCAGTTGAGGATGCGAAAGCACAAGAGGTGATTGATAGGTTAAAGGAACTGGCGAGTAAAGAAGCGGAGATGTTAGAAAAGAATGAGGGAGGGAGGAAGCATTTAATGAGACTAGAATGGGCGAGAAGGAAGTAGCCAACAATGATACAAAGGGAAGAAGCCAATAAAAAGGAAAAGAAAGAAGAAGTGCTTCCTAAATTGAGTGCTGCGGATTTCAGAGTCTATAATTCTATGGCGGAACACATGGAATACTTTGTACGTCTCCTCATCTACTACCTTTCCATCTCTCGGTCCAGCCCTTCACTAACATTTTATACTTTTAGCACAACCACTTCCGGCAATCCTGGAACCTTCTCCACACGGCATGCACCACCAACCAACGACCCCGCAACCTCTCTCTCCGACAATTTCTCCAAACAGGTCTCTCTTTTATCTCACAGTTAGAGATGCATCATGGCATCGAAGAAAGAACACATATTCCCTGTTCTCGCGCGCGGAAAATGCCAGAATTCAAGTCTGGAAAAACGCAGCGAGTTGTTGAACAACATAAGGAAATCCATAAGGGAATGGATATCATGCAGGAATACCTTGAGAGATGTAGGGATGGAGATACGGAGTTGAGTTTGAGGACGTTGGGAGAAAAGATGGATACTTTTGGGGAAGTTTTATGGACGCATTTGGATCAGGAGGTCAAGACTTTGAGGGCGGAGAATATGAGGAGGTATTGGAGTAAAGAAGAGATGGGAGGATGCCTATGTGAGAGGAGGATGGAATGAGTATTATGTTTCTCTGATGTTTATTGGATGGAAGTAAGGATGTGAATGTCTTGGAAATAGCCAACTCTAAGGTCTATATTTATCTGGAGCAGAACATAACAGAACTATTGGATATTCCAAATTCGATAGGATGATAAGGGCAAGTGATCTATACATTATCGAACAACCAAATGAAAGCTTGGTCGGCGAAACCAACGTTCGACAACACCTCAGACAATTACACAAGTTCGGATGACTTAGTCCGGATGGTATCTATTCGAGAACTATATGCAAAATTCTAGCAAAGGTTGAAGTTTCAGTAAGGAGCAACTTTAAACTTATCAGACGCACTTTCAAATCCTGCATTGGTAAGCCTAATCCTGGCTTTCTCATAATTCCCAGTGATGTTGAACTTTCATATCATTTTCTCTTCACGTTGGCTTTCGGTACTTTCGGTGATCTTTCCTTCTCAAACAGTAGCGGATTTTCCTGATCAGCCTTCATTTAATTCCTTCTCCGGCCACTAAATTTTCCTATGTCTAGTAGACTTATCCATTCTGTCTCATCTCATGCCCATGATGATCTCACGTATTCAGCTCTCACAAAAACTGACAGTCAATCCTCTGGATCCTACCTCTTGATCACTATGACAATTTCCTCATCCCATTCGCATTTTCTATTCATTACACATTTTCCCCAGATCTTCCCCGCACAAAGTGACCACCATTCACTAGGCACACAAGGGTACAGTAACACAAGAGCATTACACAAGAGCGTTACACAAGCCGCTCCCAGTTCCACCGGAACATCGCACAGAACTGACACATGCGTGCAAGCCGTTGGCACCGCTGAAATAGGGTAATTAACAGGTACGGTGTTACAGATCACCATACGTATGGATATACGCGACAACAAGATCTTTCAGGATACAGGACGGACACCCCGATCTCGTATTGGATGTTCGAGCGTCATCGTGTGGGGTTTGGTGCTTGGTGACGTATACGAGTGTGTGTGTGTGTGTGTGTGTGTGGATAGCGGAGGTGTAGATGGATGGGTGGCTGGATATATCTGGGGTATGTATGTATGTATGTATGTATGTATGTATGTATGTATGTATGTATGTATGTATGTATGTATGTATGTATGTATGTATGTATGTATGTATGCGTTACTGTGAGGAGATCAGGATTTTGGCGAATCGGTTCCGGCCGTTTGATGGGATGGAGCATGAGTGTTGAGAGGAGATTTGAATTAGGAGGGATGAAATGAGAGGAGGGAGGTTACATGAGCTCGTATTAAGTTGGCTTTGTACTGATTTTGTATGCTGGGGTTGCAGGCGTGGGTTCGGTGTATGAATACTGAATGGTTGAGTTTGAAGATAGAGCATTATAGGAAGTGATGTTAGACATGTATTGTAGTGCTTAATGATACGAGATGGAAGCCAGATGATCTGTATTGAATAGAACGTCATGGTATGATGTGGTATCTGATAGAATAAACATATATTATCTATAAAGCTTTCGAAATCTGCTCTTTTCCTCTCCCTCACTCTATCAACAGATCTCCAGCAAACCTCAAGAAAAAAAAATCATCCAATCAACCAAGTCCTCATCACTCAAAATGTTCGCAACATCTCTCATCCTCCTCAACGCCCTCACTGCGACCGCATTCTCCGCATCTATCGCCACGGTCGAAAAGCGGGCTTCTGCCGCATCTAGTTTCATCTCTGATGTGCAGTGGAAAGTGTCCGGTTTTACTAGACGTGAGTGTTTTGTTTTCTTCTCTTCCTATCAAAAGTTCCTCCGCCCGTCCTCTTTCTCTAGAGCTCTTGCTTTGACGAAGTGGATGTGATGGCGAGCACGGATGGAATGGGACGTACAAAAAGAATAGAGAAGACAGAGAAAATACCGATGATATAAAACCAGCATGCACCACCACAGTCTGTTACATACAACTTCACTATTAGTGTGATCCCCAGCACCGGTCCAACAGTCAATAGTGAGTCCATCCTCCTCTCTTTTCACAACTCCTCTCCCCATTCTCTTCCCCCAGACCTAACATTCCCAGTACCCTGCCTCTACAACGACACCGCCACCACCCCCCCAGCATCCATCACGCCTAAAACACATTCCTACTCCGCTATTTCCTGCACCGCCGCCACCACCTGGCAAGTAAACTGGGGATATAATCCGAATGGAGATTTTGCCGTCATGACTATCGTCGATACAGCCAAAGGACAAGATGCGTTTTTGTACGTGCAGATTTCTTTCTTCGTGCCCCATTCCCTACCTTGTAATTCGAACCTCTTTTTTTGAAAGCTCGTAACATCACTGAATTCAAGGCTTCATATGATACGTACTGAGCTATCAGCCATCAAGAAAAAGAAGAGAAGCTAACACCACCTTTCAAACAGCGGTTGGAACGGCATAGCAGCCGGTACAGCGTTCGAAGATAAAGGACCAAATACCGTATATGCACTTGGTACATTTTCCTAAACTTCCCTCTTTTCACACACCCCAAACTTTAAGAACATGCTGGGTTTGGTACACAAGAACTTTTTCTGTGGATTTATTTCATTCATCACAAGGGTTGATTTGATATTATTTGATATCATTTGATATCATTTGATTTGATTTGATTTTGACCGCGTTGATTTTGTGTCGGTAGGATGGATTGATGAGGGATGGATAGAGTGCGAAGCAGAAAAGGAAAATGAAGAAACTTAGAAATTGAAGGATTTGCCATTTATGTTTTCTTGACTCATGTTTGATATCTATTGCAATAATGAATGCTATTCGGAGAACACTGGGGTGCCTTTCGGTATAACCCTAAATGACTTGATTTACCCACTTCAAGCAAGACTATACCTGCATATCAATTCTCTGACTGGAAAATTCCAGGAGTTACACCGCCAGAATACTGATCAAATGTTTCATTTCTTTTGTCTTCCTGGAGCATGAACCTAGCTTTTCCTAAGCTCTACATTAAAACGCCTTAGGGTCAATTACAGTGCTGTGAGCAACCCTCCATTCCCAATGCATTAACACATCCATTCATTCATCCATACCTAAGCTCTGCCGACAACTGCAGCTCCCAAAGCACCACCGGTGAACTGTGTTCCACCGGCTTGCCTTGGAGCATTGGAGATGCCGCCGCGACCACCACGGTTTTCCACCGCGACCTCCTCGGTTACCACCACGACCACCTCGTCCACCTTGTCGTTCGAAAGCATTGGCTGTACCTTGTGTTCGTGTCTCTAGAGTACGCTCGTTGCTTTCGATCAAGCCACTAGCTTTATCGCTAAGGCTCAATGCCAAGCTCTGGAGTCTGCTTAATTCGACACCCTTTCTGAAGATAATTGAGGAGTTAACTTGGTCTAGTGCGGCTGCAAGTTCCTCGTGGCTGATCATCTTGCTAACGATCGCAGCAACCTTTCGGTCAGAGAGTTCAAACATTGATGAGAGCCTGTTGACGGATAAAGTATCGTAATAAGGAGCGTAGGTGAAAAGATATGTTCGAAGACCTTCTTCCTGGATTTGTGCTGAAAGCATTGCCTTGATTTCCTCAGGTTTGGACATGAGCTCCCAGATTTTGATGGAGTGGATATACTCAGTTGCCAACTTCCATTCACCCTGAGCCAAAGCCTTTGATGCTTGCATGACATGATCTCTAGTATTTTCAGGAGGTCCAGTGAAGACTTGACGCTCATGGTATTCGAGCATACGTCTGTATGTCTTGCTAATGACTCTCTTCTTGATATCAGGAGATGAACCAGTTTGTGCAAATAGAGGAATTTCGAGAAGCATACTGCAGGTGAGGTAAACACATTCAAGTAGCTCGAGATTGATATGCATATGGAATGGAAGTTGACGTTGCTTTTCGAGGCGTTCTTGGTCTGGGGTGACTTGGTTGTATCTCTGAATCATTACACCTTGGGCAAGTAATTCCTTTTGACGGCCGCTACCGCAGATCTCTTGGAGAGTAGTTTGAGCTTCATACACCAAAACCGGCTCGGAAAGCACAGAGACCAACTTGAACAAGGGTGCGGTTGAACAATATTTGGCTATGAACGTCGAATGCATTGATAGTCTCTTGCAAATGAGACATAAGCATCATATCACGGGCGTTGTAGTAGTTGTCATGTAAAGCTTCGAAGTAGATCTGGCAAAGCATAGCCCGTGCCTTGGTAAGGCCTTCACCCTCAGTGTTGACGTAGAGATAGTTGCAGAGAATGCTGACCAAGGTCCTGGCATCTTGAACTGAACCGCGTGGGGTGATGGCGGAATCAAGCTCTGCAGGAACTGCTTTCCAGCAGTTCTCGTCGAGTATCTTGATGACTGCGGATGGCTATAAACGAGTAAGTGGAGATCCCGAAAGAAATTAGACGTTACGAACCTTAAAGTATACGTGTTCCAGTCTTTTCATGACAACTCTGTTTCAAACTGCGTTGGGGCTCGCTCAGGTTCAAATCTTTGCTGATTTCCTCATAATACAACATGGTTCTAACAATGTTGTTATATAGGTTGCTCTCGTCAGAAAGGCGTTCGATGTATTCCGCAGTGTGGGGATCAATGTGCTGAAGAGATCTTGTAAGCTCATCATCGAGTCTTTCAACATAAGAGACAATGCTTCCTGGGATCTTGAATTTTTCCCCCTCGGTAACCGTTGGGAGTTTCTCGTCATCCTCCCATGGCTCTGCAGTCTCCACAACCACAAACTCTCGGTTTGTCTCGAGTACACTAAGCAAATTGCCGAACTCCTTCTCTGCTGCCTTCCACTGCTCTTGAGACATGAAAGTTTGGGAACCCGTACTCATATCGAATCTCGTAGAGATCAGGGTCAACAGGACTCTGATACGTTGGTATGGAGTTTGTGCTACTTCATACAACTTCTCCATGATCTTGATCTGCTCGCTACGGTCGGTATTCTTCTTTCCTCTTGACTCGAGAATGGTTCTCAAATGCTTGAGGATGCTTTCTGGAGTAAATTGTAAAGTGCGGCCGCCCTTGCCAACAGTCGCAAATCCTTCATCATCCTCCTCGAATGAAGCAACATTCTGCGCTGTAGAAGACGACTTAGCTTTCTTAGCTTTTGGTGCTACAATCTCCTCATCATCTGACTCCATGTATGCGTCTTTGTCTGCCCTGAAAGCGTCGATGTCCTTTTGGAAGTCCTTGTTGTTCTTCTTGATCTTTTGTTTGACGGCATTGAGACCTCGGGAATTGGTTGCGTTCATTTTCTTTGGTGTCACCTTCTGTTTCGCCAATGTCTCATTCATGAAATCCTCCAGTTCCGCGATCGCTTTAACATATACCTTCGGGGTTGTGCCTGATTGAATGAGCTTGGCGACTTGTCTATTCAATTTATCGAACTCTGCAGCACGTTAGTTGGCTGTTACCCTGGTAAACATCTTGAACCAAATCCACTGACCTGCCGAGATTGAGCCCCAGTCATTAATCTTCTCCCCATTCTCGATTGCCTTTGCGGTCGCTTCGAGTTCTTCAAAACGCTTATTCTTCGCAGACTTTACGACCTTAACTGCCTCATCTCCACTGCTCTCACTGTCTGAATCGGAGTCGTCCTTTAAGAAAGCGTTCGCGCCTGTCTTTTTTCCAACTCCATCATCGCTGCTGGAATCGGAGTCATCGTCATCATCGTCGTCCTCTGAGTCATCTTCCTCTGATTCTTCTTCGGGTTGATTTTCAACTTCTTCGTCATCAGAATAGAGATCCTCCTCCTCATCGGAGCTGCTCTCGCTGGAACTATCGCCTCTGAAGAATCTAGACATGTTTATTGCGATGAGTTTTTATTTGTTGATGTAATATGTCACCTCTTGACCTTCAATTTTCGCTTTTCAGTTTCTGACAACAAGGCAGAGAGAGGTTGCTAGTGCCACTAGGAATATTTGGCGGGGAAAAAAATTTAAGCGATTTTTTTGGAATCTTGCCCTAAAAAATCAATAAAAACAGTGAGTGACTTTTAAATGATGGCAATCTCGAAGCAAGTACGCAGCATTCAAAATTAATAAAATGGGTTGGTATAGGAAGTAGTGAAGATTATTGGTCATTTGGAAATTTTATTTTTTACTATTATCTGAATTTTTGTGTTGGTTGAGGTTACTCCTTCAAGAGTCGGGGAAAATAATTATAAACCAATAAGCAGTCGGTATATGTTTATTAGTTAGTCAGCACATTGTTCTGAACCTTGAAAGAACCTTGGAACTCGATGCATTGTCTATAATGGACCAAGCAATAAACTTCTTTTGCATATAATTCTCATATGTCCCTCTCAGAGTCCTGACATGTTGAATATGGCACAGGGAAGTGGCGAAATCGATATTGCATGAACTGAGGAAGGAATATGTAAGTGATCTTCGAGAGCAACCAACCGCTATTGGGCATATAAAAGTAACTTTCCAGACTTTCTCTGATCACTCACTACCTATGCACTCGATACTCAAGTAAAGGGGCAGGAAAAGGCCACTAGGATAACCAACAGAAAATTCGATTGAAAAACCCCTCCCCGGGTTGTTACTGTCATTAAAAGCATAATGCTCCCATGTTGTTAGGGTGCCGTGATATGGGTTTCCTGAACCCTTCCCAGTCATGATACGATTACCAAGCCCCCAAACTCCCAGTACCGATGAATATCCCAAGAGGCACTCTCTCTTACAAGTCCTCAATAGCGCCTAGATCCTTTATACATTGCACTGTCCGAACATGTCGAAGTGTATTATCTGATAAATATCATATATCCCTATCAAGCCAATCAGGATGTTGTGTGACTCTCCAAGGTTTTATGCCATGTGGATTCTCCGCTCGACTCTTTCTTGCATGCTCAAAGAGCTCCACTCCTTCTTTATCCTTCATCAATTGTGTGAACTCTCGAACTTCTTTATTTGAAGTGGTTGCGGCTTGCTGAAAGGAGGAATAGAGTTGTTCGGCTGTTTGTGTTAGTCAGCTACTAGATTGAAGAAACTTGAGGATGAATTTGAAAATTGTAGAGCGGGAACGTACGAGATTGTTGCTTAGTTGCCAAAGGGGCAAGCAATCTCGGGATTGTGGAACGTAGATTGCGACACTAAACACCTTGTTAGCGAGTACTCTTTATAATCTCTCGTAGAATAGGTGGCAGACTTGAATATGCATCTCCTTCAATGTTTTCATCGCCTGCTCAAGCTTTGCCTCATCCCATATCTCTTCGGCTCCAGGAACTGCTGTCTGTTGAGCATTCTCACCTGCATTTGTTCCGGGCTGGACAGAAGCAATCGGGACAGCTGATTGAACAGAACTCATTCTCTCTCAAGGTCGAAGTAGTAGCAATTCCATGCAGTCCCTGTTTGTGGCGTATGTTGTAGGAAGGCCAATATGATGGAATGGAAGCTTTAAGCTGATGTCAATGGGTGTGGGGTTTCTCCGCCCTGTGGGACCCTTGTTGCATAGGTAGGCCTTTAAGGTTACATAAGCGAAAGTGTTATCTGTTGGTACCTGTGTTGGGAATATATTCATGCCAATACAATACAACGAATCTAAGGAAAATGAAGTTTACTTTCAGGTAAGACAGAATCAAACCCTGGCTTCTTTGAAAATATCTACTCTAGAAAATGTATGAAATTAAAGCTTTCAAGAGAAAACACTACCTTAGAGAAACACTTTTGAAGGACATCGGCCTCTCTGTTATTCCGAAGCCGATCAATATAAAAATTATTGCAGGATGACAACATATTGGACAAACTTCATGAGAAACATGACGATTCCATTTTCAAATATATCTCATTTGAAGCATTTCCAGATGTCAAGTCCCAGCGGGCTTTAGTCTCCAAAAAAATCTGAGCTAATTTCCATCATTAAATGGTAAATTGTTCAAGTGTGGATTTTATCTACTCATGCTCATAACTTCAACATTAACAAACACATTTTAGTTCAAAATATCCAATCGGGGTATCTCGGATGAAAGCGGCCGCAAGTTTAGCTTTGCTGATTTGTTATTTTTGGTTCCAAGGTTACTTCGGTAATTGTTTATTGAGACTGATACTCCATCCACTCATACTTCCCAAATTCATTACTTGCAACGCCACAAATCCACAAATCCACAAATTACCTTATTGTTGAGCCTTTACAATGGCAAATATGAGTGAAGATCCTCTCATTGATGCGTTGGCTTCTGCTGACAACCAAGGTCTACCTCCAGCTACCATAGACGAGTCGATCTCTGAAGCTATTGGTACAACTAAGACCGAAGAGACAACAACCAAATCTGATCCATCATTCATTCAGAACCAGATTTCTTTGCAAAGAAGTTCTTCAACAGCAAAATCACATGTTTCAGCCCTTTCTGGACAGTTATCAATCAAGTCCAGTGGAAGTAGTCCGCGTCTAGGCTTCTCAGCGATTGCCATCAATTATGATGGAGACAAAGTCAGTGAAGATGGCCAGAGAAGATCTCGCAGTGATTTCAACAAAGGCAATTCTGGGGAGATTAACAAAACTACTCTTCCAAAGTCCGATTCGCATTCTTCAGGTCTATCTATCCGCTCAGAAAAATCAGTGCACTCTGTCAACGTAGTTGGTAGTTATCCACTTGGCTCTTTGCGAGTACACTCGCCCTCTCCAACCAGAGAGCTTGGTGCAGAGCAACACGGAGTTTTAAAGGAGGGTGACGTTGTCATAATTCGAAATCTTCCAACTGGCACAGTGTTTGGTTATGATACAAAGGCCATTACTATCAAGACAGAAGGGGCATTGGAAGGCGTAAAGCAAATTCCTGCTGGTGCCCACTTCTTCTGGGGTGGGGCAGGTAACGGATCCTTCAGGACTGGATTTTGGTTCATGACGATGAAATTAGCGTCAGATGAGTATGGAGAGACGCATGTGCTAAGATGGGACAATTATCATGAGTCCTTGGAAGAGGAGCTGAGTGAAGCCGAGAAGCGTATCCAAAAGACCAGCATACCGGAGATTGTTGGCAAACTTGAGTTGTACTTGACTAATACATCAGGTGCAGACCCAGTTCCCACTGAGTCTGTCTCAACATCACCATCCTTCCTTAACTCGCCAAGTTCTCCAATAGTCGCAGATGGCACCGATGGCACAAGCATGTGGCGTCGCTTGACTTCTTGCGTCAAGCATCCGTACCTCAAGAGAGTCACAGGTGGCAAATGGAACAGCTGGAAGGTTTCGTCCAGTCACGATATCAAGACTACAGAACTCCAGGTGTCAAATGCTCCTCGGGATGCCAAGAGCAGTAGTACCAACTTTGACAGTGATGATTTTCTTGATTTCGTCTTTCCAAGAAATTCTCACACCTTTTCGAGTATGTCCTCCGGACGTGAGCGTACTGAGCAGGCGCTCGACAGCAGTGATCATATCATTGATGTCATCACTCGCTGCACATTCGAGGACTCCGAGGAAATTATTGGAGAACTCCAGTTCTGCTATGTGACAGGAATGATGCTGGGAAACCTTGCCTGTATGGAGCAATGGGGCATCATGGTTAGCAAACTGTTTGGTGCATACCGCCTCTCTATGGATCACCCAGTTTTCTTTCGCAAAGTAATTACCGCTGTCCATGCCCAGTTTATGTATGACGAGGAGGGTTTCGAAACAAGCATCTTTGACCATGATTCCCATCTTGGTGACGAGTTGAAGGTTATTCTTACCAAATTCAAGTCTCGCTTAAACGAACAACTTCTCTCTAATGGGTCCAATATTACTAGGGAGCAGGAAGAGGTCGGAAACGCTTTCGAGGCATTTGAGTCTTGGCTTTGGAAATGGGGCTGGGATCTTCGCGGCAATTATCTTAGATCGGGAAAGTTTCAACTTGAGGACGGCGAGATGATTGACGCGGAACTCAAAGATTTCGAGGACGAGGATGAACGAGGTGAGTACGCCCCGATAATAGTGGATCTCGATGAAGATGGGCTTGAGAAAGACCGAATAATTCTGTAGCAAATCAAATCATGTCACAGTGCTTATATCCCACACTATCTGCATAATTCCTATTTAACATTCTTTGTTTCCGATACCATTCAATCCATCTGCGACCTCACTCCTCCCTTCATCCCTTCCCCTCATAACATTTTTACGCACCAGTCATCTAACCAATCCTTGTGTTGCGTCTCTAGGTCGCAAATCTGACAAATCTAAGAAGACCAAGAATAACCGCATCAGCCGCTCCGGTTTTCCTGGACTTTATCAAACGCATCCTAGATCTTGAATTGCCTTCCTTTACCTGATTTTCCTTGACAGCTTTCAATTCCCCGTTTTCTGTTTCCATTTGAGAAGTAGAAAAAAGCAAGTGCATCACTATCGCCTTTTTTAATTTCGACTTTACGATTTCCAAGAGCTTACACTTACGATCTTACGATTTAATGGTTTTTTTCTATGACATTATGAAAGCTGGATACCCCTCACGATTGACGAAATAAGGATGCCTTGGTTTGGGATGTATTATACAATAATTTTGCGACGCAGAGATGGAGGCCGTACCCAAGGTCGATCTTCGAACATGGAGGGTGTCCTAATGAGGTTTATATCAATGGATGTGGCATGTTTTATAAGATTCTGCAATGAAGAGCTTCTTGATATTACTAAGACGTCATTTCAGCATAGATGGACCAACAAACGGTGTATATCAGGGTTGGTGTTCACGATTAACATTTCTGAACATATTTGAGATTAATGAAAAAAAAATCCAAAATTATTGTCACATAAAATTGTCAAGCAAAGTTTCAGTAGATCATTTGCAGAATCGTAATATTCATGGCAGCACTTTGCTGAAACGCTTATGTGACAAATGAGACAAGGTCGACCCAAGCCCAGATTCGAGATATTTGAGATATAGAGACCAGGCAGAAAATGCCGTTCTCCGCGTAGTTGTCATCAGTTGCACAATAGAATCCATGTTCTGCTCCGTGCCTGTAGCCAGAATTGCCATAAAATTACAAACGACGACCACGACGACCT
Source organism: Monilinia fructigena (assembly GCA_003260565.1). Lineage (NCBI taxonomy): Eukaryota > Fungi > Ascomycota > Leotiomycetes > Helotiales > Sclerotiniaceae > Monilinia > Monilinia fructigena. The sequence goes on from QKRW01000025.1 coordinate 154,201, forward strand.
CCCTTGCGACGGGTGCTGTCGGATGGGGTTGGGGTAACATCCTCAATACGGCCGATCTTCATGCCGGTACGGGCAAGAGCACGGAGAGCGGATTGAGCACCTGGACCTGGAGTCTTAGTTCCGTTACCTATAAAGAATTCAACTTAGTGCTGCTCTGACTGAATCTATAGTTTTTGAGCGTATTCTTACCTCCGGTAGCACGGATCTTGATGTGGAGAGCAGTGATGCCCAATTCCTTGCAACGGCAGCAACATCTGAGCAGCCAACATAGCAGCGTATGGGGAAGACTCATCACGATCGGCCTTGACCTTCATTCCACCGGTGACACGGCAGATGGTTTCGCGGCCACTGGAATCACCCAGATAGTCAGCCTATGAACCCTTCTTTCCAAATTGTACAATGCATTTATGCAGGGGACCACGTTTCTCAGCGTGGTTTTCGGGGGGGTACATACGAAAGATCAGTGACATGGACGAAGGTATCGTTGAAAGATGCGAAAATACGGGCGACACCGAAAACGAGTTCACCTGAACCGCGGGGTTAACGATCTGTATCAAATTTCTTCAAGACTTTGAATTTCAGCTTACCTTCCCTGACACTGGGGCCAAGGTTGATGTTCTCTTGCGCTGGGCGGACTGCTTTCTTTGGAGCATGTTGATAGTGCTGAAGGATTGATCGACGAAGATTTCAACAAAGCTCTGAGGTTTTCAAATGAGGATATGGAATTCCAAAAGTTTGGCGAGTTTGTGCGCGCTAGGCCCTATTGGGGAAGGTCGCAATTTTTCTTAGCGCGATGGGTCTAGAAAAAAAGGCATAAAGTTTCTGCCGCTCAACCAGAACTTTTCTTTCACCACAACAATATTTTCAATGACTTAGATTCCTCCGACTTTTCTAGATCGCGCAGAATTGGATTCATTTGCGTTGGCTTTGGCGGTTTACTACAGATACTTACACTATGCAATCCTCTGGAGCTGCTGGTATTGTATCCCGTACTATGACTACCCCAGCCAAGTCCAATTTCGATGGCAAGATGGATGATTTTGTCATCGGAATCATTGGTATGGGTGACATGGGCAAAATGTATGCCCGCAGGCTCAGCGATGCTGGATGGAGGTAAATATCCTCAATTAAGTTTTCGTTGAGCCCGCTTGTAAAATGGTAAGCATCCCTCTCATTCTTTAATCAAAATTCATTTCTATAATGATGACCTGAGTGCATTTGGCTCGAGCATCGCCTTCAGCTGGCCTGACTACCATTCTGGTACCAGGTCGGAGGCTGGCTTTCCATGATGAAAAATCTCAGCTACCTTATTTTATTTTGTCTGAACCTATCAAACATCTTCTGCAGTTTTTGTTACATTTATTGAAACCTCAAAAACTAACAATCAATCTCTAGTTATACACACTCTTCTCGATAATTACTGATGTTCTTGGGACAGAGTGAACGCTTGCGACAGGGAGGATAAATATGAAGCTTGTGTGAAGAGTTTGCAGATAGAGTAAATACCCAGTGTTTAGATAGTATTGGCCTGCAGCATGTGCTGAGACGTCCATAGAAACAAATTACAATTCTTCCAAATGGCCATCTCGTTTCCAGAGCAAGTGATTACATTGTCTACAATGTCGAAGCCGCCGCAATTGGCAAGGTTGTCGCCGAATACGGTCCCTGTATGATTTACATAATCCTGACACCTTCACTTTCTAATATTTGTGTATAGCCACCAAGCAAGGTGCGATAGTTGGAGGACAAACCTCTTGCAAGGCTCCCGAGATAGCAGCTTTCGAAAAATATCTTCCAGCTGATGTTGATATTGTATCTTGCCATTCCCTCCACGGTCCCAATGTCGATCCCCGGGGTCAACCTCTTGTAAGTATTCTTCATATTGTATTCTCACGCGTCACTCAAGAACGATACAGGTTTTGATTAAACACCGTGCATCGCAAGAGAGCTTCGAAAAAGTTGAGTATGTTCTCTCCTGCCTCGGCTCCAAACAGCATGTTCTTTCGGCATCTGAACATGACCGCATCACAGCAGATACCCAAGCCGTAACACATGCAGCCTTCCTATCCATGGGTAAAGCTTGGCACGCTAACTTACAATTTCCTTGGGAAATTGCCCGCTACGTCGGTGGTATTGAAAACGTCAAAATAAACCTTACGCTTCGCATCTACTCTCAAAAATGGCACGTCTACGCCGGTCTCGCTATCCTGAATCCCTATGCCAAAGAACAGATTAGGGAGTATGCGCAAAGTGTCACAGATCTCTATAAACTGATGCTAGGCGGGCACAAAAGTGAGTTAGAGGAGAGGATCAAGAATGCAGGACGATTTGTCTTTTCAGGAAGAAATGAGTCCGATGAGTTGCTCTTGCGAGATGAAGTACTCGATCGCTTCTCCCTTGGCAAAAAACCCGAGAAACCAACTCCAAATAACCATCTCTCCCTCCTTGCTATCGTCGATTGTTGGGCCCGCCTTAACATTATTCCTTACGATCATATGATCTGTAGCACGCCCCTATTCCGTCTTTGGCTCGGTGTCTCAGAATACCTATTCAGAAACCCGAAATTGTTAGATGAAGTTATCAATACAGCCATTGATGACAACACATTCCGCTCCGACGATCTAGAGTTTACATTTGCGGCTAGGGGATGGAGCGAGTGTGTAGAATTTTGGTGATTTTGAGAGTTGGAAGGATAGATTTGAGAAGACGCAGATGTTTTTCGCTCCAAGGTTTCCCGAGGCAACGAGGGTGGGTAATGAGATGATGAAGACAATTTTGGCAAACATTAAGAATTAAGCATGTGGAGTTGTACAGTATGGGATGGGCGTATGGAGTGGCTCGGCTTGAAGTGGGGTTTTAACGTGGCTTTAAATTTCATAGAAAGGGTACACTTTATACATCACTGCAGATTAGAACAATACTCTAGCACTAAACTTGAGAGAAATTTAAAATCACGAGTATACGTTCATTGAGATCTAGGAAGAATAGGTGGGAACCTGCTTGTCATGATTATTCTTTAATGAGCGGGACGCAGATGACTGGTGGAAACGGGAAGATTATTGGTAGATTTGGCCATTCTACCTTGTGCTTTTGGTCGATTGAAATGATCCCCCAATCACCATATGATCACACATCAGAACGCGAGAGTCCTTAGTACCTCGTCGGAGTATTATTCAACATTTCCATTGCCATATGCTCCTCAGTTCATGAACGTTCCGGAAGAATCTTGCGTTTATTTGCTTAAAATTCTATAACCAGCATAAAAAGCCAGTCCAATGCAAATGCAGCATGACCACTCCCCCAAATCCGCACCCCATAAAACCCCAAATTTAACGGTAAGATTTTTGGTATCTGGCTCTGGCACCGGGACCTATTAAGTGTATTAGCCATAATCCTAATCCTGCCCAATACAGAAAATAACTGACCTCCGAACTTCTTTGGCTCGCAACGTCTGTTATCGGCAACCAAGAGAGTTCTGTCGTAGGTAACGAGGGCTTGCTTCAATTGGTTCTTTGAGTGCTCGTCGACAAACTTTTGGTAGTAGGCGACGATGGCCTTGGAGATGGCTTGTCTGATGGCATAGATCTGGGAGGTTTGACCACCACCGGTAACTCGGACACGGATGTCAACACCGGCGAATCTGTCGAGACCAACAATGAGTAGGGGCTCGTAGACCTTGAATCTCAAGACCTCAGGTTGAACCAAGTTCAAAGGCTTTCCGTTGACCTTGACAAGTCCCTTTCCGGCCTATATCCCTCTAATCAGTACATTTCTTCCTCGGCCTTTTCTTGTGAACATGTAAAATTCTTGATCGATGGGGTGCATACCTTGCAGTGGGCAACTGCGGTGGCTATTTCAAAAATGTCAGTCCTAGCCCATTTAAAGGGAGTAATGCTCAGATTGAAATTCTTACCGGTCTTCTTCTTTCCGAAACACTGAACAGACTGAGTGGAGGCCATCTTGGATGATTGTCCTTCAGAATCGAATAAATATTAGCCTCGTATTCCACCAAAAATTCCCGTCCATATTGTAAAAGACAATTGATGATGTTTTTGTCGGTTGTCGAAAAAAAAACTGAATATCGAGTTCCAGAACCTCCAAGCAACGCGCACATCTTCCAATACCCCAGAATCCCAGTAACAACCGCAATAAGAATGAATTCGGAATGTGTGCTCACCTTGGCGTAGATAGTCGAGGTGGTTGTAAAGTGTTGTCGTCGTTGTCGCGATATTTCCTTCAATCTGTGAGGGTAATTTTCATTTGCAAAAGTGCGTGCCAGTCAATTAGCGAATCAAGCTAATACCAAAACAAGTTAGCTCACATACTCGCCTCATCATATGTCCAATGTCTTATCCTTATCGCGAAGCATTTACTGTAAGACCTCGAAATTATTTCACGAAGTCCTTGTTACAATGTCTCGCAAAGGTGTTGGTCTTGCCGCTTTCGATAGGTCTCGAATAACTTCTGCCCAATATGCATCTCATGGAAATAATCTACGAAGTTCTCATTCAACATCCTTAGCCACTCAGCTGTCAGTCTTCCGTTCTTTACTTCAACAATTTGCTCAAACTCATGCCAAAGATATACGTTCAAATCCTACATTTCGCGCTGAGTTTGCACGCATGTGCTCAGCTATTGGAGTAGACCCATTAGCCAGTAGCAATAATGCTGAAGGAAAAGATGGAAGTGGAAGCTTTTGGGCTCAGATGCTTGGCACAAGTGTGAATGATTTCTATTTTGAGTTGGCTGTGAGAGTCGTGGAAGTCTGTGGCGCCACAAGAGAAGAAAATGGCGGGCTCATCGGTGTAAAAGAGGTCAAAGATAGAATTATGAGCACAAGAATGGAAGGAGGGGCTGAAATAACTGAGTATTGATCACCTTATTATAACCTTATGACTATCCGAAATGCTAACATATTGCCCAGTGATGATATCCTTCGTGCCGTTACTACCCTTAAGCCCCTTGGTTCTTCATACTCCACCATAACCGTTGGGCACAAAACATACATCCGCTCAATACCCAAAGAACTCAACACAGATCAAAGTGCTGTTCTGGAAGCCGCGCAACTACTAGGATATGTCAGCGTCTCGATGCTCATGTTAAATCTTCGGTGGCCAAGAGCCAGAGCTAAGACAGCCATCGAAGATCTAGTCTCAGAAAGTATGTTATGGGTTGATAAGCAAAGTGAGGAGTGGGAATATTGGAGCCCGGGATTCATGCTGGAAGTAGATGAAAGTGGCAATACTGGATGATGACAACAGATTGCATACCATAGAATCCGACAACTCAATTCTGGAACCGACGAGTAAGCAAGGAAAGCAGTAAGTAGTTGCACAATTGCTTGTAGGAAGATGATGGTACTCTTTACTGCAAACAAGCAACCTATGCAGAATCAGCATGACAGTATACATCTGTCAGAATAGATGAAGCAAAGTTCATACATCTGAGGAGATAAGAATCGAATCTTGCTTAATATGCAAAACAACCTTTTCCTTGAGCAATATCAAGCCTGACTCGGAGTTCACCTGCTTTGGGAGAATGACCTCGGCAAGTCTGGTTGCAGCCATGAGAAGCTGGTGCTTCTCGTTCCTGTGCTGGAACTTCTAGATATCCTCTATCTAGCCGTTCTTCTTTGATGGTTGGGAGTCTACTGTTCGATTCTTCAGATCTCTCTTGATATGTTTGGTGTCTCCTCTCATGCCTCTGGACTGAAGCTCGAGTTGAATGTGTTGAATCTGAGGATTGAGATTCCTGGCTCCATTGTCCTGATGATTCTTGGGTGGAGAACTCGGATCTGGTTCTCTGTGTTCCGCATCCACTTGTTGATATCTGTTCCAACTCATGGTTTCTCCTGAAGCGGTCGCGACGTCTCCTCATGGCTTGAGCGAAGTAGTGGAAGCTCATACCAAGTAGAAACATGAAGATTGCAAGGACGCTTACAACCACGCCAATTACATAGTTAGACTGCATTATGCTGAGATCAATTGAACTTTAGTTGTGAGTTGATTGGACTGATCTGTAGTGCTGTCGAGTGTTTGCAGTCTGGATGTTTTGGTTTTCCAATATGGAGATTGAAATGGCTTTGTTCTAGATGCCATCTATATATTGTGGATGTATTATACTAATAAACAACTGCACTAGTAGTATGGGGGGAATTGTTGGTCCAGGAGCTACAATGTCGTATTATTCTATGGCTGTTAACAGTACTAGCTAGTTCATTGGGAAACTACATATAGCTATTGGTGGTCTCAAGGTGAGCCGTAGAAAATGCGATTGCTCTCTTTCTTTCCATCGAGATCCATTTACTATGCTAGCTGCATATCTCTTGTCTTGTGCTTTATCATGCAGTCCATTTATGACTAAAACTTAATTAGCCAGTGTAAAATTTGACTACCTTGTTATATTACCAATACTGAAATCAGTATGTTCAGTACTTCTAGTATCTACTTCATTACTAATGGGCAAACAGTGTTATGTTTATTCAGATCCAAAGGGGTTGTTGGTTTTTGCAAGATATTCCTTCAATTTGTAGCTCAGATGTTTGATATATCCTACCCATTTGATTTCCATGTCTCTTCAATGATTCAACCCTACTGAGTCCCCACGTTTAATTATGCACTCTAAACTGCCCTGACAGAAACTTGACAGCCAACTCTATCCAAATTCCAGCGATGTCTCCGCGAAGTGCAAGCATTTGTAAGTTATTATCGAAGTCTCGATTAAACTCTAGTCAATTGCAGCCCCCGTTTCATTTTGCGTATTCAGGATATCAGTCATTAAATCTCGTTACCTTGCTTTGAGGCGGGGGCCTTCCGTATTCATCTTCGCAGTTAGTCATGATGCACTGTTTCGAAAACTCTCTATTGGTGCTCAAGTTAAAGCTATACCTTCTATTATAATCCTAGCGCTCGTTGTAATTCAGTCACCCAGATGGCATTTACTGATTTGTATTCAGAATGTGACTACAGTAAATATCAAACATTTTTGCTAAAACAGTACTTATCCCTCGTAGAGCCAATAATCACTAAAATTATAAGTTGGAGAATATGGGTTGCATTTTCTTTATTCGTCATTGGCTTTCTATTGATTTCTTATATTCCTCGACACTTAGGTATTTGTAATTTCGATCACGATCTACAACTTGTGACATCATCGTGAAACCTATACCCCATCACCATCACCATCTCTACAATATAAACTCGATGCCTGGATATGATTCGGCATTAAGGGTATGGGTGAGTAGGTGGGAACTGTAGAGCAGTCAATTGAGTAGTGCAAGTTAGCATTATGGCGGCTGATATTCAATACCTTTAATGTAATGGCAGTATGTATTAATGACAAACTTCATCATCAAAGTTGTATTTGAATATTAGAATCGGTACTAATCATATTTGAGCGAATACAAATTTGGCATTGTCTAATCTGGCAGACCCAAGGACTTATCTAATTACCATAAATCCCGAAAGGAATTGGTTGAATTCCAGTAATTTTGGATGTTATTAGTGATACATGTTTCGTGCAGTATATTTAGTGCTGATTGTAATATAAGATCTAATAATATGTACTGGAATGCATATCAAAAAGACGATGCGGTTCATCAGAGTTGGGTGTATACAGAATATTTCGTATACTAACTTAATCACTAATGTAGTGATCAACTGGCCGTTTAAGTCTATATATTGCCATCCCTTTGACCAAGCCTTCCGTCCTATTCAGGTGTTTCAGTGGAACGTTTTTCACCACCAGCTAGTATGGTGAGAATAGTTTCGACCGATAACATCAATCTAGCCCTCCAGCGGCTGTCCCCGCACAACATCCCCTTGGTCTCCATGCTGGGCATGAGTCTACTGCCCTAATATTTCGTTAAGACTGAGGCAATTTGACATATGCTACCACTTTCAATTGATACAAATTCTTAAACACCGAGACTTCCATCGTGAGGATTGATGGACACGACGCTATTTGCTCTCTGTATAATTTTAATGGCCGGATTAGCAGCTTGAACTTCTCAGATTGGAAACTGCATTCGGAGGCAGCCGAGCGTGTAGGCCTTGGAGTAAGGCTCGGGTGTGGTTTACATGTAAGTATCGGAATGAATGGTCACATATGTTGGAGCCGACTGCACTCTGATGCTTCTCACTGGATCTCTAGCATCAAACTGTCCCATGTGCTATCGTATGGTGAGTTTCAGGGGTCTTTACGGTAGAATAGATGAACTTTTAGAGTTCGCATCCAGGTTTAAAAACACATTTTCATAAGCCACATTGGAATCATATATTCATTCGCCCAATTGCTTCGATAGTTCTGAACTCCAGATAATCGGCAGGTAAAAGATATTCTGTTATTATTGGACCACGCACTCAGCCCTAAAAACCATATACTCGTCTCAGTCCACCCACTTTTTCACGCTTTCTCTCGCAAATTTCCTTGTCAGCTCAAGAATCTAAGGATGCGTTCGGATTGATTTTTTTAAAATGGGAGGAATATTCAAGTCAATATAAAATTAGTAAAATATTAGAGATATTGAAGCTAATATATTTGAAGTATATTCAAATAAAGTTGAAATCGAAATATATTTGTCACCAGCACCAAAAAGTTGCTGTTGACAAATATATAAATAAAGCTTTATCATTGGTTTAAAACGTTAAATATCGATCCAAATATTTATTTGTGTATATATATTAAATCTAATATTACATTCGGACCAAGCTATATTTGTTAAATATATTAGGTTTAATATGAAAAAAAAATCGATCCGAACGCACCCTAAACCTCGCTTCCCGCAAGTCTAGTAACTGCATACCCCTTTGTCATTTCGTCCCAGCTGACTACAATTCTAAAAGCAAACACACTTTTCCTAAGCTCAGTCACATCATATACTAGATTGCCAACCAACCCTGAACCCTAGTGAACTGGCTATTTGCATCTTTTACGGCCTCGATTCCTCTATAGTACATGCTTAGAATAGCAGTACGCTGCAAGTTTCATTTCTGAGTGTACCGGTAATCCGAAGTTAAAACGGATCTACTGAGGAAGTTGATACGAATATACCGGCTGCCTCTCTCGGCTAGAGAATTGCGTTTACCGAACTCTTATTATGAATGATGCCGTGAGTTTGATAACATGCTTGTAAGCCAGCGTGAGCTGTTGTGTTCGTTGCGAGATCATCTTACTCTTTCCAATACCAGCCGTCGTTGCAAAGGCTTGGTCGTGCTATATACTATTGTAAGGCTGAAGTGGTCACATATTACACCGGCTTACCTTCTATTCTTCGCAATGTAGCTTGCAATTGTGCTAGCTTCTACTGAAGTTTTCTCGTTCTAGGTGATTGTAGGCAAGCGATGCGTTGCATGCCTTGTAAGGCTGGAGTGGATCTAGTATCAAGCTAGTTTACACTGGCCTCATTGTTTTCTTGATGGTTTACTGAAGATAGTTACTAGTATAACATAATACAATCTAAGTACCATTTCCCCCAATCTCCACTGTCTGTGTTTCGTATCATATCGTCTCTGATTATGCTTCCTTTTCTTGCATATTTTTACTTGTAGTTTGTGGCAAATTTGGATCACCGGTGTTAGTCAAAACACCCAGGATACACAGTTGTTTTTTTTGTTTCGTTTTTCTTTTTTTACGAATGGTAAAAGGAGAGGATTTTACGCTACTGTGGTGATCCATACGTGCAAGTTCTCAAGCATGATTACGAAAAATGATACAACTATATTATGGAAATCAGACAGAGAAGATTGAAGAAAACTTTTGAGGTAGCAAAGGTGATAAACAAAATTCCATCGAAATTCTCGAGCTGGCTTTCTTTCTCGGAAGATTTGCTTTATTCCAAAGAAGAGGAATTTTGCGGCTTTGTGCGATATTCCATACTTAAAACCTCCCTACAGAGACTTCGGGAGGTTGGTAGGAGTTAGCAGAAGACTTGCATTCCCAGTTCGCAGATTACATGAGATCAGGCATTTCTGATCTATAAATACAATGTTCTAGTCTCGTAGAAGCAAGTGTATTCTCAGAAATTGAGACACCTGATTTATACAGTTATTGTGCTGGTCCCCTATTTACCCCCCTTGCATGAATATAAACCAACTCGTTTATTTATCCGCTGTTGGGCTCATTCATTCTTAGGGTCCTTCCTTTTTTGAAATAGTATATCAGCTCTTGGTGTTGTTCCGCCGAGGAAGATAATGATGTAGTAGCTCGGCAGACTTATGAATATGGGGTATTGTCTACCCCGTAATAGGGATGATCAAGGGAAGTGCAGTTGGTCAAGGGTAATAGTTAGAATAAGATGGGCCACGGGATCTACTTAGAGGCGGCGGATGAGGCACATGGGGAGAAGGGGGCATTTGTGGAAAACCGGAGCTTAGATCGATCATGGCGCTTGGTTAAGATAGGGAGGGAAGTGCCTGGATTTCTCCACCTGCACTAAGTACCGAGTACATCACGAAATTTTACCCAGCACGGGACGGGGAATGGACTCACATCATCACAGCCAAGTTTCAACTACTATGCCGAAGTCATTGAAAATATCACGAAGTATCAAATTTCGTATGTCAAGTCATCAGACAGACTGATGGAAGATATGGCACAGCAGATCTTTCTCCATTCGAATCCGCCTCGAAATTTACAACCCTACACTTTTATACTCCATGATATTGCATTCTGCTCATGAATCACCAAATATATTGCTACAAGAAGCACAGTGATCGATTCAGAAAAAGAGAGGGTTGCGATTTACAGGAGAATTGGATGATATGACGGAAGCGTGTATCAAGTCCGAACCACATGAACAATATCATATCGTCACATTTCCATGGGACCAATACTTGGTTGTGCTTAATATAAAATCAAGACTTCTTTGCTCCTACTAGTGGCTTTCACTCATCATCTAACGTTTCAGTATATATTATATTGTATATATTACTACACAAACCAAGGGCATGCCAACTCATACGAATAGGCTCTGCTATTAGGTTCTCAAAGGTATACAGAGAGAGCTAGATTGTCTACCCATTCCCATCCCACCTCCTCTTTACCGAGTCTCTTCCATGAAAAAACCTCTCGATTAGACATCTAAAATGGCAAAGAGTTAGACATGGAGTCCCCAGACCCCCGCCCCCCCCCGCCCCCTGCCCCTTCTTCCTCCAACACATATATGGTCGGTGTCACTGTCCGATCGAAACTTTGATAGCGACAAACGGAAAGACAGATAATATTACCAAAAATGACAACTCCTTCCGCTGAGCCTTGGAAAAATGCCTATTTGGAGATACTCGCATAAACCGAAGGTGATTCCGGCTTACAGACATCGATATGATGATGCTCTGATTGTTACGTATCTCAACGGAACAACCTCCTTCAAATGCCAACACTAATAATCAAGATTGCAATAGTATGGCCGTCTTTCAAGCACCCACCAAAACAGTCACGCCCCAATATCAAGGAAATGTCAATCCAAATCCGGCTTACCGGTGCTCGAAGATGTTGACTCTCGATTTGAGCTGCCAAGTCGGATTAATGATCGAATATGATATTACCCCCATTCTCTTCTTCCCGATGAATCAGAAACGCATAGCACACTTGTTCTGCGTTTAATCTCCTGATCTTTTTTAGGGGGAATTTTCTTGTCCTCTGCATGTGTGGAGCACATAAATTTTGCTTTTTGCTGTCTATTGTTGTCATCTATCCACCCGGTTGAGATTGCAGACAAGCAAACAAGAAGATAAGTATGTTAAGTTACCAAAAAGTGAAAAATACCGCAAACAAGGATTGCCATTAAAACCCACACGCAAAAAAGCAATGCATATATGTATGTATGACACGACCTCAAGCGTCATGAAAATCACTTAACAGAGCCCAACAGCTGGTGTTCTCTATTGGAAGATAAGTTAAAATCCCTTACAACAAAATATTTCGCCAATATTGTAGATTTCAGAATCAGGGGGAGATAGCGAAAAAAAAAGGTATCCTATCCACTTCCGCAATTCGATATGGGAATCTGGATGCAACTCATCCGTGGCGAGATGTGCAAGAATGCCCAACATGTAAGGATTGCTGACTCGTGCCTATTATGCCGACGATCACATGTTCTATCCCTGGTATATACTGCATATTCACAATCGCACACACAACACATTTGCGACGGAATTTACCCGCTTTTACGACATTTTCCTCTCATGCGCCTTGATCTTAGCATCATTGTGAATCTTTTCTTCATGAAATGGGAAGTATCATTGAGGAGTTGAAACCAGAGAAATAGAAAGTCCCGTTCCGCACGATATCGAAATCCACATCTCGTTAGGCTTTCGACACCAATGAAAGTTGTCATTTCGGTCTTCTCCCTGAATGAGCGAAAATCCCCGGCACGTGCATACCCCGTGTTTCAATCTCTCCTTCAATTAAAGAAGGTTTTGAGCTGAATGTGCTGTTCATGCACAGGCATTTGTGGATTATTGACGATGGGGTGATCCCACGAGGAGCTCAGACCTTGCCTCTAGATCAGACCGAATAGCAAATGCATGACGCTTTCGGACTGAAGCTAAAATGAAATGTATTCACAAATTAGACTTATGAAGTCGATCTTAGAACACTTTGCGATTTACCTTGCCTTCCTGGGTTAAGAGGAGAAAGCTTACTCCATAAGTCTGAGTGTAGACAAACTTCTGCCCCATATCTATGCATGTGTGAGATCGCGCTCCGCGGAGGCCAGAAGCTGCATAAAAGACCCTATTTGGTACAGTCTGCAGAGATGGATATTTTGAAAATATCCATATGTATTCATTTTATTCATATATATGTATTCGTTTGGGTACAGATAGTGCCCGCCGCGTAGCGCTCAAGCCTGCATCTCGTCTGGCTTTGTATACGACTGCATTGCCGCGAGCCGGCGAGCGGGAATCTTGCAGATCTCATAGTGCAAGGACTAGAACTTCGAGCAAGTACCAAGAGGAAGTACTCTCCGTATGGAAGGCCTAAATAATGGAGGAATTGTCGTAAGTTGCAGAAAGGGGCCACTATATACTCAAAATAGTTTGGTAGCTCGAAGCATGCCACTAAGATTATTTTGTGGTGCACGAGGTATAAATTGAATTTTCGTTAGTAGCATGGGGTAATAAGGAGTAATCCAATCACTTGATGGGTGTGAACGAAGCAATGCAATATTGATTTCCCGCACAGATACAGTATCATTGTGTAACCCACGTCGGTGGCTGAATATCCAACTAGGATAACAATCAAGTTTAGAGTAATCATCAGAAAGAAACCTTGATTTGTAGGATCAAACAAGAACCGATGCATAACAGAATTGGGAAAGGGATACTTCTGCATAAAGACATGATGGGTATCTACAAAGATACGTACTCCTTACAATACAAAAGTACATCTTTTCTGCTGCGCCGCGTCAGATACTGCGTAGTCAATATAGCAAATGAGGGGTCAGGCTAAAGGATTTCAAAGAAATGGAGTGGAGGCACGGGAACCATTCGGTTAGAGACTAGAGCCTCGGCTATACAGAACCTAGACTCGACTTGAGCTAGAGTCTCTGAAACCGACAGCGATGTGAATGAATGGCTGTAGAGTTCCTGGCTAAAATACTGGTGGAATTTGAGCAAGAGATGTCACGCAGTCCCGTCATCGCATCAAGAACTGTGAACCCATAATTTGACATACTGTACAGCATAGAATATCTACTAATGATACAAAATTTAAACTTTTCATGGGACTACCATATCCTAGAATCTATGAGCAGATGTTGGAGAAAGGGAACATCGGGCACTCTTGCCGGCTACAAGCGGCTACACACATACTCCATGAATATACATACATACATACATGTTGCAGTGTCAACAACCTGGCAAGATCTTGCGAGTAGGTTCGAGGCCTTTGAGAAGACGAGGAATAATGTTGAATAATCGCGAGGACTCTGTATGATTGTTGAATGTGCAAACACCTTCGCATGACTAGCCCAAAGAGAGCCCCATATAGATATAATCATCGGATGAGAGGCTATATTTGGATAATCATGTACGAAAGAAGAAGTAAATGGAATGGTTAAAACTGTTTGATCTTCAAATTGACCAATGATAATTTGATGATTGATATCATGTAAGATATTAAATCTTGGCGTACCCGTATTAAGAAATCCACATACTCAGCAGATTGAAGGGATTGGAACTTGGAAAGCGGCAGTATGAAGCTACAGTATGATATGACTGGGGGAACGATTCGAGTCTCTTCTTTTTCATCTACGGAGTAATGTGCAGTAGTAGTAAGTATATCGACACTAAAGATACTGGGGACCTGGTGTGATATTGGCTTATACCTTGTTCATTCCTTTGCCACTTGAGCTCGAATCGGGCAAGGGCTAAACTTTATTTACGAGTGTTAAACGAAAAAAGTTAGATCAGAAAGGGATTATCTCCAGTTCTATCAGTGCCAAGTTTTATCTATCCAGGCAAAGTACTGCGCTTGGTTGATGGTTGGTGGTTCATGGTGCTTGGTGGCTAGTGAGCACAATAGACAGACAGTACAGACAGACAGAGTAGACTACTCGAATAATAGTACTTACTCAAAGCACATACTTTTCAAGGTTCTGATGAGTTCTACTGTACTGTATGTATCATTTCATGCAGGTAGGTGTTAGCGACGCTATGTCTTCCTTTCCCTTTTCTAGTCTTGTATAGTACAGTAGTAGATGTTTTCTAGATACTGAAATGGTTTTTAATTGGCAGATGGACTTACAATAAGTAAGTGATCCAAGTAACACAAACAAGTCAAGCACTCGATATAGAGATATGGATGGGTGGATGGATGCATTCTATGGAATCTTCTTTTCTTTTCACAATGCCTAGGTATGAACGAGTAGGTAGGTTGTATGTGTTTGGGAGGAAAGAGGATTTCCCGGTCGTTTTACGTACTGCATTGTACCGTACTGTATCATGATTTCGCCGAGAAAAGATTTGCTACATGGGAGGCTTGTCAGATCAATCATCAATCACAAGTCCAGGTCAACCATGAGCATTGAATAATTGATAAAATGAAGAAAGCATGGCATGGCATGGGCATGGATATGGGCATGGATATGGTCAAGGTCAAGGTCATGGTCATGGTGCTGTCCTCAACTCACTCTGACTGCTCAGCCTACATGTGGGCATTAGCAACTCAATTCAACTCATGCGTTTTCAATGCCACAATCTGGACTCTTTTGGGTCCATTCTTCGACAAAAATCAAGATTTGGGTGCTGAACGATTGGATGTTATGATTTTCGTGGTCCCTTCATGCAATACTCGTAGTCCGAGAACTGGAAGTTTATGCGTGTGCTTCCAAGGATTCTTTGTGCTTCTCGTCGCACATACTCGCTCAATTTGAGAATAATGGATCGACAATCGTGGCACACTGTTCATGAAGAGGCTACCGGATGGTGAGTAGACAGACAGACCTCTTGATCCTATGCGGTGAAAATATCAAAAATACGATATGTCACATTTCATAATTCATCCCAGACAAAGTTTCTTGGGGCAGGAGTTCTTTTTGTCGCGAAAGGTTCATATTGCCGCTGTCGCTATTTTTTGGGACATGCGTTTCTACTATAATATAGTGTGAATGAAGTTATTCGAAGAGTTCGTTAATATCCATAATGTTAGTCTCATCTCATATCAAAAGTTACTATTAGATCGCCCCTAAATGGCGATCTATCTAGTTTCATTTTCCCCTGATTCTTTGGCGTTGCCCTTTAAAATGATGCTTTTCCCAGAATTCCCAATTCTATCTCTTAGTAACTCGCTTCCACCACTCACAGACATGGATGATAGACAATTAAAGCTAACTTATATCAAAGCCTGCTAATGAATTCCCATGACCGTTATGTCGGGAGCTGCTACTGCGGGTAAACGATTTTAGCACTGTACACACATAGTAGCCATGACACAAGTGCACAACACTATCCAGTACCATAAAAATGCTTATCTGAGAACTAAAAACTAAGGACTAAAACTAAAATCTTAGATATCTCAAGGTTTATTCTGGACGACATGTCTTCAATATACCTTCAACTTCGTGTATAATCTGCTCAAACTTTACGGGATTTCTGTCGGAATTAGATGCCACTCTCGCCTCGCACCGTTTACATTTTCTCCCACTCTTGCATCTACGCCTTTTGAGCCACACATCTCACCGAGTGAGGAAAGCTGCAGGCGCAGAACCGCATATCACCTCTATTCCATCCAGGAAAACCCTTGCCAAAATAACGGCAGATGTGAGAATAGATGTTGCTGTGCATTTGTAAGTTTGTGATCTGGTGTCAGTCAATGTCCGCTCTTTCGAAAATTACATCCAACACATTCGACGCCGAATGGATTTGCAATCATTTTCTCCTCTTTCAATCGATGTCGCGAGTTTGAAGTAACACAATAGAGTGGAGTCGGAGGGTAAAATGTTTCTCGTGCGATCAGTCATTGTCCTTCGGAGGATTCATAGAAGTATCTACCCTAGTATCAATATAATAATCTATGTTGCTCACCTCGTTTCGGGATCCTGTCGGCGGAAGTCACGGACAGTTTTCAATTGTTGGCTGGGCATGTTCAAATTGATCATCTTTTATATATCTTAGAAGACGAATTATGGGACAAGAGTGGAGATGAAAAGTTGCGAAGTAGGGAAGAGGGCGGAAGAGCAGGGAAATATGCGGACATCGAGCTGGAAAGTGGGAAAATCCCCCTGGTGTCATGTATTATTTGTTGGTCAGCTGAGAGAGACAAAAAAGTGATTGGAGTGACAATTTGCAACGTCGCAAATCGTAATTCTACTGTAATCGATTTCTATTCAAATCCTATGATAACTTCAATCTCGGCAAGCTGAATAGTCATCCCAAATGAGAATCAAAAGCGCAAGATGATTCATCTGGATTAGGTGAAGTCACGCGTGTCAGCCAATAAACACGCCATTTCATTGCGAATGGAAGGAGGACAAACTGTTATTCCGACGAATCCAGTAAATCTCCGAGATATCTATTATGACAGAAAGCAGAGCACGAATCAGTGGTAAAGGTAATGAATGCAGCCAATATAGACAACAGCCAGCAGCGGTAAGAAGAGAGAAGAGAAGAAATACCTGTCAAATTATGAAGTTTGCCACCATTCGATTCCTGCGCATCGGTTACGTACACAAAATAAAACAGAGAACATTTACATATCACATGCCAATTAGAAGATGTGAGAGAAAAGGAAGGTTCGGTTGGTGATAATTTGATAGACATCCATCCTTCAACGGTAGAAGCGGTAGGCTATTGTTCGGGAGAACAAATTTTTTCCTCGTCGCATACCTAGATGATCAATGATCCGCATTCAGGTTTGAGATATACATGAAAAAATTTGAAGCTTTTACGATATGATCGAGTTGCCTCACCCGGAAGACAACTCATCCACCAGCCCCCAACCCCCCCTTCATTTGCCAAACGAGAAACGAGAAACGAGAAACGAGAGACGTTGATTCTGATGGTAAGAGAACTGTATAGAATTATTATGTGCATCGCAATCGAAAGCGACTGCATCTCTCAAGTATGTGCTTTTTATCTATTCCTAGCTATTGCCAATCGATCATGTACAGTATCAGCGACTCTCACCATCTGCATGTAGGTATTATTTGTAATCTTTCGGACTTCATTGTCCCCTTGTCCCATAGTCACAGCATACTCAATCGTACATAATCAAATCCTAGAAATTGCTGCAGTATCCTTATTCAACACTTCTCTTCACCTCAAGGCTCAACTTGCCAATAACGGTAAACAAAAAGTTATTCGATCAAAAATTCTCCATCCTTCAATAAACGTGGACCCCCTGGCTAAACCTTGAGTGAGAAAATGATTGAGAAAGAACATATCACCAACTGACGTCCTTGAGCCTTTCAATCCTAGTCTCTCTTTCCTGATTGATATCCTCCCGTGAAATCTGGCCGACTGCTGGTCACACTGGCTGGCATATATGATTCGTTCTACATACATGCTTGGCACATATACTCATCCACACCTTCCTCAATTGTTTGATGCATATTCAGGGTTGAACACGCACCGCTCAGCCCAAATATTTTTGCACTAGAACACCAGATTCCTTCCACAGAGTAAGCATTCGTGCGAGTGATTTTACGGCCGAATCAAAGGCCACTCAAACCTAATTCTAATCAGTTCCCGATCTCCTGGAGTACTCTTAATTACCTCCCTAGTCCCCCTTCTTCTTAGCTTTCCCTTTAGCACATACCTTGACAGACAACTCGGTCGCTGCCGACAGTGAAGAAAAATAAAACTGTTGAGCACAAAGCAGGGCCATTACGCCGCACGCACGTCAGTAGTCTCTCACCTCTCTATTCATCTTTCATCCATGGTCTATTTAGCACCACACTACTGTACTGTATTTTATTGCTTGTGCCCTGTCATTACCTCATTACTTTACGACAAACGAACTCTCCAAACTCACTAACGCAGTTACTAGACTTGGATTGGAGTAGCACCACTGTGAAGACTTGAAACGAAGGGTGCGATCATCTATTGTTGGAAACAAACGCCTACCCAGGTACTGGATCTAGCTTTGGCATCATTCCTTGAGACTAAATTTGCTTCCCCAGATAATCAATCATAGTCTCTTCCCACACGCTTGGGTCGCCTATACAAGCGTTGTTCAATCATCCATCCCCTCCATCAACACCCACTGGCCACACCACACCATTGGCGAGGCACCCCCCATCTGGACGAAGTTCTCGAGATAGGATACTTGAGTATCGTCTATTCACACATTCTATTACATCATTGACCTCCCAGCAACACACACAAGCTTCCCGTCGAATAGTCGATTGATATCACGTGCACTAGTCTTGAGACTATTTACGGAGCACTCACTACTGTATTATTCCCCATCAATAACTTCGGATTTTGTGCAGGGGCCTGCCAAGGAATATCCAGTCGATACATCTATCTATCTTTACGCTAATCACTGTAAGTTAGCTTCCTTCCATTAAACAAATATCCCCATGGGAAAATAATATCATCATTCGATATCAAGAGGATTTTGCAGCTCCAAATCTCTATGGAAAAGAAAGGGGGGTTTTATTATTTAGATATTTGTATATTTATATATATATATGTTTATATTTATATATATATATACATATGTATTTTTATATGTTTCTTCGTCCAAGAGTACAATTTGCGCCTTATGCTCATTCGCCTCACCCCAATTTTAATTGATTTGTACTGACAGATAAAAAAGCCTTTCAAGATTAAATAAAATTTGCGGGCCCAACGCACTTTTTCTTCTAATCAATCTTCACTCCCTTCCTCCCTCTGCCACCAAAAGCAAATATTACCTCACAACCAACACAATACCAAAGCACCTTTGTGAATAGGCACAATATCATTTCTTTATCACAAAGATACGATTTAGGACTCTGCAACCACGCGGAGAGCTGCAACTTCTCGACTCATTCCCACGAATTATTTATCTTGACATAAAAGAGGGCGAGGACGCGTCGTGGATATTTCTGCCGTTTGCCGGTGAAGAAACGTACACATCCTACCATCGTCAGTACTTGTGGTTGGACATAACGCTAAGGCGCCCGATACCAAGAACGGCAAGACTGATAGTCATCGACGCCAGGATAACAGCGGAGATCCTCTATTTGGAAAGAGCTTCACTCAGAGCGCCCTGCCCTTATTTTCCTACTTCGAACCCAGCCCTTCGGAAAAAAGATCAGACGGACAACAAGACCAAAAAATAAACGGCATCAAGTAGTAACAAGAACGGTGTCCATTTGAAGGGACCATACTTTAATTCAACTCGGAAACAGGCGCGTTCAAAGTACGACCTTGTTCTTCAAGTGAATTGAATATAAAAATTTGATCGAGTTGTCCTGCAGACTCGCTTTTCCTCCAAATAGCAAGAAGTGACGGGGACATCTTATTGCCTTTTGCAGGCATACGTGCTGTTCCGATTTCCCTCCGAATTACCCTCTGTATTTGGAATACTTTTGAGTTCGGCTTGCCCCTCTCAGCGGCAGGTTCTGGACCTTGGACTTCGTCATTTAATCAACATTTGATTCGCACATCCCCACCGCTGTGAAATCCTGCGACGGCGAAAACTAGTGAAAAGATCGAGACACTCAAGTAGTCATCGAAATTGAGGTTTAGCAGCAACCTCTCAATATCAGGAGCTGGATAATTGTTACTGTGACGGAAGCATTACTTCGCAAGACATTTTGTCATTGCCAAATAAGAATTGTGGAAGATCTGCAGCTTGACCCTTTCAAGACTCCTTAGTCTCAGCACTAAGCCAGAGGCAGTTTTGTTCCACTGCCAGATCCGCGTATCCATCAGCTGATCGACGAATCTTAAAAGGGCATAGTGTCATACACTTCGGTCCCAGAGGATATTCACACATCTGAGCATCCATCTGAGTTTGCAGTACGAAAAATTCGAGGATCACGTCCTAAAGTCAAGCAACGCTTCTAACGACTGGACCATCACATACATGCATAGGGCTTACGACCATTTACACGCGCGACTGTTTAGTTCAGCTATATCAAAAATCACTGTCTGATAGCAGTAATTCATCTAAAACAATCCACGAATAATCACTAGTCATACGTTCATTTTCAAGTTTCGAAACAGGTTTGAATATCATCTCCCTCGAAGAAAGACAAGGGACAGTTTCTACTCATTCATTATTCGTAGAATCTCAACGATCACCGAATCAGCAGTGCCCTCGGCCAATATTTTTCTTTGAAAGACAAGAGAAAGAACTTTTGAGTCCCCACACTTGCACACCTGGACCAAAGCATAAGACATATCGAAAACTATCTTTTCCCCATCATAATCTTACTACATTACCATCATATCTATTTCAATTTCAGCCAATATTCGATTTGTCCAAGGTTTCGACCTAAACACGATCATCAAGTATAGCTTGATAATCGAGGAAAAACAAAGTCTACGGTTCTGCAAGTCTCCGATACGCTACGACAAAGCGAAACTTTAAAAGTGCACAGACGACTTCATCCGGCTCATACGAGTAATTATACTGACACACGGAAATTCACTAAAAGAACATCGGATCCATAAGCAGCATCATACTTTTCCTGACAAAGTTTGGGCTGTAGTGTGGATACGTTAACCCTTGTATATCTTTTTTTACTCGGTAATAAAAAGATTTGCCACTTTCCCGCTTTTTATCAATTTTTGCGGGTGAAGAGTTGAATTGGATTGAATTGGTTGAATTGGTTGAATTGGTTGAATTAATCGAATTAATCGATTGATTTATTTTTTTTTTACCTTTTCATAATTTCTTTATCAATTCGATTCAATTCCAATATCTACGACAGAGTACTTGGAAGGTATTCGGGCAAGTCTCTAATTTTCACACACACAACCACAACCACAACCACAACCACAACACCACCACCACCACCGACAACAATAACCACGACTCAATATCTCCCGGCATCAGCATCAGCATCAGCCACTCTTCTTACCTATTTTCTCCACAAAATCCTTACTTTCTTCTTCTTCTTCATCCTCATCTTGTCCTCTCCTCTTTTTATATTACCACTTAGAAGACGTCCTTGAGAAGTTCTTTAAAAAGGTGAAGAAAAAACCGCCACACATTCTTCTCCAATCATCGCGAAGAAAACCAACCAATCAATTAATCCATCGAGTAACTAAGCAAAATCCATCCTTATTAATTTACCAGTTACGGTATATTCGCATATATCACTGTACTGGTTGGTATTTAATTTTCACTTTTACATATTCTCTGCGATTCTCCGATTATCCAATTATCCGATTATCCAATTATCCAATTATCCATTTCTTCATTTCTGAAATAGGATTGGACTAGATTGGATTGGATTGAATTGAATTCTCACACTAGCGGAAGACCAACGACAGTAACAAAAGGCTTTACAGTACTCCGTACTCATTACAAGCACCTACCTATACTTATTACTCACATCCCATACCAACCACCCACCTACTCATACTTGCTAGACTTGAACGCGTCTAGACTCGATCGAGTATCTACTTATTACTTACGTTCGAGTATTGGATCTTCTTCAAGTTAGAAAATCCCGTCATTTATCGGAAATATTCCCGGTCTATGCCATTTCTGGAAATCCACTTTATCGAGGGCAAACTTAAAACCCAAAAAAATCAATTCTTTGCCAGGTTATTAGTCCTTGAGTTTCCCAAGTACCATCATCGATAATCGACCTAAGAGAATCCAAAGTCCACAATTTTTCAATCCATCTGGACCCACTTGGCTCATAAAGACCTAAAAAAGTCCCTCTTCTCCTTCAAGATCGCCATATACCATACTCGTGCTATTATCTTTTGAGTCAAGCATTCTTGACTTCTTCCTTCCTTCTTCATAAAGTACCACGTCTTCCTAAGTCAGTCTCTTTGGTAAGATTCTGTACTAAAGTACCCCCCCCTTCCCATCTTCCTCTTTCGGCCTACCTATCTACACACCTACATACCTTTCTACTTCTTTTAAAAAGGAAACCTCGACCCCCCTCCTTCCCCAACAGTTAACAACGCTCGAGCACATATATTATCCATACATCAGTTGGTTGATAGGAATACAATCCATATCTTTTAGCTGTAGTATGTCCTTGGTTTCATCACAGCATACATTTAACAACCCTTTACTCACCAATAACAACGATATCGAGACCAAGAATTCGTCGGACGAAGCAGAAGCAAATTTAAGTTCGCTTTTAGGAGCATATACAAACGGTCAGAAGCAAACCTCTATGGAACGAGGTGCTACCGCATACACGCAGTCAGGTTTGCAAACGCCCTATCCACACGCGTTTACAGACGCTCAATCTGAAGAATCACCCGCAGATAATACATCTGCTGCGCAGTATACACCACATCAAGAAGTTCGGTCCAGCAACTACACCGCATCAGCCGCTCCCACCACAGAGTACGGCGCGGCTTATCCACCAACGTCGGCGCGTTCAGCCAACTTTCCTGATCATCTACAACACAGATCATATCATTCAAGCAATCATAGCAGTAGCAGTGGAGGAATGGCTCAACCAACAAGTCCGTCAATACCTTTGCAAGATGGTCGTTCAAACCATCAAACTCCGCAACTCAAGTCTGACCAGGATGTTCCTATAGATCCATCAATTTCTGCCTCCAGCCCAACCTACGCAGCGCATGCCGGCCAACATTCCCCATACCCCCAACAAGACCAAATGCAGCAGTATGGTTACGCCCAACAGCAACAGCACACTGGCGGCGCGATGTATACACAACCAAGACCCGATTGGGCCGGCTACGCAGGCCATGCTGGCCATGCAGGTCACGCAGCTCATCACTCCGCTTCTCACAACGGAATTCCTTACCCAGTCAGCGGTGCCCCAACTCCAACATCCACAGCCCCAGTTGGACAACGCACAAGCCAAGTAAGTCCTATCTTTAATCGTATCAATACATGCACACCTCTCTCCTAGAATATGAACGCGCATTGTATAGGGTAGATTTAGGTGTATGTCGCGTCGATCTTGTTTGTAGAACGCGGCAAAGAATGGACGCGTTCATTTTTCTACATCAATCCAACCATCACTTTTGTAGGAACACTGAGTTTTAACAGGGGTCATCTGCCGCAGGTTTATTCATTTGTACCAATTCCTGGTGCTCAGCAACACAAGCGTCCTAGAAGACGGTATGAAGAGATTGAGCGCATGTACAAGTGCGGATGGCAAGGATGTGAGAAAGCATACGGTACATTGAATCATCTCAATGCCCACGTAACAATGCAATCGCATGGAAGCAAGCGCACGCCTGAAGGTATATTAATTTTTCATTCCTCGATTTCCTTGTGTTAAAAGTCTGTACATGTGCATTATCCTCCTCCCAGTACATGTGGATAGTTTTGCGAACGGTTTGCGCGATTTAGTTCGTCTGCACACTGTGGCTTACCTCAAAAATGGCGTCGAACTAATTTGACATCGGCTGGCGGCAATGTTACCCAGTTGCATGGGTCAACCATCTTCATGAGATCTGTGCTGTAACATTGGCAAGCTAACGTATTGTGGTTGCAGAATTCAAAGAGATTCGAAAAGAATGGAAGGCTCGCAAGAAGGATGAGGAGCAGCAACGCAAAGATGCAGAGAGTGCTCGTACTGCTACTGTTCCCGAAACTCAATCTGAGGGCGTGGCTTCACAAAGTGCCTATGCTCAGGCAAATCGATCAGTCCAGCTTCCTCCTATTGGCTACCAACCTGGTGCACAGGTTCCAAACCAATACCAACAAGCTCCAGCTTCAACTTCTGCTGTCCAGCAATTGCAACAATATGGCAATGGACAACCTAACATGGATCATTACAGCGGCTACCCAGCATCGCCTTACGGCTCCTCAAACCATATGTACAGTCACCAATGTTATTATCCCCTCGCTTCTACCTATTGATCTGTCCCAAGCTAACATTCTCTTCAGCTAGGTAGTTCAGCTCAACCCAAGTATGAGCATTAGATTAAACGCTAACGTGGTTTAATCAATCGATCTCGTGCGAATAGTCAAGGTCACTCTCGGACCGATGGAGGATGCCTCGTATTACTTAATTCATTCGCACATGTATCATATGGGTTTTGCTTTTGGTGTCGTTTGTTTTGCAGGTTTTTCTTTCGGGAGGGGGGAAGGGGGGGGGGGGGGGGTTTAGACGTACTCTTCAAGTCGGTTCAGTACCGTACACGATGCACACGCCTTCATGATTATTTCCAGTTTCAACCACTTCTTTACTTTCGTGGAGGATTTGGCTCTAGGGAATGGTTAAGAGCTGCATTTCTCTCACATTTCTGGCATTTTGTTCCACTTCGTTCGGGTTTCACCGTCCGCGGTTCACAGCTGGAAGAGTCGGGAAAATGATGATGCTCTGTTATTTTCGGTGTTTTTCACACACTGGTGGTTAGGAAGTTGGGGAGTTGTCTTTTCAATGCATATGGTCTATCAGGGTGGCTATTAGGCTTCATGAATGTCAAAACCAGGAAGGCATCTTTTATTTTACAGGAAAAGAGAGAATATATTCACCTTTTTTTCTTCTTCTTTCGAATAAACCTGTTGGCTCGCTACGTTTGTTTTTGTTGTTGTCGTTCCAATACACGAATGCATTGGTTCGTAAGTTGAGTTCATGGCAGGCGTTTTTTATTTGTCTTCTTTCATTATGCGCGTTGTTGAAGCGAAATTAGCCCAATCTCCTGGCAACTTCGATGTGTAACCATCCCAACATTTTGAATGATTGATCATCACTAATAGCTTGCTCAACAAAGCCATTGTGGACGAACAGGATTTCTATGTTTATGTCGATAGTTGCCCGCTTTTTGGTGTTTGCTACGTTCTTGCGTTTGGTTGTCGTTTAAATGGGGATAATAAGGGGTATTGCTGGGACCTGGACAGATTTCTGGATCGTGTTCCTCAAAAACTACCAAATTTATCCAACCACTGTTAAATTATTTGAATGGAATAAAAAAAAGAAAAAGAAAGAAAAAATTTGAAGAAAAATATGAATACAACCACTTCCAGGGCTGGTACGAATTTTAGGACGGGAACGACTTTCAAGAGCAGCATGCTTTTCAAGACCAGTACGACTTTCAGGACTGGTACGTCCTCTACAAGCTACCAAATATGAACAACAACCTTTGGTTCATTATCAGGTTTCATCGACTCGTGGAGACTGACCACAAGCTGCAACGAAGGGCCATACGAGGGGTGAAAACAGCCTGTTGCCCTTATGGTCCTGATTAATTCGAAGAATATGCAACAGGCTAGTTTGAAAGAAGGCGACTGCGTTGAAGATTGGAGCTCTTTGGGCTCGATTCAGGACTTGAAACAATCTAGACATTCGACGATATATAATGGGACCACACCCATTATATTTATGGTAGCCTTTTACCTCCTCATGCACGGCCCTTTATCGTAGCCTGATAAAAACTCACTTTCTTGAGAGATGATTAGGCCATGAATAACCTTCGGGCATTAAAGTTCAAAACTCAGAATGGACTTCGAGCGAATTTCTCTACAGGATGGAGACTTTTAAGATATTATATTGAGGGGATAATTTTTGGGCCTTTGGCAATTTTCAGGCGCTGCTGCCTTTACAAACTGGCAAGTTTGACCACCTAATGAGTTTCTTTGATGACTCGAGATATCGTAATATGGTGATAAAGGGTATTTTTGAGATTGGAATGATTCTCAGAACCGGTGTAACATTCTCTTCACGTCAGCTTGTACGTCCATGAGCGCGGTTTAGAAAAAGAATGGGTTCTTGATAGGATTCTAAACTGTACTAGTAATGTCCCTATCAATAATAACATATGGTCAGCTGCTAACGAGCAAGCATTTGTGTTTTTTGAGTTATTGTGATTTTGACCGTGACCATGACCGTGACCATGACCGTGACCGCGATATGTGTTGAATGAGTGTATGTGATATGGTGACTTGTGCATGAATATATGAGACTACATGGGAGAGGCATGGGTGAGTTTTCTATGTAATTGGTAATTGGTAAGAGGAGTATGTAATTGTCAATTTGATATGAATTGAGGGATGCAAGGCAAAAGGCAATCCTACTCACACATTTAGACGGCAAGATGAAAATGACGCGGCAATTATCTGTCACTTTAAGCTAGCACAACTATCTATGCGCATCCATGAACGCAAGCTTCTTACACCAGAAGGACTAATGTTTCATAAAATTTCTTCAGCATCTTTTGCTGAGTCTTTGTATTAGCATCCTATCTTGACCCGATGGACCCCCTTCCAAATCTATCAAGATTACATACATACATACATACACATCATGTGATTTAAAGCTACTCTCCTCCATCAACCGAGTCATGACTTATTTAATTGGCCTGCCTCCCTTTCCCAACTCCTGGTTGCCTGGTTGCAACACAATATGAATAACAGTACATTTTCACGACGCATTATCCTTCTTACTTCATCTCTCCCGCTTCAGATGAATCATCATATGCCACCCTCAAAACCCCAATAAAAATAAAGACAATGGACTCAATCTTTTATTTTCGGTGCAAAACTCTTGTCTCTTCTTGGCATCACTTTACCGTGTAATTAACCAATGCATAAGCCAAGCGTCGAAAAGCTAAGCGTGGAGCTCACGGAGAATAAAGTAAAGTGACGCAGAGCCAGCAGAGCCTCAAACAATCGATCAATGACGGATATTATTCACCGATGCCTAACCAACATACTAATCTCAAAATGATTTAGTCGAATTTTTGGAGAACTTTGAGAATAGACTTTTATCTCTGGAGCTAAATCGTGTACTAATGTTTGTTAGATCGTGCGCTAGAAATTGGTACATTAGGTGAAAACTTGGTACCGGTACTTGGAGCATCATAGTAAACTCTATTGTTCGAGCTATTTTAGCGGAATCGCGTATCCTTGTTTAGTCTAGTTGGCTGTGGGGGAGAGTCATTAAGATTCTTTTTGGGACCGTTCATCTTGATGGGTTTGACCATGTTGGCAGATACATGAGTTGCTGGAAGTTGGGTTTGCCACAGAAAGGTCATGAATGGGTATCGGCCACGGGTTTCTCCATATCCCGATATGGATTTTGAGTTCTGTTGTCTGATTCAGGGCTTCCCTTCGGAAATGTCTTATGTTCAGGAGCTGACACCGTGGCAATAAAGTATTTGCTACCTATAACTCATCGAGTGACGAGGGATGGGGTTCATGTCTGAGTATGACTACTGGGCTTGGACTTTGATCTGCAAGCAAGGGGGGCTGCAGCTGGATATCAGAATTTCGACGTATGACAGTTTAGGCGGAGATTGATGATTACTCACTTCTATTTTGGCGAAGGACTTTGAGATGAAGTCTCTTTGTTGCAAGTATAGCTAGCTAGATAGCTGGCAAGATTGAATTGAGGTATTGTTTTCTGTTTTGTTCAATATATTACGTGGTCTTTGGTGGTCTCTCCTCGTTTTCTTCTTCACTGCGGTGTTACTTGCAGAAAGTGACCAATAGCATGGCTTTGTCTCTTTCGATACTCATAATACATTTCTGGAAAGAGATATCATTCTACTAGTAGATATCTCCTTGTTTCATTTTACCAATCACTCTTTTCTCTTGGCACGCGCAGATAAATATCAATGGAACTGGAAGAACAGTCTTGCCTATCCACTTAATCATTTGTCTCGGAAGTTTTGGTATTCAATTATCTACTCCCGAATAGCACATGACTGTCACTCTGTGAGACTTTCATATAGCGGAGTACCGTACTTCTATATTCCGAATTTACTATCGGTCACAGCGTTACCCGATGGAAATCGGCTCTCCTGTATGCTCACTCAGATTTGAAATGGGCCGATTTGTATGGATATCCAACACCGACAATTCCACAGAGAATTGCAAACTGATTTCAATGTTTTCCTCGTTATAGTATTCAGCAAGCTTCCACCCCTTTGCTTTCGATCTCTTTATCGTAATTGGTTATTAACTCATCATCCATCTCAACTATGAAGGTCTTCGTTTCATAAGAAAGTAAGTACCACATCAGCATACGTATCCAGTGATGGTAATGAGAGACTACTACGCCTACCTTCATCAAATAAATACCATACTCCCAGATATTCTTTGATTCAAACTGTGCTGTACCTCATCATGTGCTTCTAGTTTCATACTGATATGAATTCCATTTCACCACTGCCGAGTTACGGGTTAATAGCCTCGGCTTACCAAGAAGGGGAAAAGCGTCTGAAGAGGGCAGAGCACGTTGTACGCAACTCGAAAGAACTGGTGATTATGCGAGTAAAATGGTGGGTTCGTTATTCACAAATAGAAAGAGAAAGAGGGGGAAAATATCAGGCATATTAGTAGATATGACATACTAGGTACTTATATATCAACAACAAATACCTCGCTGTGTCCCCAATTTTTAACCGTGATGATACGCTATCACTTATATCTTCTAGAATATATAACCAGCCCATCAATCACCTCAATTAAGCAACACTAACCACAATAACTGCACCTAAGCAAAAACACCCCAAAATATATCTAAACAACCAGAAACCTTCAATCCATCTATTCCTAACCCCTTAATTCCCAAGCTCCTCTGCCCCCTCCAGCCAACCACTTCGATATCCTAATTCATCTACATGACCGTAAGCATTTACAAATTCCCCGGCTCTCCCTCGTGTATACAGTTTCTCATCCGATTATCGATATCGAAATGATAGCTCTCATCGATCGTACCTTGGGATTCGTAGATATATCATCATCGAGTACTATTCGATTTAGTTTCGTGTTATGTTATATGGGGTTGAGATCTTTATTTACTTTGATGGATCTTTGGATGTTGAATGTTGGATATTGTCTACTTCTCATATCAATTGCAATTATCTCTTCAATTTTCCTTTCCTTGCCCTTGACTCACACCTACATTTAAAGAACTGCCCTCTGCGAACAGGTACCCCCGGCAATCGAAAGATGTTGCTCATAGATTATCGGGCTCTACAGATATCATGGTTTTGTAGAGAACTTATGATGAGATCTTATAAAAGATAGAATGTGGGAGAAAGAGACTCTCCTCGTAAACATCTATTCTCTGCAGAGGAATAAGATTATAAATATGCGTCTTGGGAAGGGGGAGGAAATCATGAAGTATACTTGTCCGTGGAATGATGTCGGATTCGCTTGGGTTGATATTCTTGTGATATCTGGTTGTTCGTTTGCAGCGCTTGGTAGATTCATGAGGAGATCTAGAATAGTGAGATCGGAAGGGTGGGAGAATGAAAGCTGATGAGAATTGGTTGTAGGTGGGGAATCATTACATGAGTCCATACGCACATCGATGGGGATAGTGGGATATTGGAAGGGTGGGGAGGGTAGAAACATGGTGGGTGACTTGTTGCATGCTCGGTCGGTTGTACTTTACACAACAGAAACCAGACGAAGAACTCGAAGAGCACTGCGCGAAATCTCGTCATATATCTGCTTACTCACTTATTCATAAAATTCGATTCTTTTGTATATCACTTCTCTTTCTAATATAAGGGTGCCGGCAATCATTTGATTTATCTCTCTCTCTCCAGAAGTTAGCTGGTCTTTATTCAACTTGTGTTCAAACTCTTCCCCTTCCCCTCCCTCTTCCTTGTCCTCCTCTATCTCTAGCAAAATAACTACATCTCTACCAGATACGCATTCTTGCCCATACCCAACCAGAACATTCCTAAGATTTATGTACTATCAATCCAATAAAGAAAAGAAAAGCTCTATATCAAGACTTGAGTTAAATTTTGTTTTCCTCTTTTGCATTTTCAAAGTTTCGGGGGGGGATTGTAAGTAGATCGCTTCAAAGATCGTCTAGAAGAGCACGAAAAATATGAAGATGGAGCGGTACAGCGGGTAAAACGTAAGGTTTACTCTCTTTGTCCTTTATACATTTCTTTGATGCATGTAATGTATGGTTTTTGGAAATATAAACATGTCATTCGTAAGAAGGGGGGCAGATGGGCAGATTGCTTCGCATTCCTAGACTTGTTGTTGTTTTACTGAGAAATCCTGGTGGGGAAGTAGGGGGTCTTATGATTTTATCCTTTCAGCAGTATCTCTGATTTCTATCAAGTTCGAAATTTGAATCTTCCAACTCATCACCTTCTGCCTTGGAACTTTAATATTCGCTTAGAGGAATTGTGATGAAGCTGTGGGAATCAGAAAGAGATCTTGTAGGTAGGAGGGCTATGTTTGTAGATTAATGAGCTGTGAGACTGGGGGAGGTGTTACTTTTGCTCTTGTTCTTATTCTTCTCATTCCTCTTATAATTTAATGTATACTTCCGCACTTTCGCCCGGCAATCTATCTATAACCCGAGTCCTCATTTACCTATCTGCCTAACACAACACACAACACAAACGTATCAATCTCACCCTCTTCCCCCAAAGCCAAACATCAGTCATCTATCTTTATAGTCCTATCACTTCACACACATCACATCCACTACAGATAACTCCAGTTGAAGAAAACATTCCCGCAGAGTTCTTTCATCGCTTCCCTCCATCCTTCTCTCATAACCCATAGAACATAGACCATATACCATAGATCATACCTCCCCCACCCCAAGTACCCCCAAAATCCCCATTCCAAAACTCCATCCCATCGGTTCTCACAGACATAATCCCACAAGCCTCCCCAAAACCTCCTCAACACCCATACTATCTAAAAACACACACACTATAATCCAAGATCCAAGAAAGAAGTCAACAAAGGAATGAAGAGAAACCTGGTTATCTATTAAATATATAGTACCGGCATTCTTATCTTACAACAATACCATCATCGTCCACTAATTAGCGAGTGGGGAGATGGCTCAAAATGCGGATTTCGAGTAAGGATGAAACAATGTGTTGATGATGAGTGTAGTGAAGAGAGCGTGGAGTCTAGAAAATAAGTTAAGGCATGTATATGTATTATCGATGCTGCCGAGGAGTAAGATGTGATATAGTTACAGGGTACAATATTAAGATACAACATACAACATCCATGGATACCTCAAATAACAACGGGACGTGGGTGTGAATACTAGATGTAGTAGATGAGGAAGCCCTGGATTACTAGATGATGAATGAACCGATCACGAGGATCGGAGGTAGGGAAAGGAAAAGAGAAAGAAGAAAGGGGATGGCATAAGAAAGCTAGTTCAGAGACCTGATATAGGATACGCTTGTGAAATAGATACAGAAGAAGGAAAAGAGAAAAGGAACAAGGTTGGAGTGTTTTTCTTTACATTGGGATTGGGATTGGGATTCATATCTATATCTATAAGTACAAACCCACCCCTAAACCCCCCGAAAGACAAACAATCAGCCCCTATCCTCTCTCCCCTCCCCCTCCTCCTACAGCACTCAATCTTGACCACACATACAACCCATAAACCAACCATAAACCAGAAATCCAACCCCACAAAGACCTCCGCCACCAAATTACAACAAAAAGAAATATCGATCCCCCCTCCCCACCCAATAAATGAACCCAACAATATGCATTCAACCCCCCTTTACTTCCACCCACCTATAACCACCCCCCCTCATTCCAACCAACCAAGAAATTTCAAACCACCAAACCCTTCCATCAACCCTCATCCGCACCCCAACTACCCCAACCAAACCCAAAACCCAAAACCCAAAACCCAAAACCCAAAACCCAACATCCGCACCTATACCCCCCCCCCACTAAAAGCTCGCCTCCCCTCCCATCACCGCCCTCGCCTCCCCTCCCATCACCGCCCCTCCCCTCCCCATCGCCACCCCCCCAATCCAAGAAATTCCACTCACCCACCCACCACCAACTCCACCCCACTCCACCCCCCAAACCCTCACCCAAAACCATCCCTCGTATCCAACCCCCAAAAAAATAGCAACCAAATCCACCAATCCACCCACCCACCCACCCACTCACCACAAAAATAGCAAGCGAACTGAACCCTCGCCCATTCATCCATCCATCCACTCACTCACTCATCCCTTCATCCCTTCATATAAACTGATACATACTGATACAACATCACACACTACAACGCCACACCACACCACACCACACCACAACAACACCGCACCGCACCGCACCGCACCACACCGCACAGTACCCCGTACACTCGTAAACCAAGCCAAGCCAATCTTTCCTCCCCCCATCCCATCCCATCCCATCCCATCCACTAGTTTGATCTACCAATTAATTTACGAAGATTCACCACCTGCCTCATATAAAGTAGAGAGGATAGAATACGGAGTAGAGAGAGAGTACTTTCACAACCTTACTGCTACGTCCGGGTGCGTACAATCTTCATCGCGTACACATACATATATACATACTATACATACATACACATATATTTTCACAAGCAAGTACTATCAAAATCCAATCCAATTCACATACACAAAATTTCATCAAACTTCAATTCATTTCAATTCAATAAAAAAAACATTAAGATCATTCATTAATCTCATCATAAACTTAAAAAAGTATCTGCGTAATTTCTGTACCAATGTGTTTGGTGCTTGCTTGCTTCCGTAAGTGTTAACTGCCTCTTCTCATAGAAAGCAGGCAAATGAAAAAGAAAAGAAGAGAAAAAAAACCAAAGGAAAAAAAGAGTAAAAGGAAAAAAGACAACAGCCATTTTAAAATAGGCGCCTCATAATTCGAAGAAATTACGTTAGAATACATTAAGTACAATTATCTTGATCTTGATCTTTTTAATTTGTTCGCAAAAGAGCTTCTTATGTTGCGCTCCCTCCCTTCAAAAATAGGCAGGGTAGGTAGGTTGTATGAAAATATCCTTGTCCTTCCAGTTCCAACCTACAAAAAAAATGACCCACCGCAAATTGCTATCGAGAAGGGTATTGCGATGAATGTATGAATGACGCCAAATGCCCCGAGTCCTGCCTTGGTAACACCTTGCTGTGCCGTTCATGAAGTTGATTGATGTAATTGGGGAAGAATTGTCGATGAGCCGGTTTGAAAGAGAAAAAGTTTTGGTTTTGCTATGTAACGAAGCGGGAATCGAAAGACAATGTCATTTACAACATGGCGTGGTGACGAAAACGCTCAAGGTGGAATGGAAGTTTATATGCAAGATGAATGTATGAGGATCTTCCGTATGTTCATGTGATTGTGGGGGAGGTAGGTCCAGATAGAAAGAAGAGAAAACAAAATCATAGGAAGATTTATGACCAGCTCTCCTTCTCCTTCAAGCCACCAATTCTGTCCATATCGATGGATTGAAATCTGGTACCTCCAGTTTCCTTTTCATAAGCGGGTAGTTGATCCTGACCCTTCAAGGGTTCAAGGCCAACACCAGTTTCTCCAACACGAACAACGACTACGCGACCGCTCTTCTTGTGTCCCGTGGATTCGTCATGCTCGTCGGGGAAAGTGATGCGAATTTCAGGGACATCGTCGGGGGAGCGTGGTGAACGATCCGAGTCCATCATGGATGATTTCTCACCACCGTAGACATGGATAGTGGAACCGCGGCCACCGTATGGGGTAGCCGTGATGGTCAACCGGCGGTGATGTGATCTTGGTGAGTCGTTGTGTAGGGGTAATTTTTGACGAGCCACAGCTCTATCTCGGCGAATCTTGCGCACAACATATAGAGCGCCAGATAAGAGGAGTCCAATGAAGACAAGAATCATCAAGGCGATAAGAAGATTCACCATTGAGTTTGACATGGTGGTAGTTGAAGAGTCGTCACGGACGTTGAGAATAGATAAGCCTCTGGCTTTGAGGGTTGATATCGAGGCCATGTTGAATATGATTACTAGGTATGTAAACGAATGAATGTATGTTATTATATATCGCTTCGAGTTCTCGTTCAATGGGTCGTTATTGAGTATCGATGTCATACACACAGCAGTATAGATGAAGGAAGGTAATGAAGTTGATTATGGCTACAAGACATGATAATGTTAGCACGTGTTATTATATCAAATTATAATGGATTTGAAGATGTTCATAGTCTTTTGATCTTTCAAAAGTTGAATCCTCTTGTGGGCAGATACTCCAACGTCGGGAGCGCAACATGTCGCACAACACCACCCCCCATCCGTTTACTTCACAACGACGATAATAACAACAAACGAGGAAGAAGAGAAAACTTACGCAAAGATGTGAGAAGTTCAAGACGAGACAAAACAAAAGTAACAAGAACTGCAACCAAAGTAATGAATGAATGATTGGAGTAAAATTCGCCGAATCTCCTAATATCTTGATTATATATTTTTTATTGATCTCTTCCCGAACTGAATTGGGCTGGAACTTTCGAAAGAATGGACAGTTAAAATCAACTAAAACGAGTGAAGTTGATCAAAACCTATAAAAGGAGGATGGATATTGATGTAGTTTTTTTTGAGTTTGGGCAAAAAAGAAAAAAGAACGTGGATATCCCGAAGGAAGGAGCAGTTTAATTTATTTTATTTGTCTTGTCTTGTTCTGTCCCTGCCTTCTCCTGCTTGTCTGTCTGTCTGTCTTGTTGTTGTTGTTGTTGTTGTTGTTGTTGTTGTTGTTGTTGTTGTTGATTCACCCTTTTGGTGTTTGTCGAAACTTCTTCAAGATGGTATTATGAAGAAGGAATAGAAGTTCGAGGTAGAAGGGATAAAGAAGGTAGATAGAATGAATTTGGTAATCTGGGTTAAGTAAGGATAAGAAAAAGGAAAGGAGGGAAGGGAAGGGGAAAGTGGAAAAAGGGAAATTGTGCAAG
The DNA here is from genome assembly GCA_003260565.1 of Monilinia fructigena. Taxonomy (NCBI): domain Eukaryota; kingdom Fungi; phylum Ascomycota; class Leotiomycetes; order Helotiales; family Sclerotiniaceae; genus Monilinia; species Monilinia fructigena. The sequence goes on from QKRW01000025.1 coordinate 189,470, forward strand.
AGCAAGTGCAAGTGCAAGTGCAGATATTAATAAATACAATTGGATTGATTACCTAGTGAGGAGATGGATAAGTGAGTGAGTAACGAGTAACTTGGAAGTATACAACAAGCCTTGTTTTTCTTTTTTAGTATAGTAATGAATGATGAGGATGAGGATGAGGATGAGGATGAGGATGAGGATAATAATAATAATAATAATAATAAGTAGTATATAAAAACTAGGTATTCGATACGAATGAGTAAATGAACGAACGGATGAATGGGCGAGTGAGTAAATGAACGAATAAATGAACAAATAAATACGTAAATAAAATACGTAAATACGTAAATATATAAAAATGAATTGATTTATAGATTTATAGATTTGTAGATTCATTCATAGATGTATTATATATTCATATATTTATAAATGTAAATATATAAATCAATAAAATAAAATAAAGTAAAATAAAATAAAATAAAATAAAATAAAATAAAATAAAATAAAATAAAATAAAAAAAATAAAAAATAAAATAAAATAAAATAAAATAAAATAATAAAAAATAAAATAAAATAAAATAAAATAAAATAAAATAAAATAAAATAAAATAAAATAAAATAAAATAAAATAAAATAAAATAAAATAAAATAAAATAAAATAAAATAAAATAAAAAAAATAAAATAAAATAAAATAAATAAAATAAAATAAAATAAAATAAAATAAAATAAAATAAAATAAAATAAAATAAAATAAAATAAAATAAAATAAAATAAAATAAAATAAAATAAAATAAAATAAAATAAAATAAAATAAAATAAAATAAAATAAAATAAAAAAATAAAAAATAAAATAAAATAAATAAAATAAAATAAAATAAAATAAAATAAATAAAATAAAATAAAATAAATAAAATAAAAAAATAAAATAAAATTAAAATAAAATAAAATAAAATAAAATAAAATAAAATAAAATAAAATAAAATAAAATAAAATAAAATAAAATAAAATAAAATAAAATAAAATAAAATAAAATAAAATAAAATAAAATAAAATAAAATAAAATAAAATAAAATAAAATAAAATAAATAAAATAAAATAAAATAAAATAAAATAAAATAAAATAAAATAAAATAAAATAAAACCCAGTCCGGCAACTAAAAGACTCGTAATACCGATATAATATCCAAGATTCACTTCAATCCAATCCAATCCAAATCCAAATCCCTATTTCAACTCATATCCAATCCCAATCCGGTTCATAAAAACTCAGTCAACTCAGTCAACTCAGTCAACTCAGTCAACCCAAGAAAAACCTCGACCAAATCGATAAAAATCAAGCAAACCAAATAAATCAAACGGGAAAAAACACAACCATGCAGTAAATCCATTATAGCCGTGGATGCAGTTCGTACCTGCTTTAGAGCGCGCCCCACTCATCCACATCCATCCACTCACAAGGTGGATTGACGTCTAGTCTAGAACCCTAATTTCGTTCTCCAAACAAAAAACGGTCAATATGACGCGATGATTGGTGGAGGGCTCATGAGTGGATCAACGATCGTGGTGAAGAAAAAGGGACAAGAGGTAATCTTAATTTTGCACCGGGCCAATGAGATCGTGGCGTCGTTTTCGTTAAGGTTGCATGTGCTCTTTTCATCAGACTCCACTTGGAGCATCAACTTCTTTTCTCGTATGGGACCTGATTGACAACATGTACATAATTTTAAAATGAGATATGTTGCCCACTTTGTTCAGAAGATCTAATGAAGAGTGGATGCATGCATGCATGCATGGATGAATAATGGATGAATACGGACGGACTACTCGGTATACAGTAAAAGTAATGAATGAATGAGTGAATGAATGAGTGAATGATAGATTTGTTCCTTCCGATTGACTCGTTCATTCATTCATTCATTCATTTTTACTCATCATTAGTCATTATCATTACTCATTAGTCATTACTCATTACTCATTCATCCATTTCATTCATTTTCATGATTCATTACCTCCATGTCTGGCCTCAAACATCAAAACTCCCGAAGTTTCTATCTACCAGGCAGGTAACAATACGACAAAAGTATATATGGCATACATCCATCTACCGTCCCCAAAAAGCATGTTTCTATGAATAGAATCGCATATTAGCTTCTACCAACTCCAGAGTATATTACTAAGTATAGGTACAGTTATAGGTACAGTATAGGTACAGTACTTACCTACTACTACCTACTACTACTACTACTGTACCTACATACATACATACCAACCCGCCTACCTACCTACCTACCTACCTACTTACCTACCTACCTACCTACCTACCTACCTAGTCTTTCCCTTCTCCTTAACTTCTCTGTCAACATCCCATCCCATCCATAACAAGTTAAATTTACCTAGGTAGTCAATCCAATCCAACATTTGTAAAGTTAGCTGAACTTCCGAGAGACAAAGATCCAAGTAATCGCATGCTTGTTATTTTCCAACATCATTATGCTTTTCAATAAAATGCTTATTATTGCCCTCGAAATCTCGAACCTCGAATCTCGAACCGCCGAAAGATCTCTCACCCCCGTGCATCTATTGGAAAACACCCTTTCCTGTCATCCCAATCCGGCAAAATAAGCGGCTTTCAGGCGGTTATCGATTACTCCTTATGGATTGGTGAAATGGTGGCCGTGATTGATAGGAGAAGAATGCTTTGCCTGCCTGATGTTGGTGAATACTGACTGCATTGTATTACCGTTTTAATAATTATTATTGTTATTGTTATTGTTATTGCTATTGCTATTGCTATCGCTCTTGTACTACGGATGATTATTGTCATGGATGTTCATCGTAAATGAAAAAGTCGTTTGTTTAATCATGGATGCAGGAGAAATATGCATAAAATCGGATCGTCCATTCATCATCACTTGTTATCCCGTAGGATGAGAGGGATGCAACCCCTTCTCCCCATTTTGTGTATTTACGAGTCGGTAGCTATAGGCATGGTACCTACCTCGGTGTACAGGATTCGAATCCACCTGCATCATGATCAAAATCTTCTTCCATGTCTTCCGTCATTGCTGTCATGGCTGTCATGGCCGTCATCACATCAAAGCAGTGAATGCCATTATGCCTACACGTTAATATCAATAAACCCATTTCAAGGTTCAATCATGTTTCTCGTTCATCAAAAGTGGAGCGGCCGGCCATCCCACCCATCCATCCATCCACTCATCATCAAATCTAAGCTCGCTTGCTCACTTCGGACGAAATATGCTTAAATGGTAGAAAGCCCATGGAAAACATTGGACGTTTCAAACCTTCCCAATTCGCAGATGAGGATCTTCATCCCATTTTAGTTGGTACTGTTCTTTGGTGAAGGGTACGGTGCAGTACGGTCTGTATGGACGGAGTGTGAGCCATGGACGTCCAAGGTGCGGATCAAAAGCTTCGCTGTAACCCTAAGGCGTGACTTGACTACTATCCTCCTTTTTTTTCTGGGGTTTGTGCCGTGGCAAGTAACCAATTACTGGGGAGAGCACGGATGAAATGTGCAATGTACATGTGCAGAAGGCATGAAAATCGTTTAATTGTCTCTCCATAGTAGCGGTCAGACTTCGAGCTTGATGGTATGGAATGGAGGAAGTTTTTTATCCTTCGAATTCATGAATAGGTGATAGATATTGATTGCATCGGTAGTTGATAATAGGTATATTCAACAATGGTCGGATGGGGAAAGAACGCTGCGACAGATCATGAGAACTAATAAGAAAGCTCCTTGAGAGATCTCGGGTACATATGGCATATGGCATATAGGATATGCTTCGTACATTCGTACTCGTATTGATGGTGAAGGGGCAAGAAGCGAGAACCTTCGATTGTTCAGATTCTTGCCTCTTCACTGAACAATCACAACGGAAGCTCCAAGAAACACTCGAGGCCTAGATAGGGTAGTAGTATATCTTAATGTTTTAGTCGATCAATTATTGATCGTGTCTTTAATTGATTTTGATTTGCTTTCCCGTGTTAACTTGAAAGGTGTTCGGAAGTTAAGGTGCTGAGGGACGACCGACCGAAGATCCCATTGGTCTGGAATCGAGCCGCTCAAAGCATCTCTCGTTTCCGAATGCCGAGCCACGAGAAATGCTTCTATTGATTTTCTTCAAACCAGTAGGTATTCATTACATATGTCAGATTACACAGGATTCCGCTTCCCAGGACAGATCATCTAACAAATGTCCATGTCATAGTTTAAAGTAAGAGTATATATGTTTCCATTACCGCTGATTATCGGTCCGCTCGTGTTATTGTTTGAAAGTCCGAACTCTGAGCCTATTGACTTTTTTCCTTTTTTTTTGGCTTTTGATATTCCAGTTTATTAACACCCGCCCTTGCAGCCTCGGTCATCAAATGTTTCTTCTGTTGGTGTGACTCGCGATGAATACAACATGCAACCATGCAAGTCATTGATTGATAACCTGGATATTGACTCATCACGTGTTTCCACGAGGCTCTCGATATCCCGACGCGCATCTACTGTGGTGTAACCTCACTAGGCCCTCCAGCTCGTCGGATGGGGAAAGAAGCAAAATCCATAGAAACCCATTCGTTGGCCTCACTTCTCAGTAAACAGCGGTGAACATCAGAAGAGCAGGAAAAATCGGAACATAGTGCATGTTATAGGTGGCGCATAGTTGTCACTTTTCAGATCCAAAGACTCATCTTTGGAGGCCTTCTAGCGTGTAATTATATGTCCATACATGGTCTGATCGCCAATGTATCCATTTCACAGAGTTTCTTCCCTTGCTTGGTTTTTTTTTTACACAAACAAGACCCAAGCCAGCAAACGGTGATGCAGATGAAATATCGATCCGATCTCCTACGGCTTCGGCGTCCATCGAAGAGAGATGGTGGGAGGACCAGTTGAATGGAACAGATTTGTTGGATGGGAGTACATAGATCTGCAAGAGATATGAATGCGCCTATGCTGTTTCGACGTGGCTGATAATTTTCCTCAAGATGGTGAAAGAGAAAAAAAAAGATTCGAAATATGCAAGAAGGCGACCTACCCGCAGGAGGGCCCATGAACAAACAAACTCATACCCCCAGCCTTGGTAGTGAGAAGCTTAATCGTTGGTTGATGGTTCCCTTATAGAGGAGCTTGCCCGATCGACACGGCGACATAAAAGGCTTCAAGCCTTGACAGATACGATTCTTACGTCTTCCACGAACGCCACAAGTGAATAGATTCATCGTTGGCAATGATTGTCATGCGTAGGAATTAAGTGCCACGGTACATTGATCAATATACTGGTGTTTGTGTTATGTACTCATGCTGCTTCCCGTTGATGGACCTCGAGTAACATTAGCGTGTTAGAGTTGAAGGGCGGAAATGAATTGAACCCGCTGATCTTCTGGAAATATACCATGCAGTCGATACTCAATGCCATCGTGAGTCTTTGTAAGAATTCAGGACCGTGGTATTGTGATAGTGAGTACGAGAATGATTGCTTCTCTCTGACAAAGTGGAGCAGAAAGAACAATAGACTGATGGATGAAGGCCCAAGCTGGATCTGTGTGTATCGCCTAGTAGTGATGACACCCGATTTCATGCGGAGGGATGGCGTCAAATGTGTTCCCCGGATGAAACATCAGCGTAAGATTGTCTTCTCGGCGAATCATCGAGTAAGATGGAAGGGGTAGAACTGCAAATGTAGAAAGATACAGCAGCCCATTCAAGTCGGTGAAATATCCTCGAATAATTTCATGTTGATAATATCTCTTTATAGACTTGAATAAATGAGGCTTGCTGAAGCTGTGCAGGTCCTATCTGGCTTGAAAGTTTGACGAATGGTGAGGCAGTCTGTGACTCTGAATAACTCATGGCGTTGTGCTGAATATTATAAATTGAATAGAATTCCTGCCGGATCAGCAAAATTGAGGCGGTCGGTGAGTAAGTACATGATTAGCTGACATTTTCCACTTGCATTCCTTGGACCCCAATTAATCAGCCCGGGAATTGATAAAAGTGGAGGATATTCTCATCTAGGAATGAGAAAACGGTCATTGGGAATGAAAAGCCAGATGAGGATATATATATACATATCCAGGTAACTGATGGCATTCCAACATGAGTAGGGTATTTTGAATATTTTTGAAGAGGGCCATGAAAGGGGGGGGGCAGTCACTATTTTATCCGAGGGGGGCCTACCACTCTGGTGGATATTCCCCACCTCACATTAAAGGGGTCGCTCTTCTTTAGAAAAGATATGATCAGCAGAATGTTTACGAATACTAGGTAGTTAATTAGTTATTGTAACTTTACTTTGAGTCTTGATTGAGAATTGAAGGCTTGAACTTGAAGCATCTTCAGAAAAAAAGAACAAATACTGTATTCTGTACTGTACTGTATGGCACTGCTTGTACTGTAGTAATAGCAATATTAATCTATAATGCTGGGGTTACTTTATTTAGGTTTTTACAAATGCTTACTATTGTACATATCTAAAACCAGAAGCAGAAGCTCTGGAACCTTGAAACCTCTAAAATCTGGAACCACTGACTGCATAGTACGGAGTACGGAGTACAGCAAGGCCCAAAAGAATATTCCGTTCCTATCAAGATTCACACAAGGACTTTCAGAGGTCCACATGTGCATTGTCTGTGCTTCTGGGGATCCTGAGGGAACGACCTGGGCTGGGAGATAGAAATGCATGTAATAATAGGATGTGGACTGATAAAATGGGTGATTTTGGTGGTGTTTGAATCATAGATCTAGATAGAGTAGGTAGTTGATGTTGAAATAACAAGTTCTGGTAGATTTGTAAATGAATGTTTTGCTTTTTGGTACTATATATATAGATAGCTAATAAAGTGTTAGATTGTATAATCAAAGATGCTTTTGACCGTTAAACATAATAAATAAATAAATAAAAGATGCTTTTGATAGGTTTGATTGATCTTTATTAGTTCTAGTTGTTGTAGTAGATAGTAGAGAATATAGTAGTTCGATTATATATGTATAGATAGGTATATATATATATATATATATATATACATTTATGGATATATGTATTTGTATATCTACCTTATTTACTTATACATAACAAATCCTTGAATTAGACATCAGAAAATCAGATATTAGATAGTTAACATTATATATATATATATATATATAATATAAGAGGAGTTTAGGTATCTATAAATATCTAGTATAGTATTAATTATAGAAAAGAGTTAAAGAAATAAAGCAAATAAGAGAATATAAACTAAATACCTCTAGTAATATATATATTCTATTTATATATATAAAAGATTTAAAACAACTAATAAATCTATATTAGTATTCTTAGGAAAATCAAAGTAAAGATACATTTCTTCTTATATCCTTTATTTGATTATTCTTCTTTCTTAGTCTATTTTTCGATTTATTGTATCTTATTAGATATATAGATCCATGGATAGCTATGGAGTATATACTTAATAGTTCCAATTCCAACTCCCGACTTGCAGCTTTTAATTCCAACTGATATTATAGAGTTCCAGCTGTTTATGCCTCATCTTTCTCTTCTATTATTCATTCAATTATATAATAAACCTAACTGAACCTCTTGCTCTAAATATCTAATATTATATATAATAAGAAACACTAAATCGATAATATTTTATATCTCTTATAATTAAGTAATCTATCTTAAATAAATAAACAAATTTATATATTTTTATTATTATTTCCATTATCTATAGATATATTGTGTATTGTGTATTATATACTGTATACTGTATACTGTATATTATATATTATATATTATATATTTATATAGATCTTTTCTTATTCTTTACTTTATTCTTAATTCTCTATTAAAATTCTTTATTCTATTGTTAACCTCTCTCCTCCTTCCCCTCCTCCTCCTTCCTCCTCCTCCTCCTCCTCCTTCCCCTTGCCTCCTTCTCCCTCCTCTTCTCCCCTTCTCCCTTCTCCCCCATCCCTCATCAAAATAAAAAACCTCCGACCTTACTACAGTATTCATCCCAGACAGGAATCCCGGGTATACAAACAATCCTTTCCTTTCCTTTCCTTTCCTTTCCTTACCTTTTCTTACCTCACCTTTTCTTACCTCACCTTACCCTTACCCTTACCTTAGGTTATTCACATTCACATTCACATTCACATTCACATTCACATTCACATTCACATTCACATTCACATTCACATTTACTTCATTCTTCATCTATCTCATTTACATATCATCATCATCATCATCATTATTATTATTGTTTTACTTTACTTTTACTTTTGTTTGACTCTACTCTCTCCTTTCTCTCTTCCTTTCCTCTCTCTCTTCTCTTCCTCTTTCTCTGCCCTACAATCAATCATTCATCGTAAATAAAAACCTTGAAAATCGTTCCCCACAGCCCCCTGCTCAACTTACGCCGCAAAAGGATACCTTAAAGGTGTACTGCCATACAACGAACAAGAAATCTATCAAAACAGTACAACCTATTTATCTTCCTTTCCCTTGATCGTCATCGACGTCGTGAAACAGGGACTAACCGCTCATTTCCTACCACAAACCGCAATCCGGGTCCTCGAATCGATTCTCCACCAAAAAAATCCACCGAAAAGTTTACGTTCCTGACGACTTTCCCCTTGCTTCCCCAGGCGCATCTCCCGCATCAAAACCTACGAATTCCCAACCCCAAAGAGGCGATATTGACTCGATCAAAGCAAGACAAATCACACAAGGAAAAAAAAAGAAAACGATAGGCAATTTACCGCAAGATATTTCATTTGGGCTACTGCTGCGCGGGTGCCTACCTCTTCACAGAAAAAGCGCGCTTTCTTGACGTTGCATATGACAAACGAAGGGATTGTGTCGCGCGACCTTTGCCCTACCCTTCATACTTCAACATATCCCTCCCTCCCATCCCTCGATGCCCGATTCCTCATGAACTCCAACTTTCCGCACATTCTTCTCTTGTAAATGACCTTTCACCACCGTCGATTACATATTCCAACTTCTTGCACTGGTAAGATCCGTCCTTGTAACTCAGCTTGAAACCGGGCCCTACCATCAGCCTTACAGCACGGCATATGCTGACATTTGCGAACTTCCACAGTCACATAGATCTACAACCTGTCAAATATCTCGTAGAAAGACTATTCTTTGGTTCAAGTAATCTACCATAAACACATATCGGCTACTTTCAACATATTTTCATCTTGTGTTTTTTCCCTCGACCAGAAATTTCCACGTACATACATACCGAAATTTCGATACACCTTCAATAATGTCCTCGGCCGCAGCCAACAGACCTACCGGCACCATGAACACGGTGAGCATTCTGAACATTCCAAGATGTTATCTGGCTAATATTCGAACATAGCAACGATCAGCTCGATTCGGAGATTTCTCTGCCGCACCAGGCAGGAATAACAGTGATGATAGAACGTCGCAAAGTTCCACGCTCGGCCAAACTTTTGGAAACGGCGGTACCTGGCAGCCTTCGAGTGATATCTGGGGTAGTAACACGATTGGGAGTGGTTTTGCCAATACGAAGCGAGATTCCTCGCGCTCTCGAGGTAAAATTCATACGAGCGAGATTCAATATTACACATTCACTGACGATGGTCCAGCAGCAGATAATGATGGCTTTCGAGATGCTCCCAGTGGTTCTGGTGCCTTGGCCGCATCTTCAGAAGCCGATCCTTGGGTTGCTCGTGCAAATGGGCCTTGGAATCCTCCAGACACAACGTCTCCAACATTACAATCCTCGCATAGCGGAAGTGCCTCTCCTTCTCACGTCCGCAATAGCATCCCATCACAGACACCACAAAGTCTGCTCGAATTACAAACATACCAAAATCAAGACCTGCTATCGGACAGGGAACTAGTTTTGGTCGGTCACAGCCCAAAAGTAGCTTGGATCCTTCATCTGGAAGCTTTAAATTCTCACGGAAGCCTTCTTTTGGGTTCAACGAGGACAAGGAGAATTCTTCCCAATTCCCGTCCAACCAAGATAGTGCATATGATATTGATGTTGTATCATCCAGGTCATTCAGAATGGATCAATTAGGCTCTCAAAATACAGGCTTCCTTGGTGTAGGATCTGCTTCGAGAGATGGAAGCATGCCTCCCCCAGAGCATCAGAGGTTGGTCTCAATAACCTAACGTTTGTGAACGGGAATCCAAACTTTGGCTCTATTGGTGGACATACTCCTAGCAATTCAATCCACTCACATCGTCCTTCTTTCTCGGCAATCTCGGGCTCGTTTGCACAAACCAATGCATCCCGATATTCCGACCTCAGCGCGCAAATGGAAGCCGAACTCAGGGAAGTTTGCAGGATTTGGATTGACCAACGACATCGATCAAGCGAACATATCTCATATCAACAACGCTTCAAGTTCTTCATATTCTCCGACGCATCAGAACTTTGGCCAACAGGCCTTCCAAGCTAACGGTGGATCAGCCATGTGGAATGATGGATCAAGTGCTCCCAAAGCGCTTAGTAATTATGATAATTTTTCAAACCAGACACCTTTCGCAGACCAAGGGTATTTCTCGAAAAGCTCGAGATTCGATAGAGGGTCTGTATCACCTGCATCGAGCGATTATCGCCGTAGCCTCAATAGTCCGAAATACCTTTCTGGCACTCCCCCAACGGGACCTGAGCAGATCTACCGACCGAGCTCAAGAGCGGGCCCAAGAATACCTCAAGGCCCAAGCGAACTGGACCGCAGACTTCAAAAACATCCAGTACTCTCAGCACCAGACCTATCTTTATGGCAATGGCCATTTCCAGGGGCAATATCCACCACATTTATACGACTATCCCCCACAAACATTCCGACAAAAACAATGTACCACCATATGGATATCCCATGCCACTACCTCCTTTTCCATCACAAAATATACCCACTCGTCCAGCCAAGGACCATGATGTTGGCCTCGGAGTTAGAAGTGTACTCTTGGAAGAATTTCGCTCCAATGCTAAATCCAACAAGAGGTACGAGTTGAAGGTATGTATTGTGCCACGCCCTATCTCTTCTATCGCTACTAATTAAGTATAGGACATTTATCAACACGTCGTCGAATTCAGTGGGGATCAGCATGGGTCACGATTCATCCAGCAAAAGTTGGAGACAGCCAACAGCGACGAGAAAAGAGCAGCTTTTCAGAGAGATTCAGCCAAACGCGCTACAGTTGATGACCGATGTATTTGGAAACTATGTCATCCAAAAGTTATTTGAGCACGGTAATCAAGTCCAAAAACGTGTGCTGGCTGAGCAAATGAAGAACCATGTGATGGAGCTTTCAATGCAGATGTATGGTTGCAGAGTTGTGCAAAAGGTTTGTCCTGGTCTTCCATATTACAAAGCCTCCACTAATAGATATATAGGCTCTTGAGCACGTTCTGGCCGATCAACAAGCCGAGCTTGTCAGAGAACTCGAGGCTGACGTCCTCAAGTGTGTGAAAGATCAAAATGGCAACCACGTTGTTTCAGAAGGCTATTGAGCGTGTTCCGACAGAACACATACAGTTTGTCATCGAAGCATTCCGAGGCCAGGTTCATGTTCTTGCAACTCATCCTTATGGATGCCGAGTCATTCAGCGTATCTTGGAATACTGTCAACCTCACGATCAAGAACGAGTCCTCGAGGAATTGCATCAATGTGCACCGAACTTAATCACTGATCAATATGGCAATTATGTTACTCAACATGTCATACAACATGGAAAGCCCGAGGATCGTGCCAAGATTATCAAGATCGTGACGGCGCAACTTCTGACTCTATCCAAGCACAAGTTCGCCTCAAATGTTGTGGAGAAGAGAGTATACAGTTCGGCTCTGTTGAGCAAAGACACACTATCGTTTCTTTATTGACAGCTCTTCATAGCGACGGCACAAGCCCTTTGCAGCTGATGATGAAGGATCAGTATGGCAACTATGTCATTCGTGAGTCAAATATCTCTCAATTTGATATAATTTTACTAATCTCAATAGAAAAACTTCTCGGACAATTGAAAGGTGCTGAAAGAATAGCCTTTGTCGATGACCTGAAACCACAACTCTTGGCTCTCAAGAAATATAACTACGGCAAACAAATTGCTGCGATTGAAAAGTTGATCTACGGTCCGGATGACTCACAGCACTCTTTCGTTTCTTCACCAACCGGCCCTACTCCTGGTGCTCACACACAACCGATAGAGATAAACTCCAGTGCTCCAACTCCGCTGCTTACGAATGGACAAAATAGTCCTCAGAGCAGCAGTCTCCCTAGCGCAAACGTCAGCACAATTGACGATCCCACGGATAGTGCATCTTCAGGCAAGACAGCTATTGCTGTCAACGAAAAGTCTTGCCCCCGAAGTGGTCATCAGTGGCGTCTAACAATATTGTTCTTCTTCTCGCCTAAAATTCTCTTCCACTTCACGTCATATACAAAAAGCATTATTGAAGGGCGTGACGGTTTTGGCCCGGAAAGGAAATGGGGGACTGGCGGGCTACAAAAAATAAGATTTCCTATTGGTATTGTCTACGTCCTCGTGCCATCTTCTTGGGGTGTTAGAGGGTGGGTTTGGTCTGCTTAACTTGCCGCACGGGTGCATGCATATACAGGCCAGGACTGGCTTCGGTGGTGGATTTACTGTGAATGAATAAGGAAATGAACATTTTGCGCTTTGATTTGCTTTTATCTTGATCAATTATGAGGGTTTGGTGTCATCTTTGGACCACGGACTTATGGGAGAGGTTCATGGATAACATTACGGAAGAGAAAGTTCGCTCTACTCAAAATTTCTTGCAGCATATTTGCATTGTTTACTTTTATTTTATATTTTGAAAGGAAAGAGAATACGGAAAGGATACCTATCGATCATACTATTCTCTTTTACGCAAACGCGCTGGTTATACTTGCTTCTTTGGCCTTTTTGCCCTTGATATTTCTTGATTCACATGCTCTACTATATTATGGTGCAAGCTTAATACATTTGCTTACTTTGTTGATTATTGGGAAGTGCTGAAGGATGAAAATATACCTATTTTCTATACCATATCGTGTTATTCTGAGAGTGGGTGGGATTTGGGAACAGGAGAAGAGCGCATGAATTGCTTGCCCGGTCGATTATACTTTTACAAATGGTGGAATAACAAATGTCTTACAAGGTTCGTGAGATTGAGATGGAGGGAACGAGATAGGATAAGATAAGATAGGATGGGATGGGATGGAACGAAGGAAGGAAGATATCAATAGACGGTGAAAATATTTGTATGTCATAAAAAATATCGGATGGTACGGTTTGAGAGATGGGAGATAGGGTTAGGTCTTTGTGACCTTGAGCTTGGCTTTGCCACTTGCGGTCGCTGTTGCTGGTTGGGATGGACGGGATGGATGGGTGGGTGGAGTGTTGGAGTGTTGGAGTGCTGATGGAATAGCGGAATGGCGTACTTTATGCAAATACAATATAAATGATATATAGGTGTTTTTGAGTATTGCCTACTCGCTTAGTTGTCGTTGAGACTGAGGATTGCCGAGTGATTATTTTTGGGTTTTGCTGTGATGTGATGTCTATGCATATAACATGATCTGGGCGTTGATCAGTTGTGTATGATGAAGAGTGAAGAGGAGTAGGGTTTGTTATGAGAGAAAGGATGATCGAATGAGAAAAATTTAAGAGCCCCGAGTTGTTTCGAGATATAAATTTTCGAGGTGAATAATGTTGGCAACGGATTTTTTTGTTCTATACGCCTCCCTCGTGCTCTGGCATCAATGCCTAACCTCCAAGTGCGAACGTGGCTCAGCTTTATACAGCCGCATACATGCACGACCAACATTCCAAAAACTTGCTCATGCCATCCGGAGCCCGATCTTTTACATTATTCGCATACTCACCCACTCTGATGCGATGGAACCAAGTCGTTCATTTACGTTGCTAGGTTCCTTGTGGAAGTGGATACGTCGTGCTGGAATTTCTGGGATGGTTTCACGCTTTGCTTGGAATTGGAATTGGAATTGGAAGGGTATTGGGATCTGGGGTGAAAATTGCTGTGGGGGATATACTGTGCTAGTTTGGGGGTTGCTTTATGTGCTGTGGGATGGATGGGTAGATGGGTGAGAAAGGCTTGTTGTTGTTGTTGTTGTTGTTGTTGTTGTTGTTGTTGTTGTTGTTGTTGTTGTTGTTGTTGTTGTTGTTGTTGTTGTTGTTGTTGTTGTTGTTGTTGTTGGTTGTTGGGGATGCGGGGGTGATACTGAGGTTGGGTTTACGATTGTGATGTTTGGGCAGTGCCTGGGCCAAGTATCGATATTAATTTGACATTTCTTGAATATTTCTTGGATATCTCGGAAACAAATAGATAAAACCATCATCATTTTATTTTATAATTTGTCTGATTATATATCTTAGTTGAACTTTATTTTTGATCGAAAAATATTATAAATGTAAAATAATAAAGGGAGCTAGATTATCAATAATTTGAAAGGAGTTGGATGGTTAGAATCATAAAAATCCTATTCCTAGGTAAGTTACCTCCTAGCATACAGTAGCAACAATGCGCAATCGAGATCTGGGGTAAGCTGAGAATATGAGGTGAATACAAATTGATTGTGATCAAGAGATTTACTTTGGTTGGGCACATGGAATTAGAAAGAGGATGATCCTTCTATTGAGGTATTGCAACGATGGCGAGCTATTTCACAGCCCCAGCTTGACTCTTGACTACTCTATAGTCGGCTTGAATGATTCTAGCTCTCTCGTTGCATGCTTGAGTGCCATTTGAGCTATTTCTCCCCACTGTCTTCATTCAGGTACAGAGAGGAGAGTACTTTCAGTCTACCGAGTCGTCCATGGAATTACCTTTCCCGTTGTGTTGGAGACTATGTATCACGTCCGACGAAAACACTGTCATCAGATGAACATTGGGTAGGTAGGTCTTTGTTGGTCATCATTCCTACTGTATGAATTTTGGTATCACCACACACATACAGCGACCTGGAACTAAAATACTTGACGAGCTGATCACCGGGCCTCTTCTCGATAGAAAGTTCTCATCAATACCTACTTATTAGAGAGAGATTCTATGCGAGGGATGATTTTGCATTGCGTCTACTTATCTAGGGTCTATCCGAGCATTTTTTACGAGTCCAGTTTTGACATAAATAATCCCTGTTTTGAACTTTTTACGGACTACTAGTGTATCTAAGAAGTTTTTAAATGGCTTACCGTACTGTATCACTTCCCACACGTTTTTCCATAGGACAAACCAAACTCTCTCTCATTGTATTACCACTTTGGAACTGCGATGTGGGAAGATATCACCCAGCTGGACTACAGTGCCGGCAAGGGCCAAGTCCGAACCTGCTTGAAATTTTCCCGCGTTACGTTGACAGCCATGCTGGGCATTCGATCACCCGAAGATTGAGTTCGTCACAGATGGATATGTCACATAGAAACATCGTTTCACCCCAAAATACAGGATCCCATTCGCTACTGACCAGATCAAGGGCACCAAATACCACCCTTTACATATCTGATGAGCATAATGTTAGTGCTATGTGCGTCGTGAAGCTGTCGCTTGTCCTTATAATTAGCTTTGAGCTCCCATGCTCGAGATTACAAGCCAAGTCTTAGGCCCGGAGAACTTCTTTCCTTCTGCCTCTATTTACACCTCGGCTTCTTGTTTATCCTCGAGCTATTTTCTCAGTTTACGGGGGCCTCTGATATCATTCGGATGTCGTTCGAATGTCACTGGGAAATGATCCCTGTCCTTATAGATAAGACAGTATTCTGCATTCTCCAAGATATTCTTTACTGCTGTCCGGGAAGAACGTTTTCTCAAAATGAAATTTGGGTAGACCACGCGTTGTCTCTTGGTCAATTTCTTGTATTCTTGCCAAGGGAGGCAGTGTGGTTGTCCTGAACTTCAACTTTATACTTCATACTTGGCTTGATGAAACCCCGCAGCAAAGCAGTATTCATATTTTCTATTGAGAAAACAGGGGGTAACGATCATATAAAATTATCATTATACTCCTTTTTTTGTCTTATGAATTGCGACACATTCATTCAACCAAAACAACTAGTTACATAAAGATTCAATGATGTTTTTTTCACGTCTTTTCTTCGGTGTCATTCTAGCATGTAAGTGGTACCTTCTCCGCCCCTTCACTCAATATTAATCGATTAGCATTTACAACATTCGCCCAATATGCCTCTTACTGCACGGGTGATGTATGTTTGGCCGTCAATGTGCCAGAATTGACTGCTTTGGGGGTTTCAAGGGACATATACATCCAAATCAGTGGGCCGATACAATGTCCTGGATAGGTGTTGGGCAAGGCTCTTCAATGAGAGGCTCCAATATTTTTGTGATATATGCCGACTCGACTGGAAAGAATGTCACCCTCAGTCCTAGGCTCGGCATTGGAGAAGTTCAACCAAAGTCCGATAACTCTGCTCAAGTGACTCTACTTGATGGTTCTGGAATTTCAGATGGTCAAATGGTAGCCAATATCAAATGTGGGTTTGGGACCGAAGATTATTTGGTATTTTTCTAACCTTCTGAGTAGGCTCAAACTGCGATAGCTGGAATGGCGGATCAATGAGCTTTACTGATGCTTCCTCGGAGTGGATTTGGGCCCATAGGGCCGGCACGCCCTTGTCATCCGACAGTGTTGACGCAAATATCCAGATTCATGACCAAGAGGGAGTCGCCAGTTTGAACTTGCAGGTAGCTGCCGGCGGAGATGTTGCGAATCCATTTTTGTTAACTGGATCAATTTTTACGCCTAACCAAACAACGCCTAGCCAAACGTCTTCAGGGTCTACTGGTATTATTTCGACTGGAAGATATAAATCTGCGAAAGTCCTTACTGCACATGGAGTTCTGGCTTGCCTTGCTTACGTCATCCTCTTTCCTTCTGGTGCGATTGCCATTCGAATCTTTAATTTCCGTAATTTGCTATGGCTCCATGCCGGGTGGATGGTTACCGCTTACATGATTGTACTTGCGTCACTTGGAATGGGTGTATGGATGGCGTATATATATCAAGAACTCAGCACTGCACACTCAGTCATCGGTCTTCTTGTTGCTGGATTCTTGTTAATTCAACCTATTTCTGGATTGACGCACCACATTTTGTACAAGCGTCATGGTAGTCGCAATGTTGCAACATACCCCCACGTGTGGTTGGGTCGCGCGACTATTACTCTTGGTATCATCAACGGTGGATTAGGCTTGAAGTTGAGTGAAAAAAGCGAGACAGGTGATATTGTGTACGGCATTATGGCAGGTCTTGTGTGGGTTTCGTGGATGGGGGTCATTCTTCATGCAACATTGAAGAGCCGGGGGCTTCGTGGTACTGAATTGGAAGGAAATGGCGAGTCAATAGCAAGAGAGAAATCTAGCACCGAAGAATCATTCATCTATGAATTCGTTCTTAGTCCATACACAGAGGACATGACTCTAAAAGGTACCCATGCTTGGATGGATTTGGCTTTTCTAGCGTCTTGAGGGAGGATTTTCATGAGAAAAGCGATAAATTTTATTCGCTTGATTTGATGATAATGACAATATGGATGAGATGGATTTAGGAAAAATATCTGCATTTGTGTTTATTTGTGCAAATAGTTCACTTCTTGAATCTTGGGCATTGGTTCTCTGATATAGTATAACTCATCTTAATCAAATATCTAAATCTATACTTGAGCAACACCTATGTTATTGGCCCTGCTTGATATTTCCTTCCAAGACCAATGCAACATTTCTTCACGTGGTTGAAAATTAAGGGTTGAATCTTTACTAGGGCCGATTACATAAATAGCATTGCATCTCTAGCAGAGTTTCCACCATTCAACTGGTGTCCCCCTTGACAAATTGTAAAGAACTTTGTTCGCATCACATATATATCACGATGGCAATAGGGCGTGTTCTCGTCATCGCGGGTTCTGATAGTTCCGGTGGAGCGTTAGTATACGGGCAGCCCCTCCTTCCGCCCTTTTTCCCCGCCACAGACTAACGATCATCTTCTCAGTGGGATCGAAGCTGACCAAAAAGTGATTGCGGCACATGGGTGCTATGCTATGACTGCTACAACGGCCTTGACAGCCCAAAATACTCAAGGTGTTGAGGGTATTCATTACATTCCGGCAGAGTTTGTCGGGAAGTTGATTGATGTGTCGATTGGAGATGTGGGTGTGGATGTTGTGAAGACTGGTAATACAATTCAATTATTTTACTTGAATTTTACTTGGAGCGGAGATGATTATGGGTACATATAGTCTAGAGACTAACGATATCTTGAAGGCATGTTGGCTTCGGGGAAAACGGTAGAAGTGGTGGCAAAGGCATTAAAAAGACATCATGTGAAGACTCTGATTGTTGATCCTGTGCGTTTACTTCTTCGAATGATAGACAACTTATCTGAGGATTTGTGATATTAGGTCATGGTCTCTACAAGTGGATCACAGCTTCTTCCTTCTTCGGCTATCCGCGAGCTACGAGATCTCTTGTTACCCCATACCACCGTACTCACACCCAATGTACCCGAAGCGAAACTACTTCTTTCCGATGCTGGCAAGTTTGTCGAGGAACCCCGGAATCTTGATGATCTGAAGAAGATAGCGAAGGAAGTACAATCATTGGGGCCGAGATATGTATTGGTGAAAGGAGGTCATCTGCCGCTACAGGAGGACGGGTCGGTGGCGACAAAGGAAGAGGAAAAGGAGCTCATGGTTGATATCTTGTACGGAGAAGGAGTGGTCACAGAAATCAGGACAAGATATCAAAAATCGTGGAACACTCACGGGACGGGATGCTCGATGGCTTGTGAGTATACCTATGTATTACCTGGTGAAACAACAGCTAAATTGAAGCAGCCGCCATTGCGTCCAATATTGCGAACGGGATACCCGTGGTTCAGGCGGTGAAAAGTGCTTGTCGGTATATCGAGGCAGGGATACGAACAGCGCCGGACTTGGGAAAGGGTAATGGTCCAATTAACCATTTCCATTCAAGTTACACTTTACCTTTTGCTCCGTAAGTATTTGTTCTCAAGTAGTACTACCAAACTTTCGAACTGATTATCATAGGGGCCATTTTGTGGAATATCTTCTAGAAAGGCCGGATGTCAAAGATGCTTGGCGAGATCATACCGAGCATGCGTTTGTTGCCGCACTCGGAGATGGTACTTTACCACTGGAGTCTTTCAAGTGTTATCTCATTCAAGATTACCTCTATCTTGTTCGCAAGGGCCCTCAAACTTTCATAAATGCAGTCTGACATTTTGCAGGTTCAATTTGCCAGAGCCAATGCTTTAGCTTCGTATAAAGCCAAAACTATGGAAGGCATTGCTGCAGTATGATTCTAGAACCTTGCTAGATATGGGATGTGCTGATTATTAGTAAAGTCTGCAGGCATCGTACTCCATATTCACCGCGAGATGGCGTTGCATATCAATTATTGCGAGGGTTTCGGTATGACGAAAGCTGAGATAGAAGCTTGCGAAGAAAGTCAAGGTAAGCTCTCCACTTCAGAAGGACGAGTTAGTTCTGATAGAATTGAAATAGCATGCACGGCATATACCAGGTACATGAATCTTTCTTCTCGAGCATCAATATAGTACTGATAGTGATAGGTATGTCCTCGATATTGGACAATCTGAGGACTGGCTAGCCCTTCAAATATCCATGGCGCCCTGCCTTATCGGCTACGGAGAGATTGCAAGACGACTGCATGCAGACCCGAAGACGAAACGCGAGGGGAACATCTATTGGAAATGGATAGAGAATTATGTTGCAGATGACTATACGGAAGCAGTGACAATTGGATCAGGTAATTGATATATATATAACAGCCCTACGATTCATGGGATTGGATGGAACTAACGATTTGGGCAGCTTTGCTTGAGAAACATGCTGTCTTGCAGTCACCCACAGGATCGAAGAACTGGTTAAGATATTTATTCACGCAACAAAAGTACGTATGGATGGATCCGTTTAAGTATAATTTGGTGAGGTTGATTGGAAAGCTCTGTCCCCCTATCCCTCTATCCCTATACACCTCCACAAACCCACGACCTTCCTTGTGCCTAGGTCTTTTGAGCCACGATATATGGTATCCAACATAGATACAGCGAGAGGGGGGTAATAGAACAAATCCCTAGTAAACAATCAAGTATCAACGATTGCTAACTAATATTGTCATTGCCTTACAGATGGAGACGGGATTTTGGGACATGGGTGGTGGCGGTGGAGGAAGAAGATAAAAAACATTGGAGGTTGCAGTACCGGATCCACAGTAGACCTCAGTAGCTGAAAGCTTTGAAGCGTGGATACACGGAGTACCCAGTTATCAGTAAAGTGGAGAATAGAGAAAGAAAAAATTGCATTCAGAGATTTATAGTATTTTGAACAATTCCGTTGTTTTAATTGGCTCAAATAAAAGTAAAAAACTTAATTTTACCAGAAAAGTGCGGGAAATCATCTTTTTGCCATTTTTCCCTTATATCTGATTTTTCGGGGTCCAAAGCAAAACAAAAAAAACTCAGATAACGCTATATCTTAGATAGTACTAGTCTTACCTGACCACGATCTAACCCAAAAGAATTTAGCGTGCCTTCCTTTCTACCTTTTTTTTAACAGAAACCTTCCTTCTTCTTTCTCACTTTCCATTATTTTTGACATCTTTTCATCAACAAAAACAATTTCATCTGCTCGACTTCTGCTCATCAACTAAAGAAGTCATCTTCGCAGTAATAATCATAGCGACTTTGAAATTACCATCATAAACTCGCACATTCATTCAATTTCTCACTTCTCAAAACCTATCGCAAATATGTCATATGGAGGAGGATATGGTGGCGGCGGCCGTGGTGGCGGTAACGGGTACGGAAATGGAGATTCCTCATATGGCAGAGGCAACTCTTACTCCAATGGATATTCAAATGGGTATGCGAAAGCCTACGAGTTTAGATATTGTTGATAAGTTTTCGCGCATCGCGTTGCATTGTGTGTGCGGTCGGGAGATGAAGCTAAGGCTAGCGTTGGCTTCTCGCCTTCGTTTTCGAGCTGAAGTTTGATCTCTCCTCGCAATCATAATGCAACACCATCTTCCTTTTTTTTCTAATGCCAAGTTTGATTTGGATTTTTACTGATCTGCAATTTATAGTGGATCTAATGGATACTCTGGTGGCGGTGGAGGTGGTTACGGAGGTGGCAGAGGTAGGCAAAAGAAACATCACTCAACTACCCATTCTCACTAACAATCTTCACAGGCGGCGGTGGTGGTGGAAATGTAAACGGCTACTCTGGAGGCGGTGGTGGATACGGAGGTGGTGGTGGTGGTGGTGGATATGGCGGCGGTGCTGGCGGAGACCGTATGAACAACCTTGGTGCTAACCTTCAAAAGCAACAATGGGGTAAGTTTGAACATGTCCCGATGAATGTGTAATATGATGCTAACTTCTACATGCAGATCTCAGCACTATGCCAAAGTTCGAGAAATCTTTCTACAAGGAGGATCCAGTTGTCGCTGCTCGTTCAGAGGAAGATGTTGCCAAGTTCAGAGCTCAACACAATATTGCCGTTCAAGGTCCAAATATCCCAAAGCCTGTCGAGACCTTCGATGAGGCTGGATTCCCTGCATACGTCATGACAGAAGAAGTCAAGGCTCAAGGCTTCCCAGCACCCACCCCAATTCAATCCCAGGGTTGGCCTATGGCTCTCTCCGGACGTGATGTCGTCGGTATTGCCGAGACTGGTTCTGGAAAGACTCTTACCTACTGTCTCCCAGCCATCGTTCACATCAACGCACAACCACTCCTTGCTCCTGGAGATGGTCCTATCGTTTTGGTCCTTGCACCTACCCGTGAATTGGCCGTCCAAATTCAACAAGAAATCACCAAGTTCGGAAAGTCCTCCGCGCATCCGCAATACTTGTGTTTACGGAGGTGTTCCTAAGGGTGGTCAAATCCGTGATCTCGCCAAGGGTGTTGAGGTCTGCATTGCTACTCCAGGTCGTCTCATTGATATGATCGAGTCTGGCAAGACCAACCTCCGTCGTGTCACATACCTTGTTCTGGATGAGGCTGATCGTATGTTGGATATGGGTTTCGAACCACAGATCCGTAAGATCCTCGGACAGATCCGACCTGACAGACAAACTTGCATGTGGTCCGCTACATGGCCCAAGGAAGTTAGAGCTCTTGCCTCTGATTACTTGAATGATTTCATCCAAGTAAACATTGGCTCATTGGAGCTCTCTGCTAACCACAGAATTACTCAAATCGTCGAAGTTGTTTCTGAATTCGAGAAGCGTGACAAAGATGACCAAACATTTAGAGAAAATCATGGAAGACAAGGATAACAAGATTTTGATCTTCACAGGAACCAAGCGTGTTTGCTGACGATATCGATATCACGTTTCGTTTCCTCAGACAAGATGGATGGCCTGCGCTTTGTGAGTACTATTGCCAATATTTGTATGAAAACATGACTAACGTTATTTAGCCATTCACGGTGATAAGCAACAAAATGAACGTGATTGGGTATTGAATGAATTTAAGACTGGCAAGAGCCCGATCATGGTTGCTACTGATGTAGCTTCGCGTGGTATTGGTATGATTAAAACCCCCTCCCCCCTCACTGCAACGCCCAGTCGCCTATACAGTGGTGCTTTACTCTCAACGCTTCGGCGATACTTGCGTTATATTGCCCGGGCTCTATCGTGTCTTTTTGGTTTTCTCTAATTTTAGGGTGTCTTGGATCCTTAGTGTAGCACGACTGTGCTGCGCTCGTCGTAATTCCAAAACTCGACAGTACTCTAACAAGTACCAGAAATGGAATTGGCATTTCTTGACTTGATCAAGCTGTCTCCAAGACTCCCATCCCCTGAGAGCCTGGATGTGTGGATCACCTACCCTGGCATAAGCCGCATTGGACAGTTTCATGCCAGTCGCCGAGAGAGAGTATTGGATGCATTCAAAATGCAGCTTCTTCATTAGCCGCCCTGGACCGTTGCTATACCAATTCTTTTCCGTTCTTGCTAACCCATCAATAAAGATGTCAGAAACATTACTCATGTGTTGAACTATGACTACCCTAACAATTCGGAGGATTATATCCATCGTATTGGTCGTACAGGTCGTGCTGGACAAAAGGGAACTGCAATCACTCTCTTCACCACTGACAGTATGTCTCTTACCCTCTTTTGAAGTGTACATCAACTAACAATAATACCTAGACCAAAAGCAGGCTCGAGATCTCGTGAACGTTCTTACTGAAGCTAAGCAGGTCATTGATCCTCGCCTTGCTGAGATGACCAGATTTGGTGGTGGTGGTGGTGGTGGTGGCAGAGGATATGGTGGACGTGGCTACGGCGGTGGCCGTGGACGTGGTGGCGGTGGTAAGTCATTCTAAACTCCTTTTACCTTCACACTCTTCCTTGTTCCATCAAACGATGGGACTAACAGAGCCGCTGGTAGGCAATTTTTCATCATCTAACGCTGCTCCTTTAGGTGGAGGCAGACGTTGGTAAGATGTCCAATCCGATTGATCGAGACGGAGTTATAACGGCGACCCTTGATAATCGACATCATTGATTACGATGAAAAACACGTACATCCATCTCACGGTCGTTTTGGCGTTTGGCTGTCTTTTTAAAAAGGGTAGGGAGGGGTAGAACTGCCTTTTTATGATTTCTGCGTACTCTTTCAAAAACTTTTCTGTAATCTGACTTTTTTTTTTTTCGTATTAAAAATTAGGGTGGCACCACCATGAATTAGACTAAGGGACAGCTGGGTGGATGGTATTATACATTGCTTCACACTTTCGGGTTCATTTGACGAAGAGCTGAACGCCTGGATTTGTATGTGCTTTTACCTTGCGTTCCCTTCTCCATTACTAGACAGCTCTTTGTAGCTAGTTTTTTACTAGGAAACATCTGGTACTAGATCAGAAATAGCATGAAAATATGAGATGGTTCTCTCAATTATCATTTTGATGTCTTTCATACGATATGCTTTTGTTTAACATGGTGATGAAAAACCCGTCAACCAAGGAAATGCAAACTCCCATGGAGATTATTGTATCATGCTCTAGCTCAGTAGTACGAATTTCTCAACGTGTACCACAAACATAACTGGTCTGGATCACTCTGCGTTACAACATGTAACCATCAAGCAAGACAAATTTACTTGGATTCATAGCATCGCTGCTAAGCTCGGGACCGAATTCGGCATTTCCGCAAGGGTCAAAAATCAAAGATCTGTCTGTATTGTATTCAGCTCCTTATTATCATATCCAACAACAATAACGCACCATCATTACAAGCTACTGACCAAATCATTTTGCATTTTGCGTCGCCTGCAAAAATACGAGATTCGAGGTGAGATACGAGATATAAGATGAAGGAAGTAGTTGGGACGTGTGAGATACGAAACGAACCGAAATGAAATGAAGCTTTCGGGTCCGAATTCTTGTCGATATGCAACATATTTCTTGGATGTTGGAAAGGGAGGGTTTTAGGGAGGTGCTTATTGGTTGGTGGTTAGGCTAGGGGTATGATGCTATGTGATGTGATGTACTCGTTTTGTCTTGTCTTGTCTTGTCTTGTCTTGTCTTATCGCCATTAATGGTGTTCATGTATGTTACGATACATAAGGGTTGAGGGTTTTTTGAATTGGGTTTGGTGGTTGGTTGTTTATTTATATCTAAGTAGCACTGAGGCTGGAATCTACGAAAAGAGACTTGATTTTCATTTTTATTTTATATTCCTTGAGTTGAGACTTGAGGGCGAGTTTGCTGATGCTAATGCTAATGATTTTGAATGCTTTTGATGGAGTGGTGTGGACTGGAGTGGATGGATATACAGTTTTTTTGCTTGCTTGTTATTTGTTGTTTGGAATATTGGGATTTTCAGATGTGTATAAGGGTTTGGGCGTGGTTTTCTTTTACTCTATCTATAGCTATCTGTTGGTGATCAGGGGGTTTGGGGCTTTCAGATGCAGACTTTTGGCTCGTGATAAGCATTACTCACGATGTGATACTGAGATACAATGCTCTACGAATTCTACTCAAGGCTCTCTCTTGCATCACCTTGAAAATATATGATACTCGCTCCTCTCCTCACCATTGGCTTACCTTGGAAGAATGCTCTTTCGCTACTTAAAGCTATGGGCAAGTAGCAGTCGTAGTCGGCTCATAGCGATTCTTTATCTATAAGTACTTGAGTATTTCATCTTATGTTTTAGTCATTCTATATTCTAGAAGGTGAAGGAATTGGTTGATTCGATGACACGTTTTCTTGTTGTTGCTGTTGTTGTTGTAAACTCCACACTCCACACTCCACGCTCTACATGTAGAAGAAGTATATCTACCGCCCCAAGTACCCCGGATATATCTTCAACAAAATCGAAGTCCTACAAATCCATCCACAGTTTCACAACCGACCCGGAGAACCTTGGGATAATGACAGGACTATCCCATTCTATCCCATCCTATCCCAGTAACGAAACAATCCAAGAAATCCCCCAAACATCTGGAAAATATCATCATACCCGCACAACCCTTCTGGCCTTACTTGTCCATATCTTCACAACCCCAATCTATCACTCCTACCCCCACGCCTCCACAGACAGACATCCCTGACTATCTATCTCTAGCCCATCCCAGCCCAGCTCCCAGCCAGCTTTGCCCCAGGACCTCAAGCGATACCCACCCTCTCCATACCCACCAAATACCTCTCTCCGCCATCTCAATCCAAAAACACACCCCATCCCACCCCATCCATCTACTGCCCCTACCACCCTCCCTCCCACCGCGACAAAAAGATCCCCTTGAAACTATTTCTCCAACGGCTTCCAAGACCCGTTCATAATCAAACAAACAGAAAAACCAAGATCCTCTATCCCCATCACGTATACCACTACACCGCAATCTGAATTTCTACCACGACCCCTTCCCTCCCCCTCCCCCTCACGCCAACAAATGAACCCACACCAAACTTTCGACCCAGCGAGTACGTATACGGCATCTCATTCAAAGACCACGAAACCAACCATAAATGGCCACTACTATCTCGCCGAGGAAAGCTCCCCGAGGATGAAGATTGACATCATCCTGAAGCGCCTCGCGTAGAACTATTCTCAGCTGCGGCCGTGAGACTCTCTATCCGTAGTAGTAGTATTTATTTTCATCCGGCGGAGGAGGGCCGTAGGCCTAGGGCCGCAGGCCCAAATCCTAACCTCCTTAGAGATATAAGGATATGCTAAGCTAAAGAGTTATACTAAAAATAGCTTGAGAAAGCATTTCTAATTTACAAAAAGCTTTTACAAAGCTTATTCTGCTACATCCCCTCCATTCCGTTTAAACAAAGGACAATTGTGTTTGTAGCTTTAAAGCAGACAGATCAGCAAGCATAAAGCTTGAATGCAGTTAAAAGATCTAAAACGTGCTCGGATCACCGGGGCGTTTTATTGAACTGAAGATTAATGAAGCTCACCGGGAGCGACTCTCTATCCGTACAACCTTCGAATGGTATGTTAAGTTAACGGAACATAACATAACACAATAGCCTTGCCGCGCATAACAAAAGAGCCGAGTTGCAGCCTTGCGAAACGAATAATTCAGGGAATAAGTTGCCATCGCTCTTATTAGATCCGTTTCTTTGGCGCTGGATAGGTCCTAGTTTACCGCTGTGCGGATGATCTTTAGCCTTGAAGTATTGTAATTTAGATTTAAAGGATTGGTCTTGGATTCACAGGGTGTTGTATCTGCGCATATCTTTCTTTGAGGATTGGATGGAAGATGTGATTAGAGGATCGATGGGTCGATATTCCGATATCAGGATCAAATAAGAACTTTCGATAAATTGATAAACGCCTAATTGAATATGAGATTGAAATAAATCCAGAGGTTTCTGCTATAGTTGTCTGCTTCTGCAACAATAGATTAGAATCATAAATCCGTGAGCTGAATTGGAGTCTATAGCAAGTTGATCGATACGCGTACATTGATCCATCTTCTTAAACTATAGATGCAGCTTGAAATTGGCCTCCAGTCTATCTGTTTGGTATCACCGGGCACTTGCAAACCAATTACAGTTTATCCATATCGAAGGGTATTGTATCTCAGCATTGTTGAATATAGAACCATAAACGGTGTCTCAAGCATTTGCTGACCTTCCAGGCTCAACCCCAAGAATAGCTATTCAGTCAGCTCAAGACTGACTGCCTAGATAGCATTCGATGTAATTAGAACTTCTGTAATAACCCACACGCACAGCAATGAAACACGCAAACACACTAAATACAAAAATGGAAGTAAGCAAATAGGGTATCATTCCGTATACTCATCGGTTATCCGAGTGATAGAGAAAATAACGCTATGGGTATATGAGAAGTGGTATAGCATGGACTCTCCGGCACATATCCCAAGACATTATAAATTACAGTCCAAACCAGGCTCGTATGTTCTCTTCTTTCCGCAACAGGCCAAACAACCAAACAGTGAATTGGCTAATTGATACACAAACTCCCGAATATCCATCTCAACCTCATCTCGTGACGAAAGAGGGAGTTTCATGCAAAATGCAAATGCGATGCTTCTAGCATATTATTTCATCAACGTTGTATCGTACACATGATATTAAAGAAGATTTGGGCTCTTCATATTGTACATAGCTGTTTCAAATAATGTGTCAAGTATGACGTGAATCATTCTTCATGTCGATCATATTGTGCCTGTATAACCAATGATTTCTCGGTCATCATCAACTAATCTGCCATATCTTTTTAAATGTTAGTAAAATATCCGAGACCAAAGCTAAACCCAAGACGAATTGGTACTTACTCAAGCATTAATCTGAAGAACCATACTTCCAAGTCTTCATTTCTGAGCACATGATCCGCCCAGTCTCTCCCCTGAAGGGCAATTCGCTCCGCTTCTTTCTTCCCAACATCCTCTCCTGCAAACCATCGTACTGCCTCAACCCATTCATCTCCTCTCAAACTTAAAGGGATATAATGCACCCAGGGCTTTAGCCATTCCTCATGCCATTCTCTGAAGATAGCCATTTTATAAACTAAACTTTTACTTTTCAAGAATGCGTAAAATCTTCCACTGAAAGCATTTCCATCCATATCAAGTAAATACTTATACTTCCACGCATCTTGCTGCTTGGCTGCGTCTTTAACATCGAAGAATTGTTTTGTGTGCATCGCAATCTCCAGGGTCGCACTGTCCAACGTGGGAGAAGAAAATGTCAAAAATTTCCTTGAAATCGCTTCTCGTGGCACACTCTTCACCTGCCAGTCTTCCTTT
Source organism: Monilinia fructigena (assembly GCA_003260565.1). Lineage (NCBI taxonomy): Eukaryota > Fungi > Ascomycota > Leotiomycetes > Helotiales > Sclerotiniaceae > Monilinia > Monilinia fructigena. The sequence continues at coordinate 217,755 of QKRW01000025.1, forward strand.
GTTTCTTCGCCTCGGTTGACCAAAACCTTTGCTTGATCTCCCGCATTGACTTTTTGTACCACCTTCTGCCTGTGCTGCCGTCTCCAGCCCCCATCTCGACTAAAACCTCCAGTTGTCGAACCTCTCCAGTATATCTTATCTTTCTTGTCCTTCCATGCTTTATCTTCAGCTTCTTCATATGGTACTTTGCCATACCAGTACCAAGGAGATGGGTTATAATATATCTGAGAACGAAGAGATTTTTGATTGAGAGAAGATGGGAAACAAATCATGTACGACATTAAAAGCGTTTGGTCGATCGAAAAATCCGAAGGATTCGCTGAAAGAAGGAGATTGGCAAATATCGGAGAACGCAGTCTGGTTGTAAACGAATCCCAGTTCCGTTACAGCATAACTAGCGTAATTGTCTTCTTTCAGTCCGTCATTGAGGCTCCTGGCAGCACTGTCTGGTGGGCAAGACATCCTGGAGTGAGTCCATGTTGGCTGATGGGAAAAGACGTTGAATCTTGTGGTCTTGACCTCGGGCACTCGCAGACCATCACTGACGACATCAATGGGCCTAGGCGACCAAGAATTCCTCGGCGATTCGATTGAATTCGCATTCGGCATATTCTGATCCTTTGCAATATGTACCAGTCGAGCTAAATCATCATATGGTACAACCACGCGAGGTTCATCATGAATGTTGAAGCAAAGGTCCATATCAGGGAGATACTTCAAAAATGACTTCATCATCCCCACCGTAGCTTCTTGCTGCCATTGATTTCCTCCCTCAACTTTTGTAACCTTTCCTCCTCGGATCAAGAGTCCTATTAGGTTATTGGGGAATCCCAACGCTTCTTGTGCCCTTCCTCTTATAGTTGTTGGTTTTAGCCCCCAAAATGGTGTCAAGGATGCATGTATATTATCGTATTCGTCAATAAGTTGCACCCCTTTAGACTTTGCGAAACTGTACCATTTGTCGAAGTTGGGAGGAGGATGTATCCCATATCGCTTTCTGTATTCTGCCACTGCTTCTTGTAGCGTCTTCGATTGTTTTGCCTTGATATTCTCAAACTCTTGCTCATTGTCTTTAATTAGTTGGTAAATCGGATGCGAAGGCCCAATGTGATATGAAGCTGCCTGCGGTTTCTTCACATCATCAACTGAAGTAGGTATTCGAGGATTGGGTATGCTTGGCGGTTTCGGTTTCTGGTTAGAAGCTGGAATAGAGTTCGAGGGTATACGGGAAAGGCGCTCGTAGGTAGAATATCGAGAATGTAGCCAAAGTAAAAATGCTAATCAGCAGCAGGAATTGGCGAGACTTCATTTTCCGTCGAGTCTTCATTATCATTGAGCTGAGAGAAGGCCTGCTTGTATCATTATGCCCATCGAAAGGTACAAAGTGCACTTGTTCAGTGCGATTTTGGAATGACTGTTGGAATGCAGCACTTGAGCTTCTACGACGACTTTGTCCAGCCATCGTAATGAAGGGCTGAAAGTAGACTCTTTGTACTCTTGCTGGTACTTCCACTGATTGTAAAACCCCCTTGTTTTTGAACAATTGCTAATTTATCCTTGCACAACCAATGCGGCCGTCCTGCCGACTTGGGAATGAAGTCTCAAGCCGCGCATATGAGTGGGTGGATAAAGTCGTTATGCGAACGAAGAGTGTGATGAAATCAAGGAAGATATGTAATAAGTGTTTGTAGGTGTAGTGGCGACGAATTGAATATTTTAATTCATATTCATAACTTCCCTCTTCAACCGAGTTCCTCAACATTTATATTTTTATGATAGGCATGTAAGTAAAGTAATGCTTGAGCTCCGTACTTTGATCTAAAATGCCAGCTAGAACTAGTAGATTGAGGGATGTGGGTATTTCTTTTGAGGTTCTAGCCACAACCAAAGTGCTGCCACAACCAAAATACTACCAGGTACTCCGTGCTTGCTAATAATAACAATACGGAGTACTACCTTACTAGCTTTATAAGTTACTAGGGAAGAAGGGGGAGCAGGGGGAGCAGGGGAGAAGGGGAGAAGGGGAGAAGGGAGAAGGGAGAAGGGGAGAAGGGAGAAGGGAAAAAGTAGGTACGTACTCAGAAGCCTAGCTCCTATTTACTATTAAACCTACCGTTGAATGAATAATTCCGAGCCAATGCTTCATTCTTCCAGAATACATTACCTCCATCTAGACTCTAGAGTGGAAAGTAAAGTTAATAAGGCCGGTCGCTTATTGTACCTAGGTATGTACATGTACTCCTTTTCTAAAAGAAGAATATAATAATAAGTGTATGAGCGATTAGATACACTTTTCTGCAAAAAGATAGCCGAAAGTGGTAATTGGGTAATTGCAGCTGGCAATTGAAATCCTTCTCGAAGCCATTGATTTGTTGTGCTTCAAAGAAGTGCTTGATATCAAAACATTTTGAAAGTGTAGCATGGCGTGACACATTCCTTCATTTATCCTACAGGTTCCCCGATGGCCCAGGTATTTTATAAGTATTTATAGATAACCATACTATCAACATTTACGCCCCGAACATGCATCATGGGGTAGGATCATTGGCTTGAGTTCGGAAATTCAGGAGTTTTCTCAAGTGCCACAACTTATTTCTCACTGCCGATGCAGCATAGTATACGGGTAGGATGAGTAATAAGTATACACTGCGTAAGCTAAAACTTGTGAGTAGTAGAGCTATATGCGCTTCTTACGACCCCGTCCAGATATGATCATCATTCACGAATAGGTGGTGCTAATATGCTTACTGCAACACGAAAGATTTACTAGTGTGAAGTAGCACTGTGTATTTAAGCAGGAAACATTTTGACAAATCACTTCAAACATGCATATTAGGTAAGTGGATGAAGGGAACATAAGATCAAATTGACTTTTGGGGTAGACCAATCTATTCTTCATAGAATTCGAGCTATGCGTGTAAGCAAGACCGAATTGGGTATATTCAGCGACTTATCCTTAGATATTACTCCAACACCGGAAGCTGGAAAACCTAGATGGCTACATCTCTCATGATCATTTGTATCCCTTTATTCACATTTTCCGCCTAATAGAAGAAACCGAGGACCTTTCCGGCAACGTGCTTGCGTCTGGCCTCCTCATGGTCCATGATACCGGCGGAGGTGGTGAGGACGATGTGTCCGAATTGACGGGATGGCAAAAGCTTGACAACCCACTTCTCGAAGTCCTCGATCTTGACGTTGTATCTTGGGGAGATGACACCGGTCTTGTTGAGACTGCATTGTAGAATTAGTAACGCATATTCGAATGCCAGGGTGAAATGGCTGCTTACCGGCCGTTCAATTGGACGACGATCTTTCCGGATCGGTGGTCATCAACCTCCTCGAATTCTCCAATGTAGCCTGTAAAGAAAGGGACATTAGTATGTTGCGAAAGATTAAACATATAACTTCATGAGTAAAAATCAGAGAACGTGTAAGATCCGCGCATTTTGATATATCGGCAACTTAAAGGACTTTGATCGTGTAGAATTGAGATCATCATCTAGTTATCATGCCGAATGGGTGGAAAGTATAAAATGGTTGTCAACATACCGTGCTTTTGCATAACACCGAGGAACTTGACGATAACCTTGGAGCTTGGGCGGATGAGAACTTGACGCTTTCCGGCCTTCTCAGCGTTGTTGATGGCGTTGAGCGCATCGTTGAGGACTGAAGTCTTAACCATTTTGTCGGATAGAGATTCTCAAATAATCTAGTTGATCAAAGATGAGGTATCTGGATAGTCGAAATGTTAGCCTTCAAGATTTTCAAGCATAAAGAGTGCCCTCATGATTGACAAGAGGGTTCTAAAGCTCGTGTCGAAAAATAGAGTAAGCAGTGTCGATATCTTTCAATTGCTATGGATTCATGGTGACAGAATATGCCGAATCTCATCGGCTGCCAGAACCGATGAATACCACAATTACAATTGAGTAGATGATCGATTTACTCCTCAGTGTCAATCATGAAGGACTTGCGAAAAGAACTGTCATCGTCTTATATACACACCTCGTTGTAGAATGGGCGTTGAAGTTGTCGTGAGCGGAGGATAAATTTCAAGATCTTAAGATATTAATCAAAATATTACTATGGAGATTTTAAAATTGATTGTGGGAATGCTTACCTAATCATCGGCAAGTGCTAGTGTCTCGCTAAATGCAACGCGAATATCAACGAACCACAAGATTCTGAAGCTAATTTTCTCCATACATTAAAATACAAATATATCAACATACTCTTCGAGGACCTAAAGATATCATAACCATCAAGATGGTGAGTAAAATTTTTGTTATTTTGGAATCAAGAAGGGTCATAAATTGTATGAGGCATTGGCGCAATGCATGGAGCCTTAGACATCTCAGATAATGAGAGAAGGTTATCCCCCACCAAGATTCAAAATCCAAGATTCAAAAAGATAGAATTTTACATTTGAGCAACTGTCACTAACCATGCTTCTTAACATAGTCTGACGTAGAAGAGCCAACCTCCCCAATTGTCGCCGAGGCCGATGAGGTCGAAGTTTCCGGAGATGCATCCAAGGGACAAATGACCGTCATTGACGCATTGAAGGGTGTTCTCAAGCTTTCGCTTATGCACGATGGTCTTGCCAGAGGTCTCCGTGAAGCCTCCAAGGCTCTCGACCGTCGCCAAGCACACATGTGTGTTCTCAACGAGGCATGCGAAGAGGAGGCATACAAGAAGTTGGTCGTTGCTCTCTGCTCCGAGCACAAGATCCCCTTGATCAAGGTTCCAGACGGAAAGCAATTGGGCGAGTGGGCCGGTTTGTGTAAGTATTGGATGCAATGAGAATACTAGAGGATACAGCTGACAAATTATCAGGCGTTTTGGACCGTGAGGGTAACGCACGCAAGGTTGTCAACTGCTCCTGCGTTGTCGTTAAGGATTGGGGTGAGGAGTCTCAAGAGCGCGCCATGCTCCTCAACTACTTCCAAACCGAGCAATAAATGCACCGAATATGGAGTTTTCACTGCGGATAAACATTGTACCATTCGGATTTCTGCACACATAGGACATACGAGGCATCACTGGTAGCAATATTATTGGCACGTGGAGCAACAAAATTTTTCTTTTTTGAGTGAATGCGTGTGAATATGTATGCATGATATGCCTACCTTCGATCCCTCATTAGATCGTGCTATATCCACTAGTGATCCCTTTTATTTGCTGATGTATATTCGGTAATCTGCGGTGAAAATACTATCAATTTGAAATACGATAGGTTCTCAACCCTATTCGTGGGTTCATTTAGAAGCTTACAGATGAATGCATGAACCAACGCCCGACACCTCTCCGCTAGCAATTTTACATCCTTCCGGTCCTCTGCATTCCATCTACCAATCCCTTCCACCCTTGAAATTCGCTTTTCTAAAGCCATTTCTCACATCTACCTCCTCACTTATTTCCTACCCTCAACCATAATAATATGATACCCAAACCCTGTCTTTACATCCCTATACTTTGGCTTCGTCGTAGTACTCGCCTCCATCTCAAAAGCCACCTTCTCAAACTCCGGATCTAAATCTCCCTTTCCCTTCCAGCCCAAAGCTCCCCCTACATTGCCTCATCAGCCTCTTCTCCCCAAAAGATTCCTTCACATGAAGGAGATGTGTTATATCTAAAAATATGAATGAAAATAAAACCTACCAGCCCTCGCTTTATCCTCCGAAACTCCCTGGCCACATCGTCAAACTTCGCACCTCCTTCAAGCTTCTGGAGTGCTTCCGTCATTTTACTATGCTTGGAGCACTATTATAGATACACATATCAGTATCCAGTCCCATCCCGTCCAGTCTAAAATGGTCAAAGTCATCAGACGAAATCAAAATGTCAGGTGAGACGCACAAGTATATGTCGAACGTTGATTTGCTGTGCGCCTTTGACTTTCGTTTCTTTCGCATCGCCAGCATCATTGCCTTTTCCTTTCCTCCTTTGCCGGCGGCTTTCTTGGCTGGTGCCATGGTGATGAGTTTGGTAGGTTTGGTGACAGGTCAGTAGATCAAAGTAGGGAATTTACTTTTCGTTCCAATCGAGAAACGGAACTGCAGCTGGATATCATCAGCGGGGGTTGTGACAATATGATATGCGCTAGCCGAATTCTATGGAGGGGTAATTTCACGTCCGACGGTCGGAAAATCGGAAAGAATTCCGAAAGTTCGACTTTATTCATTTTAATTTCTTTGAGGATGATTCTTGTGATATTTCATTTATCTTGCGCATACAATCATTTTGTGGTTTTGTAGAATACCTTTAATTTTTTTAATGTGCTCTATTTGTATAAACAGTTTCTCTATCTATTCCATTCCTTGAACTTGTGCAAGATATTCAAATAAAGAATTTACTCGTACATTTGGTTCATTAACCCCTCTCTACTAGAAAAGTACTTTGACAATACCACCATACTCACAAACATAGCTACAACATGGCACCATCCGTAGCCCTCGATGCCACTGGCGCATGTTCAGTTTCTCCCCCTCCCTCAAAATCTTCCTCATCCCCAGACTCCTTCCATCAACTCGTCGCAGACCTCTCCAAGATTCTAGGCCCTCCTCCGGGCTCACATCCGCCGACGTAGATGTACAGCAACTGCGCTCCTTAATGGAGCGCTACATATCCAATGAAGACGAATGGAAAAAGTATGCCTTTGCAGATCTGAGCCGAGGCTACACTCGGAATCTAGTTGATGAAGGAAACGGGAAGAGTAACCTGGTACTTCTTCACCTCTTGCCTCTTTCTCTCCCTCTCCACCTAATAATCGAAAACTAACCATAAGTTCCCCCCTCAGTTAATTCTAGTCTGGACACCAGGGAAAGGATCCCTCTACACGACCACGCCAATGCGCACTGTCTCATGAAAGTACTTTGCAGGCACCCTCTCCGAAACCCGATACACTTCCCCTCCACCCCAAAATCCCCGTCTCAAACCATCCCCACCCCTCCCTCAATAATAAAATCCACAAGGTACACCACAAACCAAGTAACATACATGGCCGACGATCTGGGCCTGCATAAAATTTTCCAACCCCGATCCAGAACGCGTAGCCGTGAGTTTACATTTATACACACCACCCAATGCGGCGAGAGAGGGATGCAACATATTTGACGAAAGAACCGGGAGAAAGAGTCATATCACACAATCTAATTTTTATTCGGAGTTTGGAAGGAGGGTTGGAAGCGAGGTGTAGATAGGGCTTGCAAATCACAAAGAGATCGGGTGGGAATATAGCTGTAGATATAGACCTAAGGGGGCATAATATAGTATTGTATATTGTATTTGGCGTTTTGAATGCTAGTAGCTAGCAGGCATGGGAACGCACGAGCGTCTGATATCATAGATAGTTTTCAGGGCAAACCACATGACAGAGTAGTCCAATGCCTCGATACTTGTTTCTGGATTTTTTCGATTTTACTCTCCGAGTTGTGGAAACTCCAAATGCAAGGGTTGTTAAATGGTAGTTGGACCTCAACATGTAGATTAATATGGAAAAGCTTTATAGATTGTACCAAGCCCGATGTATGGTATAGAATATATGGAGGCATGTTGAGGATGTTGGGATGCCTATGACAAGGTCTTAATTGGACGTACCAAAACGGGAAACTGGTTGACGGATGGCTGTTAAAAGGAGAAACTAAAATTTCACTTACAAGTTTGATCAAAAGCATTGTTTAAAGAACTGCAAGTTGAGCATATATGTACTTTGCATTAATGTCGTATCTATTCATGTCTTATCAACAGATATAGTCTATCAACAAGTGACTGCTCAGTATTTGCAGTCGATGAACTGCTACTTGGCCATCGTGACCCTCATATGTATCATAAAATGAATCTACGCTCCCAATGTGCAACAAATCCTACCAGATCTAGATCGGAGTACAGAAAAAACTTCCCACAAACTCCATTCGCAACCATGTAAAAATCACTTCAACACAAGAAGAAAAATCATCTGCCGGAAGAAAAGTCTGGTTGATAGACTTGAACACCTCCTTGCTGCATCAACTCCCGAAGGGCCATTGTAGCATACATGCTTGAGCCGAGACCAAATTTAACAATGACTGCGAGTCGTGCAGGTCTTGTTTCTCCAGCAACTTCTTCTGCAACTGGTACACTTGCCTTTTTTAGTGCCAATGGATGTGAGCTCGGTCGAGTCAGATGGCTTAGCCTCCTCCTTGATCTCAGGAGTAATCACAAGGGGATTCTTGACTTTCTCATCCTCAGATTCAACGACTTTGGTGGCTGCTTCTTCTTTCTTGTTCTCTTCAACAGACGCCTTTGAAATATCTTCAGCAGGTCTCTTCAGACTGAGTGAGGCCTCGACCTTGACATTTCCTTCTTGAGACTCATTGTCTTTATCATATTCGGCAACTGGGACTACAGTGGCTTCAACCTTTGGCTTCTTCTCGATAACTGCTTCATCTTTCAAGTTCTTTTCTGCAAGGACCTCGTTCTGAGGGCCAATAGTTTGTTGAAATTTAACACCAGTTCGACGACCCTGTTCATCCACAGAAGTTTGTATGAATGTCTCCTTATAGGTGGGCTGCTGGAAAGAGTCCACATCCACGGCAATTAACTTTTCAGCCTCCCATGCTGCAGCCGCAGCCTTGTCCTCTTTAGCAAGCTTAGCTGGAAGTGCCTGCCAAGCATTGTGCTGAGAAGTCTTTTGCTGTTGACCATTATCTTGATGACTCTTGTTTCCGTGGAAAGATGCATAGCCGTGTGCATCGCCTTCTTTCCTAGTAAAAACATGGGTGGTTTCAATATGATAAGGACCATTCATTTGACCGTTGCGCTTGTTGATAATCTCCAAGTCAGTCTCAACCAATTGTTCTTTCTCATCATGGTAAGTTCTGACTTCGAAGCTCAGGCCCTCTTTGACCTGGCCGATAAGATGTCTGTAGCTACCGCTAAGACTGAAGTCCTTGATTTTTCGACGCATATCAGCAGGATCCAGGCCACCGCCCTGCTCACTAGCCATAAACTCCTTGTAATAGTCTCCGATTTCGTTTCTGGGATACTCAATATCATAGCCGGGTGTTGGAAGAACAATATCGAAGATGGTGAAAGATCCACTGTTGCTTCTTCAGCTGAAAGGCAGCGTGCACGCTGGAATACATCATCGGAAGTAAGTGCAGCATCCTCTCCAGATGCATGAACCACAATTTCTCCATTTTCGTCGACCTCATCTTTCTGTTCGGGGGCTTTGCTGTCTACCAAGACAAGATCGCCTTCGATAACTTTGTCTCCGTAGCGTTCCCATCTCTTGGAGGCTACAGTGTTCCATATGAAAGATTGATATGAATGCACATACATTGTACGAAGGTGTCTTGGAATAGAGAGTATAGCACCTGCATAATCATCGCGACCGCGGCCTGAACACATGTGTTGAATGACAGCTCTCTCCGCAGAAAATCTTGGTGGAAGGTGTTCCTTGCAGTGGTTTTTGCCTGTTTCACGAAATCTTTGGATAGCAACGGCGCGTCCCATGTCATCTCTGCCAATATTGCTTCCTTTTTGGTCGGTCCGAGCTGCTGCGAGTGCATCCTCGCTGAAAGTGAGCAAAGCATCGACGGCGCCTTTGAAATTTCCTCTCAAGATAAACTTGCCGATTTCGTGTGTACCGATTGCAAAGGTACCAAAACGTTGCAAGCCAAAGTAGTTGAGAAATCCATGAGTTTGCAAGTGTGCAATAGCATCACCGACAATCTTCTCTGCCAATTGAACCTTAGTAGCATTGTCCGCATCAATATGGTCGCCAAATTGGCAATCGCGTAGCGTGATTGTAAAAAAAGTTGCCCTCGAGATCACCTAGTCTGAGTGGATGTTTCTCATACTTGAAGTCACCAACTTTTGTACCATATCTCAGCTTTTTGTTCATCTCAGCCATGTTCGTAGCATGGTGTCGGAAAGCACTAATGCGTTGTGCGGTGACTGCTCGGCGATCTTTAGTACCTGCGTAGGCGAAGTCTTTGGGACCAGTCTTCGTCAATTTAGCAAGCAAAGAAACAGCTTCCATTGTATCTTTGTTCTCTTTGTAAAGTGTGAAGTGAAGATATTCACCACCAAGTTCTTGCCATCCGACTTTTCCCTTAGGTCTGAGCTGGCCATTTGATTGACCTCGGAAATTACCCCGACCAGAACTTTGTTGTCCTCGACCACGTTGATTCTGTCCTCTGCCATCTTGTCTTTGTGGAGCAGCAGCGAAGATCTTGATAGAATTGTCATCCAGAGCTTCGGTCTCCAGACGTGACTCAAAACGAGAACGCACAAATCCATGAATACGTCCACGGCGAGGTCTGTCATCAATAGGCTCCGATTGCAAAGAGCCAAATGCAGAAGATTTAGCATAAGGTTTCTGTTGGATCTTTCTGTCGAACTCAACGATCTGGGGCGCCAATGTATTACCAAAATATTCAACCAGAATTTCCATATCATTGGGTGTGATTTCTTTGATTTGAATGGCATTTGGTTCTTCGGTTGATGGCTGTGCAGTAACATCACCACTGGATTCAGCAGTTACAGTGATTGGTGCAGATAGTCTAGGGCTGGTGATATCCGCAAGTGGCAGAACTCCAGCTGTAGTAGAATTGTTGGAAGTTGATTGAGCTGGTCCAGTTGTAGTGACAGCAGAATCGGCGGAAGTTTGATTTGTGGCTTCAGTCTGTCCTGCAACTCTTGCTGGTGACTGGTTCTCATCAATAATCTCTGCTGAAACAGTATTGATATTTGATGTATTCTGTTCAAAACCATTAGCTTTGTTGTTTTTGAGAGAAAGAACATGGACCTAAGAAGTCCTTATCAGAAGATGACTTACTCGACCCTCATTATTTTGGGGGGCTTTGATGTCCTTCAAATGCACAACTTCGCCTCCTAGAGAGATCTCATTGACCAAGAAATCAGTGTATCTAAGCCATCATAATTAGCTGGCGTTTATAGATGAATTAAACCACAATAAATATATACTTCAGAGCCATATATATCTTCATTAATTGAAAATTTTTGTCAACTACTATTGAAAGTGAAAGTGGAAGGAATGAAAATTGTATGTCTTTTAAACGGATTTTGGAATGCAGGTAGATACTAAAGGTGACCAAAGAAGAGAGTAATAGAATGATAAAAAGCAATCATCTTGATTGCTATAACAATACATGATGGTCGGACAGTCTGCCGTCGGACGGTCGCATGAGACAAAAGAGACAAACATACCTTTGCTTCAATGTACCTTGGAATCCAGGATTTTGCTTGTTGACATAGCAAAGAATTCCACATCTAGCTTCTTGAGCATGTTCAGGTTTGGAAGATAATGGAGCATCGGAAACCAAACGTTGATTTGGCTGATCAATCTCCATTTTGTCGGTTGGAGTCAAACTTGTGTTTGAATGGGTTGTAGTAGTAGTAGTAGTAGTTGTTGTTGTGTTTAGTCCAAGAGGAGAAGAAGGAGGAGGATGGGTAAAAGAAATGGAGGCCGGGGCCGAGGCCAAGCTTGAATCTGAAGCTGAGATTGAAGTGTCGAGCTTCTGCCTCTTCCTCGGTGAGGAACCTTGTTCCTTATTTTCCAAGCTAGCCATTTTATTGGTCGATAAACTTATCCCGAGGAGGCAATCTTGGTTTGGAAAGAACCTCAAATTTTAAATTTGGAGGGTTCCGACGGGAAGGTGCAAGCCAGTGAAGAGTGAATTGAGATTTGAGATTTTCTTTGAATGTATTATCACGTGATCATCATTCGCACTAACTAGTAATTAGTTCTAGTTCTACCGGCAACCAGCCAGCCAATCCCATGGTTATGCAGGGTTTTGCAGGGTTTGCAAATAAACTTCTTTTGACTTCACTTCATCTCAATTCACTTCATTGTAATGAACAGCATATATACACGGCAATACAAGATGCAAGATATTAATAAAGCTGTTGTATTTCGTATTCATCCATGCATTTATTAAATTATGTTCATTGTAAGAATTTATAATGGAACCTCAATATATCTGGTATCCTATCGTATAACTCCCAGTTTTACCTCTGCTCTACCATCTTCATCCCAAAGTCAATTAATCCTGTGCTTTTATCGGTGTTGGGTATGGGTATGGATATGGCTCTATCGAGAGCGGAAGAGGAAATGCATTTTCGAGTCTGTGAGTCGTGTCATCAAGCAATTTATGCGCAGGTTGATCGTAAGCCTTCAATTTCTCGATGAAAGCCTTTCGAGCCATCTCCTTTTTAGCTTCCGAAGCCCTGTATTCTTTGTAAGAAGCTTCACCCTCGTTTGTCTTTATATAACTCTCAATCATCCTATTATATATCATGAAATTGTCCATTTGCCATGGGGTTGGTATGATGGCCAGTTCTTCAATTGTATTCTGTCTTGGGAGTTCCACGATGGTCAAAGTGTTACGATATATGTCAGGTCCAGCTGACAGCTTCAAGAGAACTTGACCCCAACTCTCGATCTTGTAGCTACAAAGGTTAGTGTATGCGCAAAGCGATGTGTTTATACAATAAACTTACAGACCATCATACCGTACCCCAAGTCTGGGTGCCCTTTCACTTTTCAACTTGTGACCTCGCAGAAGTCTGATCACACTCCCGACGCACGTGAGCCGAACGGCATGGTAGGCGTATACTCTCGATTCGATAATATGTACCCAGTGTCTTCTTCCAATCCCCTTGATTTCGAACCCAGAAAGCATCGAAAATGCAACCGGTTTGCCATTCACTCCCCAAGTGAATCCATCTTTTGCATCAGGCACAATTCCATCGCGAACGGCGCAATGTGTGTTAAGGAACCAGCTGTTAATCTTTGGTAAGCGTCTCACAAACAAAAATGTGGGAGGAAAGAAGAGAACTTACGCTCCTGGGCTAAAATTTTCATTGGCCTCCTTCTCTGAAAAGGTTTTGGCCTTTTTTATTGTCCACATAGGGCCATCTCTTTTCGATACCTCACCGGTTTTTTGTAGCTCTAAGTCCCGAAGGCACCCAGCTTCTTTCATGAACTTTAATCGTTCTTCGTCCATAGTATGGTATCTCTCCCCAAAGGTTTCAATCCATTGCTCACGAAGCTTTTTGTGCTTTTCTCATAATCTGTCTGAAAGAGAGCCCTTGGCTGAGAAAATTGTTTGTTACATGTTGCAAAATCTCCTCGACTATCTTATCCAATCGAGCTTGTGCAACAACCTCAAATTCTAGAGATGACCCTTCGCCTATTAGGTCGTCTATCAGACTTTCTAGCGTTTGTATCTCGTGAAGTGGAAAGACAGGCTTCCTCAATTGCTGACGTATGAAGTCCGACTTGTCGAGACGGTAATCATCTCCATCTTCGGGTGGAGGCTTCGATAATTCTGATATTTTCCATATTCCGAATAAGACAGACGGGCCCGAAGAATCCGAAAATGCTGGGGACAACGGCATCGAATTGAAAGGAGAAGTCACAAATTGATGAAGTGGGGCTGTCACAGTATTAGTTTCAATAGATCACTCAAAAATAAAGTCACAGAAACAGATTATTATCTTACATAAAGGAGTTACTAGTGCAGGCTTGTTTCCTGACGTCGCGAGTCTACTAAGTGCAAAATTCCGGCCATCTCTTCCCGCGGTGCCATCAGATCCATCCAAACCCATACTCTGCGTTACTGTCATCAATCCGTTGGCATTGTTATCTGGTATATCGTTGAGATATATTGGTATCGGGGACAAGACGCCCAAGGATGGCAACGGAGGTAACGGGTCTATTGGAGGCAACTTAAGTAACAGAGGTTCCGGATAATCAGAGATTATTTCATTCATCTTGATTGGTATCTCTCCACACTCTTCGTATGACATGTGAAAAGCTTTACAGTGTCGGCAGATAGTGATCGACTTGACCTTGGAGTTTCTAACGTAGACAAGTGTTTCAATTTGCCTTTCACCATTGTAGCTTTTTGGAAATGGCGAGCCGATGATTTGTGAATCCATGGTTGGCAGGTTTGGAGGAAGGTTACTTCCTTGTGTATTCCTAGTCAGTCAGTTAGGATTCACCTCGAGACAAGTCAAGTAGAAACGATGTTGCTTTAAAGAGGTTCTGCACGCCCAATTATGGCTTCAATTTTTCCCCTGAGATTGAAGAACCATTGTATGAACATATTCATTTCCAAAAATTCAATTATTGATTATTTGCGCTTTTGATTTACTGAGGGAAGGATGGTTAATTTTAGGAAGTAAATGTAGAACTTTGTTCTTTCCATTATTGTATAGAAATATTGTTGATTAAACAAGATATTCACAGATTCAACGCAGGTTCCTAAGGGCATTTATCTTCATAGCTTCTTTGTGGATTTTAACCCGACCGTCCTTCAACCTAAACTTTCACGAAAATTCCCTCTTTAGCAGGAGGGATTTCTCTACCATTGGCCTTATTCAGCTGAGCTACCAATCGCATGAAGATAATAATGATGAAATATTTGATCTGATTAAATGGATGCTGCGGGTATATCCGTGAGGTTTACCAGGAGCTCGGTGGGATTCACTCAGGACTTGCTGTTGTACAGTAGAGCTCTTCTGTAATTCCACTACGTTATCTTTGTTTCTTTGTTGTGTCTTTACGATTCACTCGTAACAATCACCAGCTCGATCTTTGTGAAAGGCGCCATGATCCTTACCCAGATTACGATTCGAAACTGTTCGAAACTATTCGAAACTTCAGCTACTTGCTTGAAAACGGGTAGACTGACAGAATAAAGAATCACAGGGCCTCAATTGCGTCATGGATCAAGATAGATAAACTATCATTACATTCTTGTTTTCTGCTAGCCGTCTTTACATTTCAAGAGTTTTTAGGCCGATTACCCCAAGGCATATCAAAAGTCGATCAGTTTGAATCCACAACTCATTCAGATTGATCCATACAACCAATAAAAAGATACAATTGCATCAAACTTGCCTAGAAACAAAGTGGCACGATCTACTCAAGTATTTAACATTTCCTTGCGATGAAAATCTGACATTACTCCACCTCACTTAAGAGCAGCTGGCAGAAGATATCATAGATCTAAGGTTCTTTATAAACACAAGCCTAAGAACTTCTCATATCTGATCTAGTCAGAGCTTCGAGTGCATACCATATCTATTCTGGAGCACGAGGTACTTTCTCTTGTATATGGGACAATAAGTTGTCGTTGAACTAAGCTTTCGATGGTGTATATAATGATTCAAGAACTTGATTGGTTCCTTACATGGGGGTGGCAATTCCAATAATGTATCCAGCGAGTTCTTTAAAACTTATGTCGAAAAATCCCCGATATTTTGGTAAATTCCGTGCTATTCAATTGCAATGCGGGGTATACGTATACAATGCCGTCGAGATACTACCCGAGAGGAGGTTAGTCCGGTTCCGAGTTCTAGCTGTATATGCAACGTTATTTACTCTTTGGTGCATTATGTGCATGGAGATGTTCAAATTTTATATTAGGGTCTTATGAACTTTAGTTGTTGAATTTAATATGTGAGATTCCTCCATTCTAATTGGTTGAAATTGCCGAGGTTGGGCTCGGGGATGCGAAGTGGGTGGGGCTGACAACCGAGAAAACGGAGACATCGACCTCAGTCTCAGCAACAGGCCATGATTGAAAAAAGTGTTCACACAACAGTATGCTCAGAAGTTGGAGTCATCATGTCGCAAATTGATTTAGTAGCTATTATGTTTCCCAAAGAGGGAAAAGCGGATAGGGTACGCCTTGAGTTTCCACCAACGAGCTTGGCTGTAGTCACTAATTCACTTACTCCTTTTCACCAGGTTGCTGAACTCCTCAACGAGATCTCTATATATGCCAAGGCGAATGAACCTGGAACGCTGAAATATGAGGTTAACAAGGAAGTTAATAAGAAATCCGGCGCAGTCGAAATTATTATGATGGAAAGGTGATTTTTATGTTACCCACGCGTACGGCACCAAGTATATGAATTCTGAGACTAATGGTGAGATAATAGCTATAAGGACAAAGCTGCGATTGCAGCTCATGGGTCATCGGAGCAATTCAAGGCTTTTGGGAAGAAGTTGAAGGATGAAGATCTCATTGCTAAACCTATGCAATTGAAGTTTTTGAAGAATGTTGGGGGTTTCTCGTCGAGGCTATGAGGTCAAAGGCAGTTGAATGTGTAAAATTCCGTGACTGGTCAAGTTTCCTATCAAGCCGATAGAGAGTGTGACAGAGTCGGAAGATTCATAGATTGGTTCAATTTGATGTATCAATTTGATGGTACGTGATAGCATGGTCAGTCGACCATTTGAATATTTTTGAGCTGTTTGGATGGAAATGCATAGTCGAAAAGTTGGTCACTTTAAAGAATTTATATTCATTTTTCACTTTTGTCGAAAACCTGTGGGCTTCCTTCATCGAATGATTTT
This sequence comes from Monilinia fructigena, assembly GCA_003260565.1. Lineage (NCBI taxonomy): Eukaryota > Fungi > Ascomycota > Leotiomycetes > Helotiales > Sclerotiniaceae > Monilinia > Monilinia fructigena. The sequence goes on from QKRW01000025.1 coordinate 234,136, forward strand.
GTTCGATCCTTGTTCTTCTGAAAAAATCTTTGAGAAGCGGTACATTGTGCCAATCGGTCTCATCGTGACAAAGTCGTGACTTCCCTTTTTCCATTCATCGCCACAATCATCAGAACTGATAACCGATAGCTTGGCTTATATAAGAGTTGCAAGCACTTTCAATCGATAGATCTAATTCTTCTTCTTCTCCTTCTTTCTCTGCACATCACACACAGTTGTATTTATTTTCAATCGATTCATCAAAGGCTCGCAATCATGGAGCATGAATGTGAGCAGAAACACTTAACTCCATTGGTATTCACCTCTCATATAGGAAGAGTTTTTCACGTGAATGCCGATGATGCATTATTATCGCCAAATCATGCCAGATCTAACAGTATAGTGTCAATTTCCGAGCTGAGAGCTACATCTCCAACTCCTTCAAAAGCACATGACTTAGGTTTTGATGGAAATGGATCAGAGACTTTACAACTTCCTAGGTGAGTTTTGTGGCTTGACTGACCTTATCATTACACAGGCCAGTATATACTTTACCCAGAGGGTGGACGCTAGCTCGAACGGAAGGTGTAACCAATCTATATTACACAGTGCTAATAATAACTTCATAGACTCCCATCCCCAAACTATAAAGATCGTTCCTCATGTAGAAGCTCGCCACTTATCTCCTTCGTGACTCCCGACCACTTGAACGAGGCAATGGCAGATCTAGACATACAATCATCATCCTCTTCCAGAAAACCAGAAAATTCCTTGTGTGATGACTATGAGGAGTTCGATGTTTGCAAAGCTTACATGGTTTACAATGAATATGGCGAACTGGTAGACGCTCATAGCCATCTTAAAACTCGAAATTCGGCGGATTTGTCGGTCACTGAGATACTGAGGTTGATTAGAAAGGCAAATCACCATGATGTTGGTGCTCCTTACCACCTTGGCTTTCATGAAACTTGCATTTTGAAGATAAAACCAAGCCTAGGGTGGTTTAGGGGTCTATGCTGACTTTATACTCATAGTACAGAGCTAGAATGAATGATATTGAACAGATCAAGGGTCAAAGCTCACTCAGCTCGGAAAGAGGCAACTTGACGTGGGAGGAGAAATTGTCATCCTGGGAATACAAGCCAAGCATATCTGTAAAGACAACGCCGGTCTCTGGAGAAGTTCGGACTGTTCCCGTATACCAAGGACCCCCTCGGGTTTTGGAGGTATGTATCATCCCCTGCTAATTAACTCCATTCTAATTTTCGTTAGATTGGTTGTAGTGATGGAAGATGGTGCTTCAAAGTTAAGGAGGATCAACCAGATTGGATAGTAGAGGGAGTCGATGATACAGATCACTGGTCTTGTGTGAAAAGAGATGTTCAACTTAAGTATGATGGTCCTCATTGTCTGGAGCTGATCTTCTGCAAGATGCTAATAGGATGATAGGGATTTTATTGTCACAACTCCCGAAATGGACTCATCAGATTACTTTAGTCGGGTTAATTCATCGCAGGCACAGACCGCTCCTGACTTCAATGTTCGAAACCTTAATTGTCTCTTAACGCATCCTGATCCAATTCCCCACAACCTTTACTCCTTCATTCGCGGAAGAGATGTATTTGATAGAGTTGAAAGTTACAAGAGCTTTCTAGATGACGTTCGCTTGTAAGTGATTCCTTGCAAGTCACCGAGACCTATCTTTCCCTATCCTTCTCTGTACTAACAGTCAATAGAATTCTTCAGCCAGGTGGTGTTGTGGAATTCTTCGAAGTAGATCACCGACCAAGATCCAAAGTGGCAAATTGCGCTTTCTCCAAGCGTGAAGACTATCACCAGAGTAAAGCCCAGACTGACTGGACTGATAATATCGCCGATCGGCTTACGCGTCCATTTTACGATGAAGAACTTGCAACCACAGTGCCGGGCTGGATGGAAAGAGTCACAGAACGTCACAAGGCAACACTTCGTCCACATGGCGGAATTCCTGCGGTAAACTTGAAGTCTTGGTTAGAAGGAGCTGGGTGAGCTAATTGAAATGAGATCTGTGTAGTCAGCTAATATTTTCGCGTAGATTCTGGGATGTCAAAGAGATTGTCCATCGACTCCCTATAGGAGGAACCACAACCACTGGACAACGACTGAAGGACTTTATTCTGTACCAGATTGAGCTTGAGAATAGTATTCCACAGGTACCACTTTTCTACTCAACCTTGTACTTTTCCGCTGACTGATATTCTAGCTTCGTGAGAAACTACTACCGGTTGAAGGGAACGAGATCGAAAGCGGAAATTACTTCCTTACCCTACACATCGTGACAGCCCGTAAGCCGCGCTGTTCCCGGGCAGGAGACCTCCTCATCGACGGCACAAGAGAAGAAATGACAGATGTGAAATATGATCAGATGGCTCGAAGTAATGAAGTGAAAACCCAAGCAGGATGGAAAAGGTTGTCTCCATAAAGGAAGCATTCTTTAGCTCCCATATACTGACCCACCCGTACCTGGATAGATACGAACTCGGCCGCATTTCTGAAATGATGAACTCTTTCGAGGAACACCATCCTGGGAATATTTCAACCTTGTCACCAGTCTCTCAGTTACGGGAGCCGGATAAGGTTGCGTCGAAGAAGGAATTTTAACAGAGAATAGAGGGGTAGATAATGATGGGTTAATGACATGACTAGAGTGCGTAATTTGCTCAGGCTTGATGAATGAAAGAATAGATAAACTATGGAATATCAGATACTGGGGGCTTCAATTCCATAAGATCAATTGTAATTGAAAAGTTTGCAGCGTTAGTAGCTTAGCGGATGGTGGCTTTTGATATCAAATCACACATAAGTAATACATGCTGATCTACATCATGTGCTTCAGAGCCTCCTAAATCATAACTGTACTCCACTTTATACTCATTGGACATATTCATTAGGCATCCGAAGTATTGCTGGATTTGGTTGCTTATATAGATATGCAACACGTGTTTCACTGTAGGATAAACTCCCATTTAAGGGTAAGAGATTGATAGATTACCCAAAAGAAGCAAAATATCAAAGCACACTCCATTATTCCATGACAATAAACAGAACTTAGGAACACCAAACCGAGCATAACTAAAGCGCATTGCCAAAACTACTGTAGACAATCAATTCCCCCAAAGCCCTAGTGCATTTATCTCTGCCATGCTACGCCCCCCCACCGCCAGCCCAACACTTAACACCTTCCCCACACCCACCTCGCAATTTCCCACGCCTGACTCTTTTCCCTCGTCAGGCTATCCTCTCTCAATTCAAAGTTGGACTGGTCATGATACTCGTTCTCTGCAACCTTCAACTCTTACCCCCAAGCTTGCTGCACCTGCCTCCGTTTCTACCTCCTGTCGCTTGCCGGCAAAAAGCTTTTATGTCGTCGATGAAAACGAAGTTTTCGCCAGTTACGACTAAGATTGAGGTTACAGCGGCAAAGAGACGTTTCCACCATGAGCTCGAGGGTGAAGCGTAAAGGGGTTCAATGTAGTTGTCTGAAGGGGTGGGTGGGGGATTGATATTCGTAGGACCACTTTTTGGCGGTGTGATGTTAGGTTGGATTTTATGTTTATGATGTCTGAGAGTTTGGTAGGGGAATGGGGAATGAAGAACTTGAATTATGGGTGAAAGAAAGGGAAAGGGGTGTAAACTTACGAGCTTGAGAGCGGCAGGATGAAGCAAACCTTTGTATCTGTTTTCCTCGAAATATTATATTTCGAGCTCGTGCTAAAGGTAAGCCATGGTGCGAGAAGCACGGCACCATCGAGTGGTTCTTTAAGCTGGACCCGTGGGATGCTTTCATTTGGGTGGCCATGCACGATGTGGGATAGGAGAGCAAGGGCTAGATTTACGCCTGCTGAGTCGCCAGCTAGGATTATGGATGGTGGGGGATAGCTATGATGTTGGAGAGGGTATCGGTTAGTTCTTGGAGGTTGGGACAGTAGGATGATTTGGAAAATGTAAGGTTGGACTTACTTTGAATTATGAATGACATAATTGAGTAAGAAAGTAACTTGCACACAATTGTCGAGGGTAGACTACGCTTGGGGAAAGATCTATATGCATTTTTCAGCATTGATATACTAACACCAAACTAATATGGAGAAAGAAAGAAAGAAAAACAACAAACCATAAGACAGAAACAACACCGCCAAACTCTTCTCTCCTTCTGCGCCCCCTCGACAAGCTTAAAAATGAACTCAAACGCTTCGGGTGCGGGCAGGAACTACGAACCCATTCCCTAATAACCAACATCAGCCTCAGGCTCCTGATTTCAGATCGAGGAAATGAACCGTGAAAGTTAAGAACCATCTTCTTCGCTCCTTTCTCGCCAATCCAACAGGCCTGCGTTCCATCTTCCAAAGTCTTACTTGATGGTTCAACGCCCCGTTTTTGCCAAAACTTGCATACACTTGATCTGTATTTGGATTGACATACCTACCCTCCAATTAGCATGTGATTCCTCAACAAAACCGAGCCCACTCTGCGCGAAACCTCAACAGCAACGTGAGCGGAACGCCATCAATTGCGAACCAGCAAACACCAACCCGCACCACAACGCCCAAAATACCACAAATCTAACCACTAAATTAATCAAGAGAAGCAGAAACAACAACAACAACAACAACAACAACCTACAAGAGCTGCCTAGGACTCATCCTCCTACACATAGTCCTCGCAGCCGTAAAAAAACATATCTCTTGTAGCCAGCCCTCGAAGCATTCCTCGTTCGCCAGATCCCCGTCAGGAGACCCAGGGATGTATTTCCCACAATAAGATGACTTTTGTATTAGCTGCTTCCTATTTACTTATCACTTCATATTAAAATTCACAATTATATATATATATATATATATATATATTAGAATCGCGGGCAAAGAACTAGAACGCAACTCGATAAAGATAAAGATAAACGGTGAAAACCAATCAACTGTGAAACACATCTAGATGCTCGCTCGTATATATATATATATATATATAAGCGAGAACTAGATCCAATTTCTCCGTAATCGATATAGCATCGATCAGGTAGTTTCGAGCCAAAGAGTCGAAGAATATATTTGTGGTGTGAGATGGATGGTGTTATAATTAAGAGAAGGGGGGGGTTATTGGTCCTGGTGAGGTGAGTGCCATCTATGTAGGTGTACCTAGCTATAGGTGAGTGCGCATGCTTTTGGAGGAAAGAGAATTAATCGAATGAGCGATGAGAACCAAATCATCCGAAAAGAAAAGAAAAGAAAAGAGGAGAGGAGAAAAAGAACAGAAGACCTTCTTTCCCAAGAAAGATTTTAAACGAGCTCAAATTCTCCGCATCTGGATGTACAATATCATGTACAATATCACACAGGTTGGCAGGTAGGTGCTCTTACTCTATTGCGTAGGTATCAATGTAGATTGCACTGGTGATCGCAACGAACAAGCAAGGGAATTTATGGATGGATGCAATGTCACTCCAACATCATCGTCACAGAAAGGAAAGGAAAGATCACTGGTAAATGAGGATGTGATGAAGACTCAATTGTCTACCTCCCGGAAATATGAATTGGAAGTATAAAATTTTTTATAGATAGGTTGAATGAAAAGCTTCATATTTGGGTATCATTGCTTTCTTTTCTTTAAACTACTCAGCTTAACTTTTTCATACCCCTCTTTCGTTTCCCGCCTACTTCTCTCCCTTCCTCGATTGTCTAACATAGCTTCACGTTTCTTTTCTCCTACCAACTTCAATGATTCCCTGATTACTCTCGTTTCCAGATTTACACCTTCTTCTGCCCAGGCTTCCATCTGTCTACCAACTCGTTCTCAATGGCTAGAACCAATTGCACATCTCTCTGACCTACGAATGTAACGGCTTCTCCTTTTCTGCCAGCTCTGGCTGTACGTCCAAACTCGGTGAATATAATCATCTGGATCTCTAGGAATATCATAATTGATCACTAGACCCACCTCTGGGATATCGAGACCACGAGCAGCTACATCAGTCGCAACTAGAATTCTAGCTGCAGAAGCACGGAATCGACCCAAATTATCAATTCTTGTCTTTGTGGAAGCTTGGAGTGAAGGGCCGTTACTCGATGCTCAAGAAGTCGTAGTAGATGGGTAAGGTAGTCGGCGGTAGCAGTTCGATTGCAGAAAATGACAACCGATTTTGGGTAGATTCTTGTCAGTAGCAGAAACATATGTAGATAGTGCTCTCGATGTGTTACAGGTACTTGCAGATGCATTGATTCAGGGAAGAAGGAATTGCCAAAGCCTGCGTATCCACTTCGCAGACAAATACTGGAGGCTTCCTGGTGTACGAGGCATGTCCTTCAAAGCTCGCACTTCGGGAGTAACTGTAGCTGTGAATAATAAGGTTTGCCTTTCAGCGGAGGTGGAAGGAATAGATAAACATTCTTCAACATCTGGAAGCATACTTCCCACGCTGCCGGATGCAAGTAATCGATCCGCTTCATCAAGAACCACCATGCGCACCCGACGCAAAGCGCATATGTATCTTCACCCGAGGTTCGAATATGATCCGCCAATCTGCCAGGGGTTGCGATGACAACATGTGGCCGTTGTGCCAGGGCCGTTGCTTGGGGTCGCATGTCCGAACCACCGGTTATCAAAACAGCCTTGAGAGATTGAGGGGATGAGATCGCTTTGAACTGCTCATAGATTTGTAAAGCCAATTCCCTAAGAAAATGATGTCAGCCAGAATGATACCCCATAGTCATCACAGCAAGGTCTTACCTCGTGGGAGTAAGCACTAAAGCAAAGATCCCGAAAGGATCCTCAGCCCATTTTTGAAGGATTGGTACAGCGAATGCCACTGTTTTTCCAGAACCAGTGCGACTACCTCCTATGCAGTCTCTTCCTTTCAGTATCTCTGGTATGCAGCCCTTTTGAATACCCGTAGGCCGCTTGATAGCCATAGCCCCCAATGACCCCACCAACCATGGCTTCACACCCAAGGCAGCAAAAGTGGTTTGCGCATCTGTAGGAGCCAATGTTGCGCCATTGCAAATATTTTTAGTATCGAGGGAAGTTTTTTGTGATTTCGTCTTCACCGCGCGAGGGAACAGAAGTAGTAGTAATTAAGGGAATCTCTTCATGCTTTGGTTCTGGGAAGTCTTCCGCCTTTTCCGCGAAGCTTGACTGTCTAATGAATCTGAATCGGATTGCGAAATGTCATCTTGTTCATCTTGTTCATTATCGGACGAGGAATCGTGATTTGATTGCGGGGAAAAATCGGGCGCTTCAATTGAAACTTGATCGACAGTCTCAGATCCTTGAGTGGCCTTTTTGGAAGACATTTTGAGTGGTTGCGGGTGTGGTTTGTTTTTTTGGAAAAAATTCGAGGAAATTAATTTTTTTTCCCCTTACCTCATGGCTCACTCACTGCCATTTTGCTGACTGTACCGGTGTGCCATTTTTATCTGCACATCTCGCGCGCGCTTAAATACCTAGTAAGCAAGATGGATGTGGCTTGGCTTATCGCCTTTTTTCTATGGGGATTTATGAGAGCATGAAACAATGAATCTGACCAATAGGAATATGAGAAATGATATTTACAAGGATGTGAAGAGCGTAAGGAACCTTGAGAGTCTTTACATTTGTCAAATTCTACTACTCTGGATTCTTGTATACGAGTAGCTACAGACAGTAACCGTGCATTGATCTGATTGTAGCCACTTCTAAAAAAACACACAAATACAATATCGTTTTTTCTATATTTTCAATCAATAAAATCTTTTCAATGAATTTATTTTAATTAAATGAAATTATATATATATATATGTGTGTGTGTGTGTGTGTGTGTGTGTGTGTGTGTAATTTTTATTAAATAATTATAATTTAACAATTTAGAATCTTTAAAATATATCTTAGATTAATATTTATATTATTTAAATATCAAATTTAAAATTTCGATTTTCGCTTACTTTACTAATAAAAATTACAAAAAATACAATTTACTTTTTTTTAATTAAAAATTGATTGAAAGTTAATAATATGATATAAGAAAAAATATTATATTTTATTATCCAATATTTAAATATTTTGTGACAAGTTTTCATGAGTTTTGATGTGATTTTGAGAAATGGCCATTATCAGGCAGTACCTTAATACCTTAGTACTCTAGGTACCTCGTAGGTAGCTTTAAACGCATCGATTAATGTGCGCGGGAGATTATTCTATTCTATTTTTTGTTGCTCTTGAATGACTACCTGCCTAGTAGATACCAACACCTACCTAGCCATGCAATTGATCTAAACGAAGCAAAAATAGCAAGAAATGGGTCTAAAGTCCGATTCAAGCACTTTATGTGATTATACTTTTATTGCCTGCAGCCGCTTCCCTCGCCCAACCAAGTACCATTTTCCCGTATGCATATATCTCGTGTCAAAAACCGTGGCGGGTAGAGCCTATGGAGAAGGGGAATTCAGGAACCGGCAGTTTGGATGCTGCGCGGCTTGCTTAGGCTTGTTGAGTTATAATTAGGGGAATAGATAGAAGGGGAATATTCCATACTGTCTGTAGTGGCCTATGAAATCAATCAATGATGATTCAAGAAATGTTTCATCCTCGCCATATGCCCCGTGCCATTCTTTGCGGCAGCAACGATAATCGATCGTATTAGGTGATGGGAGAGTATAGATGGTGATGGGAGAGTATAGATTGTGATGGCGTCTGCAGGTAGAAACGAGGAACGAGGAAACTACCAAGTACCGATTCCTTTTACTATGATATGAAGCGACTTATAGAACGAACCCCTTCATTTGGATAGTATGTATTCGGTACCGAACAAAGTGGTTAACAACTTCAACATGAAAATAGATCAGTAGATATAATAAATACACTTTGATACATTTGATACATTTGATACTTTAGAAATCGACTCCCTCTTCCTCTGCATGACTGCGTTTTCCTCTGACCACCATCATCGCACCTCTCCCATCCATACCCTTTTTCCTGTACTTGATTCTTACGCCCCCCCATCACCTCTGCCAGTAAACGGGTTGCACGAAGCATACCGAGTAGAATTCAGCTTCCGGGTTCTTACTCTCTTTGGTATTATTACGAAGAGGAATATCTTGGATGGCTGAATATTAATTGTCCAATTCGCTACTGAAACACCGAAGGACTCAATTGCAAGGGAAAAGAAGAGGTAGTAGAGGAAGGTGAGCAAGCATCTGTAGCTAGGCATCTAGGTATCTAGGTATCTACAGTATGCCTCTATAGCTATTGAGCAATTGCCAGAGACGACAGCAACGATGACAGCCTTTTCAAATGCATATGCTTCTACTGTATTCATTTCGCCGAATACCCAATCTAGTTTGAATTTAAACTTTCGGGGAGAGGTACCATATGCGGCTCTCTCCATGCAATAGAAATTTACAGTTTGTGATTAGTCTGGGCCGTATGGCTAGGACCTGCTAGGTAAGTAGGTCGGTAGGGAGTGTACGGAGTAGGTAGGTATATTATTACAACACGACCTAGGTTACTTGCAATGATTCAACTTGAAAGGGTAACTAACTTCAGTTACTCAACTCAAATACCCGGACCCCGGACCCGTTGAACGCACGCTCTTGGGGAGAATGAAAAGGTCCTTGAAATTTCTGGAATCGAGTTCATCCTGGTTGTATTGAGAGCCAATCCATTCGTTGCGTCGGGGGGGGGATAATCCATTTTCAATCGTTACCATGTGTAGTAGTACGGAGGTAGTGATGCAGGTTAATATTAATAAGTAGGATGTAATAGTGAATTCAGATGAAGGGGGGGGTTTTTTTTTAATTTTTTTGATTGTTTTTATATATAAATATTATTTTTGATTGAATTGAATGAATAAATAAATAATCAATTGATTATAAACCTATATTGATAAATATAATAAATATAATAAATATAAATAAATATAAATAAATATAATAAATATAATAAATATAATAAATATAATAAATATAATAAATATAATAAATATAATAAATATAATAAATATAATAAATAATAAATAATAATAATATAATAATATAATAATATAATAAATAATATAAATAATAATAAATAATAATAAAATAATAATAAATAATAATAAATAATAATAAATAATAAATAATAATAAATAAAATAATAAATAATAATAATAAATAATAATAATAATAATAATAAATAATAATAATAATAATAATAAATAATAAAAATAATAATAAATAATAATAAATAATAATAAATAATAATAAATAATAATAATAATAATAATAATAAATAATAAAAATAATAAATAATAATAAATAAATAAATAAATAATAATAATAAAAATAATAATAATATAAATAATAAATAATAATAATAATAATAAATAATAAATAATATAAATAAATAATAATAATAAAAATAATAATAATAAATAATAATAAATAATAATAGTTAAAAGTGAATTATTTAAATTTCTAGATTACTTTTACTTTGTTATTATTATATTTGTTATCCTTCTTATTATTCCCAAGTTCCAAGTTACCTTTATTTCATTTAGATCTGTTTATACGTTAGCTTGACTTTTATTTGCTTCTACCTACTCACTCACCATCTACCTACTCATCTCTCTCCGTACCACTACTTCCATCGTTTTGAAGTTTTCCATCATTTCTTCTTTGAAAAGAAAAGGACTCATTCACTTAAGTTACTTGTCAACATCCATCATTATCATTGTTTATTGATTTGGCTTGGCTTGGTTTGGTTTGGTTTGGTTTTGATTGGATCTGGGTTTGATTGAATTGAATTGGATTGGATTGAATTTCTTCTTTCTTGCTTTATTACACATCCAATATCCAATATCCAATATCCAATATCCAATATCCAATATCCAATATCCAATATATCTATCTATCTGTCATATTCTATCCTATCCTATATATCTTTCTTATATTTTTATACCTACCTACCTACCTACCTATCTTCTATACCAAAAGACATCAAACTCAATCGTTTTATTACAACCAATATCTATCTATTATCTATCTTTTTGTCTATTTATCTATCTTTCTATCTTTCTATCTTTCTATCTTTCTATCTTTCTATCTTTCTATCTTTCTATCTTTCTATCTTTCTATCTTTCTATCTTTCTATCTTTCTATCTTTCTATCCATTCATCCATCCATTTATTCATCCACCGGGGCATCCATTTATTCATCCATCTTTTCTATTCATCAAATACTGATCAATATTCTTTTCCCCTCCGCCTCTCATCATCTCATCATCTCATCGTCTCCTCAATCTATTTATTCTATCGACCCACTCTTCCAAGGTTCGTGACGATAAGCTTGAAACGGGGACGAGTCTCGCTTTTGAATACCCGCAGTTTATTACGAGTAACCACCTGGGCACCTGCAGTAACCTTACCTACCTACCTACTAGTACTGGAACTGGAACTGGAACTGGAACTGGAACTGGAGCTGGAACTGAAAAACTGAAAAACTAAAAACTGAAAACTGAAAACTGAAAACTGAAAACTGAAATTCGATCAAATACCCTTACCAACCCAACCTTACGAGAATTACATTACTACCAAATTGCTTTTGGAATAATAAATCAATCATTCATTCTTTATCATTCAAACCTTTTCGACATTCTTGATTCAATATTCAATATTCAATATTCAAGAATCTCGAAAATCAGATCAGTCATAAGACGCACCTCTGTCCCCATTTCAACCACATAAAACCCTTTCTCATCTGCAATAACGGTCTCTTGCAGCGGTGGACTGCATGCCGATGAGATACCAGTACAAAACAATACAAAGAATACCGGCAACGGTGTAACCCGAGATTCGAAATCTAGGGTGACGGCAGCGACCGTAAGGCTTGCCACCATCTTTCCACTATTCCAAGTATAATATGAATAGACAATACCAAGACCATCCTAACGATTCAAATTCTTCAAGTAGTCTCTCACTCAGCTCAGTACCCAACATGTCTTCTCCAGCACCATTACTACGCCCTCCAATTCCAGGCAGTCGACAAAATGGTGGCGCGAGAACTCCGAAGATTGGGCCTGGCTATACCACCGTCTCCAAATGTTAAGCCAGTCAGTGCTCCTGCAACAAAAAGGGTCTTACTTTACAAATGCCCGGATCGATGCCGGCACGACCTTCATTACCTAGATTACAGTTAGCGACACCCATGGGAAGTAATGCCACACCATATGAACAACCTGGGAGGGGTGCCGTTGCCCCAGGGCAATCTGCAAGTGGAGGGAGCGAAAGTAGTGCAGCACATTCAAGATCAGGGAGTTTTGGGCCAATGGATGGAAAGGGAAGTGGACCAACATCTGCAGGATCACAATATTCTGCCTTCTCATTAGCATCACAAATATGGCTTGAGCAAACCACAAGGGACCCCAGACCCCTCGTCAGCCGTGGGCTCATTATACTCGGAAAGGAGCGAGGGGGGTGTTGGGATGGAACGGGATGGTAGCATGAATGGCCTTGAAGCATTTGATAAGCTGAGTTTGGAAAAGGGAAGAACATTAGATGTTGAGGATCTAGATGATGATGGGTGGCGGATAGCAAGTATGGAGAAGAGGATAGAAGAACTTGGGAGTTTGGGGGAGGGAGCAGGAGGTGCAGTAACTAGATGTATGCTGAAAGGCGGCAAGACTGTCTTTGCGTTGAAGGTGATTTGATACCCCTAACGATATTCCCACGCTACGTACTGATGCTGCTAGATTATTACTACCAAACCCCGATCCTGACGTCAAGAAACAAATCGTTCGTGAGTTAGGTTTCAACAAAGGCTGTGCGAACGAGCACATCTGCCGCTACTATGGAGCTTTCGTCGAACCATCCACTGCTACCATTTCCATTGCTATGGAATTTTGCGAAGGGGGTTCTCTTGACTCGATTTATCGTGAAGTCAAGAAACTTGGTGGCCGTACTGGTGAGAAAGTCCTCGGAAAGGTCGCTGAAGGTGTTCTAAACGGTTTGACCTACCTCCATGGAAAGAAGATCATTCACCGGGACATCAAACCCTCGAATATTCTTCTGTGTCGCGATGGTCAAGTTAAGCTGTGTGATTTTGGTGTAAGTGGTGAGTTCGGTACAAAGGGTGACGCAAATACCTTTATCGGAACATCCTACTACATGGCACCTGAACGTATCACTGGTCAATCATATACCATCACTTCTGATGTCTGGTCGACTGGCGTTACCCTCTTGGAAGTAGCCCAACACCGCTTCCCATTCCCGGCAGATGGATCAGAAATGCAACCTCGAGCTGGATTGATCGATCTCCTAACATATATTGTTCGACAACCTATTCCTAAGTTAAAGGATGAGCCCGATGCTGGAATAAAATGGAGTGATAGTTTCAAATATTTCATCGAGTGCTGGTATGTTCAAGTTTTTTTTTTTTAGTTTTTTCCCCTCTTTTCGCTCGACACAAGCCATGCTAACCTTATAACTTCAGTCTCGAGAAAGATCCTGCTCGTCGTGCATCTCCTTGGCGAATGCTAGAGCACCCATGGATGGTTGAAATGCGTGGCAAACGTGTGAATATGGCACACTTCTTAGCAACCGTATGGGGCTGGGAGAAATAGATTATTTTCAAACCTCATCTACTCTACCTCGGCGAATCTTGACACACGGATATTATAAAAACCTATAAATTCGCAGGACAAATCGAATGTAGACTTTGACCTAACTAGCGAGGGAAGGAGAACGAAAGCGAATCACGATGATACATTACGTCTAATGATATTGAGCCTTGACGATACGATACGATTATGGCGAAATCATGATTTTTTTGGGCAAGAAGAAAGATACAAAGATCAAATTATGACTTACTATCATCATAAAATCTACCTATATATTTTTCTTTTGTAACAACCATATTGCCTCGCAATTCACATCTGCATTTGCCGGCGTCTCTATCTTCTTGAATTGAATTTGGCGAAGAGGTTAATCTTGTATAGGAGAAATGGTTTTTTGGGGGGGGGGGGGGCATGGAGAGCGGAATTGAAAGCGAGAAGGGTTGATGGGATGCGAATGCGGATTCGGAATGAGGGGTGCTGTAAAGGCTTCTCGTTCTGATTGTATTATTTACATATCCTTAACCATCTATCTACCAATTCATCTATTTTGACTGCGGATCCGACTATGAATTTTATGTGATATGATATGATATGATATGATATGATATGATATGTATTAGATTACTTGTATCAAATGAACCTACCAACGTAATACTCTTATTTTGATTTCTACTCACAGGTTGTAATACCGAACAGTTTTTTTTTTTTTTTTTTTTTCAACAGTTGGCGTCTGGTGATTATAAAAATGCTCGAGTATATGTATATGTATACCTAAATATGTAAACAAATCGACAAGGAACGCGAAATTCTAAAAGTTTTAGAAGATTTAGAGAGGGGAGGGGGGGAAGAGGGGGGTATTGATATATATGGGGATTTGGGATTTGGGTATGTGGTGAGGGTTGCGGAAGGGAAAGGGGAAGGGGAAGGGGAAGGGGAAGATTGGATTTTGTGTTGTGGGTGATCATGAGGTGTGAGTGAGGTGTGAGTGGATGGGTGGATGATTGACGTGTGAGATTTTTATATCTATAGGTATATATAGGTGTATAGGTGTGTATAGGTGTGTGTATAGAGGCGTACATGTATACGTATGCGTATATGTGTTACTTGCGGATTTATATTTTATGATGGTGATGGTGGTGATGGTGATGATTGTTCGAGGGTGAACTGGCTATATATTGGCCTAGGTTAGGGTAGGGGGCTGAATCTCAACGGTGGGTGTTTGTTGTTTGTTTGTTGTTTGTGGATTTTGATTTTGATTTTGATTTGTGGTTGGTGGGAGATGGGAGATGGGAGATGGGAGATGGTATATTTAATATTTGATATTGGGGATGGCTTTGGATATGGATGTGGGAGTGGATGGATGAATGGATGGATGGATGAAGAGCTTCCTTGCCTCACCTAGTATATTCTGTTGGAATTAGTTTGGGCTTTGGATATCTATTGAGCGTTAGATGCCTGGTAGAGGGTTTGTCTGTATTTAGGGGGAGGGGGATGAAATGAAACGAGGGGCTTTATTCGGAGGAAAGGTTTTATGCTATTGTTTATGAGTTTCACTGAGTATTTGAAGAAGATGTTGCGCGCTGTTTCTTGTAAATAGTGAGATACGACATCGTTGAAAACCCTCCAAAGATCAGCCTGTGCCATCTTCCTTTTTGAGACAAAGGAAGTATCTGCGCGTAACATAGATGAGCATTGAGACGTCTGGAGAGAAGACCGACCTCTCGGATTTACCATGGTGGAATAAATGACTGAGAGACTCGAGAGTGCGTGGCACCTAGGTAATATAAATACTACGCAGATTTATATCCATTCTAGAGAGATCGATCAAGCTTTGATTCCAGAATAAGATATTTCTATTAGAGATCGACTTGTCATTGTATGAAATTTATCGCGAAGGTCACTGTTATATCTATCTCCTTGGCCAACTACTTTAATTGCCCGTGGTATCCTTAATGTCGATACTGACATTTTGTCGAAAAAACTCTAGTGCATATGAGAGCAAAGCACCTCTAACCTATCGAGATTTTGTGCGTAGCCAGTAATCTTCCAAACTCGCAAAAAAAAAAGCATGTAACTAGCTCGAACAAGACGGGACGAACAGACCAGGACTTTCGAAATAGTCTTATTCTAGACCTTGTCTTCTACAAAAAAAGGACTCTCACAGTTCAACAGAACACAGAGCCACCTATTGCGTAGTTCGTTTTAGATTCTAGTGCAGAGTAATCTGTCGCTTTCTTCCCCCTCTCCATACATTATTCCGTTGAGCTAGGCGTCCAAGATTAAAATGCCATTCGGTTCAAGTATGCTCGAGATAATGGGAAGAAAAGAAGCAAGAATATACGTTGGATGCATTGAAATATTGCTAGGCGACAAATAAAGCTGGGCTATGTTTGAGATTCAAAGAAATGTTCACCCGTCCCAAGACAATACCCGAATCAGCAAGATGACTAGCTTGGATGGTGATTGTATATGTTTCTGGGCAGCAGACACTTGAAACAGACAATATGGCCAAGGAGAAACACGAAGGGTGAACATGAACAGTGGCCGAGGAATCTGAAGAGCTGAATTTGTTGACGGATTGAGGTTATGGGACCGAGGCATGATCAATGCCACAGAGATTGAATGTGGGTGGCTATTGTGGAAGAATATCACCTTCCTACCTAACAGGTAGGTGACCTTGAGAGATTTCACTCACCTAATGTTATTTCAACTGGTCTTGCAGATGGGGAGACGAAAAAACAGAGTAAATATGATAAAAAGAGATTGAAGGATGTACAATTGTACAAGACTTCAAGTAGAGTAATTATCTGATGATATGAAGTCCCTGTCACGCATGTATTGGCTGTGAATACCAGTATTCCGAATGCGGTGCTTCCGGCTCATATGCATGTACCATGTGAGTACGAATGACCACCAAGTCTCTCCAAGGCATCTGCTGACGTTCTGGTCGGTAGACAACCGAGAAATACTTTTAGCCCTGGATGGTAACGTTAGATATCTATCAAAAAATGCCAATAGTAATATGGTGTATCTTACATGCAATCAACGAGTAAGTCATTCTTATCGAACACTTGTGCAACACCCTCCAATGGATCTATATAGTTACTGTATAGTTATCTCTGCGATGTTACAGATAGATGGATAGTATGTAGTGCGTTTTGAATGCGATTGCATTCTTCTTCACATATATCCCAAGGCCATCAATGAGAGGGAAGGTCTTACTTTGAAGCCTTGTAGTCATGGAAATCAACGTCTCGAAGAAAAATGTTAGTTATAACGAATGATTTAATCTTGCTTTCCGCAAAACTACAAGTATAGAACGTTAATGGTAAATCTCAGGGGGCCAAATAACAGATTATTGCCCCAAGTAGTTCGTGTCTCCTAGCCGACTCTAGTCGAGACAACTCTCAAACATGGCCATGGGAATTCGCGAAATTAAGATAGGTGTGGAACGTTCAAGACCCGTAACCCTTTTGTAGCCATGGTATCATGATGCTCAATATCTCGAGGTTAGTAAACCGTGACAGATATCTCGGTTCGATGCAAACTTTCCCGTTCTTTGTGCATGCTCTAGTTTCTTCCGAAATTCGATACCAATTCCAAGATAGCACTGTAATAATGTATATCATCCAAAGTATGCCCTACTATATTGCAGATTGCAGCTGCAAAGGCCTACCTTCATTTGCAGAATGAAAGATAAGCGTCATTCTATATCTCTCAGTAACATCAGCCTTTTCATTTCTTCCATAGCTTCGAGCATCATGTGTTATGTATGAATCTGTGCTTATATTACTAAAGATGTGACGCACTATTTTGTTGAGAAACAGAGTGTCCACGAATATTCTTCCTTTTTGTATTCATGCTTATTTGATATGATACAGCAGTGGGAGAGACAATAGAGTTTATTTCCGAAAACAAGATATCAAGAACACTAGATACCTATCTTTGTAGATATATTGTCATTACGTTGAGGTCCTTACTCAACTTCCTCTGTGTTGACGCTTATACTATTTCAAGGTTAGCACAATCTCTGTCTTCACTTCCTCCTCCACACATTTTGTACACACTTCAAACCTATATATATCCTTTCAAAGTCACATTATATGGCCATTAACGCTATTAATACAAAAGTCAATGTTTTCCGCTTCGCTCATATGGCATACAGTTTGGAAGTCCTCAACTCAGGTTCGTAAACAATCTGCTTCTGGTAACATGAATTTGAAGTGCAGTGTCCAGCTTAGAAAGTTGCACGCCGATTTATGTATTTGAGATATATCATTTGTATATCTCTAACATTCGGAAGTTTGCTCACACTCTGTAGCATAACCTCATCCGGTCTCTACGGGTTATCTTGGGCACTACGTCTTGGTCCGAAGCTCTATTACTTCGTGAGTTCTTGACCCATTGTGATTTGATAGCTTGGATATCACATAGTCCCTCCCATAGTTTTTCTGTTTTGATTTCATTCTCTATTGCTGTGAGCTTCGGAAATCCTGAGATCCCTGGCAAAAAAAGTGCAACCTTTGCAGTTGCACGGCTTCGGAATATATTTTTGCCAGAAAGAGCATGCATTCAGAGTCTTTGAGTGCCTTGGGTCAAGTATTTGACGATGCATAATCTCACACCCGAAGTACGTACAGTTTACTTGTCAATTTAGTACACAATAGATTGACCTTGCTTGGTTGACATTCGCAGAAAATATTCATTTTCCTGGTATATAAAGTCACAATGCTTAGCCTCAAGTAAAGGCATATCATTGGAATTTCAACACAAAATCAATATTCAATATGCCTCCTTCAGCTATCAGTGATGTGCATAAGTTTACTTCAACTATTATCGGCGAGACCAAGATTGCCCTTCCCTCCAGCCTACTACAGCTGAAAGAAGATAGATTTTCTTCCATCGAGTACTATGATGATCTTGCCAAAGTCTATGAGGATGCCTTCTCTCACGATATGGGTCTTCATGAATTCATAGAAATGACACTCCTAGAACTACCCAGCACCGCAAAGGTTCTTGATATCGGCTGCGGAACAGGGAAACCTGTCTCGTATACTATGGCTGCCCATGGGCACAGGGTTCATGGCATTGACTTGTCCGGCGCTATGATCGAACTATCTCTCAAGCGTGTTCCAAGCGGCTCGTTTGAACAAGTGAATATGCTGAAATACAGCCCTCAATTCCTGAAAAACACACCTGACATCGATGTCATCTTCGCCATCTTCTCCCTCTTTTACCTGTCGCGCAAAGAGACGGCCACAATGATCTCGAAGATGTTCAATTGGCTGAAGCCAAACGGACTCCTATGCATCGGTACGATAAGTGCGGAAGATTTCGAAACAATCCCATCGATGTATGATGTTGATGGATTGTGTGCCACAGATGTTGAAATGACTTTTATGGGTTCCAGATGTTCTTCTATGACGGCGTTCACAAAGCAGGGTTGGAAAAGCGTGATTGAGGCAGCGGGATTCGAAATAATTTATACGAAGAAGAATTTGTTCGTTCCGCGACCATCTCCAGGTGTGGCTTCTGATGACGAGATGCACTACTTTATTATGGTGAGAAAGATTTGAGAAAGATCGTTCTGTTGGCTGTAGTCTCTAGTTTTAATTTATGTCTATTTAATGAACCTACGCATGCGGATTTGTTTTCTCACGCTATTTTGTGCCGATCGATAGGATCATATTCATCAAGCGTCGCTAGTTAATTTGCCCCTATATCATTCATTGAACGATATTCACATCCTTATTTGTCAGTCACCAGTAATATTCACTCCTCGTCAGACAAATGGGTGGGTCCACTCACCTCATTGCCCAAATCCAGGCGACGACATCAAAAGCAAACCTGAACTCAAGAAAAGCCCATAAGAAACCCAAAAGGCGAACACGACAAATAAGACTGCAAAATGATTGCCGAAGCCACCATATCAGCTGCTCACACGCGTCAGTTCTGTGGTCAATACCGTGATCAATGACTCCAAGCCAGTAACCTATGGCCAATGCCAAATCATTACCAACTTCGCTAACTTAACACATATTGGTCGAGAGTGATTGTCGGCATCCATCAGAATATGACTCGGTAGTGAAGGTGAGTGAATATTTGTATGCAAACAGCTCGGCGTGATCCATTCATTATATTCTCTGTGAATCGGCCCCAAACCAAAATAACCAATCCTTCAAATAGGTAAAATTCGTTTAATACTCGTCTATAGTAAAATGAATGATCCATATGGTTATAATTCGAAGGCCCACGGGGAAGCTTGTGGTATTGCTTTAATTCTCGTGATTCTTCGCTTTTCTAACCGACCATAATGAGCCAAGCTTGAGAGTATATAGTAAGTTATAGACAAAGAAGTTGTCGCTTCTTGAGTGTCAGTATGTGGAATGGAATATATTTGAGAAGAGGGGGGAGAATAAATGTGTTTCTTAAGGAGAACACTGCTGGTCCTATAAGTCCTGTATGATATGTAGGGACGATATATTGTAATAATATGATATGGTCTCAGCCATTAGCTTCGTCATAACACATCTTTTGATACTAATTTCATTAGTCCGATTTCATGACAACACAACAAGCTACTTTAAATCATCAGCAGTAATATAACCGCTATTGAATGTTACACCAATAACACAACATGCCAAAGCTTAGTATCTCTTCCTTCCTTGAGTCCCTAAGCTCAAATTCTCCTTTCCCAACCAGGAAAGTATTCCACGGCATATGTAGCAAGTGCTCTATATAGTACAGATGGAAAAGTATACCACTTGTTGAACTCGACCAATAAATCGCTCGAACCCGAAAAAGTCTATGCCTCCCCTACTCCTCGAACTAGGAACGAAAAGCGCCTTTAGGTCGATTAAAAACCTCTCAAAGTAAGTAAGGTCATACCCATCCAAACCTCAAACCAATCTCGATTCCGTCTCCACCACAAAATTACCAAAACATCAACCCCTCCCAGAAATCTCCCAACCAACTCAAAAATAACATTCCCAACAGTGAAAAACACAATGAGCTAAAACCTACACTGTCAAGTTCGATGCCACCCGATAACGTGTATCAGTACACTACACCAATACATACACCCAACAATGACGAAACAGCAGAAAAAACACCAAGCCCACCGGAAGATCCAAGCACTCGCAAAGTAAAAGCATCCCACGAAAACAATAAACAGATATCGAAAGAAAGGAAGGAATAAAGAGAAAAAAAGAATCCTTCACCAAACAAGAAGAGTGATCGATCCGTCACGAAGATCAATCAATCTATATGGATACCTCCTCCTTACCTATGTGAAGGAATTCCCAAGCAGCAACTACACTACTGTACGAACTCGGAATTCTATGGACCCCCGGCCTCGCCCTAGTTTCCTCGCGCGTCTCTGGGCTGTACTGTACTGTAAGTAGCGTTGAGAAACGTGAAGTGGAGCTTGCCTTGCTTTCGTTGAATCACTCACTGTACGAAGTATGTGCGGGATGCGGATCATGATGGCACGTGCTGCGTTACAGTAGCCGAGTTGTTTTCTGCCGGCATGAAGCTGGGGTGGGAGTCTTGAGGATCGTCTGCGCTAAGCCTTAGATTCTTTAGATATGAGGTGGGAAGGATTTTTTAGGATTCTAATCTATTTGCATTGGGTATCTGCGGTTTTTGTTGAGGAGTACTGACTGGTATGGTGGAAAGTTGTATAGAATGTACCTATCTATCTACCTACAGATCTAAGTAGATAATACTGTTAGACGTCATTTTCATACCTTTATACAATTTGTAATTATAGACTACTACACCAACCTAGTACCTACCTAGTAGACACCTACCTATCTACCTACCTACCTACCTACCTACCAACCAACCAACTCAGACATGCTATCCAAATTCATGCCATAAACCCAGATAAGAAGTAAAACGCAAAGTAACAATGAAAAATAGTGCTATGACAAACTTATCATTCACCACTCATCTTCACGAACCGTTGAAAGAATCAGCTGACCATCATCCACAGCACAACGCACGCACCAATCACCACGCAGCCCACCAATCATGGATTCCAGAACGAAGGATCCAACGCGCCAGCTGATGTGTGCAACGGATAACAAACGAAACACGACCAGGGGGTGATTGGCCACACACTTCAATCGATCTATTACGTGCTTGGACTTTATTATTTCCTCATGAGATCATACTGAACTGCAGTTCCATAAGCAGCTGCGTGATACGATGCCAGTACCGTTTACCTATTACTAGAGTACCTTTGCTGCTTACTTTTCTGCTTGCGTTTGGGTGTTTTAAGTCTTCTTCATTCTTGCGTCTTTGGTTGAGGTTATTGCGTTTTTTGGCTTGTGTTTGGGTGCATGTTGGGACGATACGAATTACGACTTACGATAAACGACAAACGATAAACGAAATACGAAATAGGGAGCTTAGCGAATCTAGTTTCGATGAGCCAGTGAAACCACGAGTTTAGAACATCATGAAGACTTTTCAGGATTTTGATATTGATGATGCCAAAGTGCGCATGGAGGAGAGAAGATGTCTGCTCCCTAAAGGGTTTAGGCGGGTTCAAAATGTGAGGAGGATTACGAGAGTTTCTCCTGCGTGGCCGGGGGTTATTGTTGCTACTATTTTGTTTGCTTGGTGGACATGGTTTGTTGTGTCGGATTTGGTTAGACCTCCTAGTAAGAAGCCAAGTATTGGTGTTGATGGGGAGAGATACTATGATTTTGATGAGGTATGAATTTCTTCTTTTTTTCTCTCTCCATGAATTTTGGTTGATTGATATTTGGATAGATAATACCGAGTGAAAAGCTCAAATGGTATCCGTGCTTTGAGGCACCCGGATCGAATTTCAAATGTGCCAGGCTCACAGTTCCGATGGACTATCATCGACCTCTTAACGAATCAGATGATAATCCGAAAGTACATATTGCGTTGATCCTGATACCCGGTAGCCACACAGGAGATGCACAATTTTCCAAATCACCGTTACTCTTAAATCCCGGTGGACCTGGTGGCTCCGGCACATTCTTTGGGTTTGCAGCTGGACGACAGATCCAACAGATTGTTGGAGAAGACCAAGATGTTATTGGATTTGATCCTCGAGGTGTCGGGGCCACAACGCCAGAGCTGACTGTTTTTCGTATGGCGGCACTTATGATGGGGTGGGTGATGACCAAGCTCGAGGAGACTACCACAGGCTACTCTTCACCGCCACAGGGCAGGAATCGGGATTGCAAATTCGAGTTCAACAGCATTGCGACATCTTGATGCACGTGCAAAGACGATGGCGAAATTGTGTGCGGAGAAGGATTCTTTAAGTGGAAAGGATAGTATTTTTCGACATGCGGGAACACCAAGTGTTGCAAGAGATATGCTTAGCATTGTAGATGCATGGGATGAGTGGACGGCGAGCGTGACAGAAGAATCACCTTACTATGATCCTACCGATTTTGATACTTCTGATGAGAAAGATTCGGATGAAAAGCCCGTGGAAGTGAACCTAGAAACGAAGGGAAAGTTAATGTATTGGGGTTTCAGTTACGGAGTAAGTGTTTTCGATCACTCGGGTGATAATTGCTAATTCTTCCCAGACACTTCTTGGATCTACCTTCGCATCCATGTTTCCAGATAGAGTAGGTCGACTTGTTCTGGATGGTGTTGTAGATGGCGATCATTATGTTGCCCCTATTTGGAAAGAGAGCCAGCGAGATGCAGACAAGGTGTGGTCATCGTTCTTCAAATACTGCCATGAAGCAAAGTCTTCATGTCAATTCTACAAACCCAACGATGAGATAGCCGACATCGAAGGGAGGTTTGATTCTGTCATGGAAAATTTAAAGGAGAACCCGATTTCTCTTGTTATGAAGGACACATTAACGCCTTTCATATTGACCTATTCTGATATCAAATTTGTAGTCTTCATGGCGCTATACGCTCCAATACAGGGATTCCGATCTCTTGCTGCATTGCTTGTCATTCTGGAACGCAATCTTGGAGATTGGTTCGAATTTGATACAACCCCTCCATCATACGATCTCAAACCTGTCTGCGAACATTCTCAGCCAAAGTGGAGCTATGTGGATGACGCACAAAGAGCTATTATGTGTAGCGATAAGAGGTACCCAGTAAGTATACTATCAGATATCTTCTTTCAACCCTTCTAACATAGTATATAGCTCAACCAAACGTTCTCCGATATCGAAAACATGTTCGAAGATTTAGGAGCTCAGTCAGCATTTGCAGATGCATGGATGACAATCATGATCCAGTGTTCGGGATACGATATCGAGAGTATCGACCCCCCGATGAGATGGGACGATCATCCAGCCCACAGACAAGAACAAATCAAGACCGCATTCCCACTGCTCTACATTAGCAATACCGCAGATCCCGTCACACCTTTAGCCGCAGGATTAAAAATGACGACAAAGTTTGCGGATGCCGGGTTCTTCGAGCAAGAATCCGAAGGTCATTGCAGTATAGCTGTAAAGTCTAGATGCACAATTGCAAAAATCAGGGCATACTTCCGCGAGGGAAAAGTTCCTGGCGTTCCTAAGTTGGGCACAGGTGGAACGAATCTTCTGGATGGCGAATGGGAGAAATGTCCAACTGATGAGAGGCCATGGCATGATTATCAGCCACCGGATGAAAAGGAAAATAGCGACATAAAGGCCGCGGAATTGGGCCGACTCGAGGCGTGGGGTGGCATTCGGGATGCTTTTGCAGAAATCGACGTTTGGGGGGCGAGGGAATTCAGTAGATTTGAGATTGCATTGTGATTGAGCATGGGTTTGTCTTGTCTGCATTAGCGTTAGCGGGAGTTTGGGAAGATACACACCTGGGAGTTTATTTGAAGGGGCTATTAGTTCCCTTCTGCTTGAGTAGAATTGCGATTAGATGCTCTTGATCACCATGATCTTTTAGCTTGATATTATCCGGTTGAAATAGAAATTCTTTTGAATTGCCGTTCAGCATATCACATTCCTAAAGAGTTCAGATGTATACAATAGGATATGATATAGATAGGAGCCCTGACTTCAAGCGCCTCATCGAGATCTCAGCGATCCTCATGTTCAAATAACTCTCAGTCTTTAAGTAGGTACTAGATATATATGGATATCAATACTCTAGATAAATAGCTCATCCCACTCTAATCGAATATGCAGAATGAATTGCGTGAATAAAAAAACCCAATCTACGAATGAGACCTAGTAAGTACACGGATCAAATTTACTGCTGAATTGATTTCCCGCAATCCTTGGATGAGATATAATTACCTTTAATCACTATTTTTTAGCTCTTCTTATCCAGAGACTATCTATAGCTATTGTCCAGTGAGCTTTGCATTACCATATAGTGATGAACTAGCTCCGGTTAGGTTGAAAGACCACATGTGTTATTTGTTCCCGGTGAGGTTGTATGAGCCCAAGTCGATCCATCGCAGTCGAAAGAGCTCACCGGGATTATTTCGCAAGCAGAGATTTTGGGCGGCATTTACTGTTGTGGAACCTATTAAATACCCCTGTTCGTCACGGAATGGAGGGGTCTAGTGAAGTTCTAGCTCACCGAAATACCCCGACGAAGAAGCGATATACCCAGCCCCAGCATCCCCGGCATCCCCTCGACCTCTCAACTCAATAAAATCCTTAAAACCACAGTGAAAGAACCAACTGCCAGGTCCTCTTAACGCCACGCTCCAAAGCAAAAATGGCCACCCACGAACAAAAAGAATCGACCTCCTCCCGCTCCGTCCTTGACTCCACCACCAGCACCAGCACCCAAGAAAAATCCTCCCAAGACACCGCTCCCCTCCGCGCCCTAGACCATCAATCCGAACGCGAAACGGCCCAAAATGAAAAAACTCCCCACCATCCACATCGGCACGCGCAAATCCGCGCTCGCCATGGTGCAGACGGAACAGGTGAAAGCGTCGCTCGAAAAGGCTCATCCGCACTTACACTTTGAGATCACCAAGCTGGAGACGATAGGCGACAAGAATCAAGTGACGGCTCTGCATGATTTTGGCGCAAAGAGTTTTGTGGACGCATGAGCTGGAGGCGTTGTTGTTGGATCGGAAGTTGGATATCGTGGTTCATTGTCTCAAGGATATGCCGACGCAGTTACCGAACCGATGTACAATTGGTGCGATTCTCGAGCGGGAGGATCCTCGGGATGCGTTGATCATGAAGGCGGGGAGTTCTTATAAGAGTTTGGCGGAGCTGCCGGCTGGAAGTATAGTGGGAACGAGTAGTGTGAGACGAAGTGCGCAGATTGCGAGAAAGTATCCCGAGTTGAAGTTTGAAAATGCGAGGGGTAATATTGGGACCAGGTTGAATAAGTTGGATGCGGATGATGGGAAATACTCATGTTTGATCTTGGCGGCCGCGGGATTGTTGAGAATGGGTTGGGGAGAGAGGATTACCCAGTATCTGGATAGTAAGACGGAGGGTGGTGGTATGTTGCATGCAGTAGGACAAGGTGCGTTGGCTTTGGAGGTTAGAGATGGAGATGAGGAAGTCAGCAAAATTATTTCTGCATTGCAGCATGAACCAACTCAGTTGGCTGGATTGGCCGAAAGAGGTTTGATGAGAACACTTGAGGGTGGCTGCAGTGTACCGATCGGAGTCGAGACAACTTGGATTGAGAAAGGGAAATTGTTGATGAAGGCTATCGTGGTTAGTCTTGATGGAGCAGAGAGTGTGGAATCTGAGAAGTTGGAGGAAATCCTGACACCAAAGGATGCTGACGAATTTGGAATGACTCTTGCTCAAGATCTAATCAGCAAGGGGGCTGCAAAGATACTGCAGGCCATTAACCTCAGCCGTTCAGTTATTAAGGAGGGTTGAAATGCATGAATGATACCGAAAATGACTGCTTCTCACCGAAATATGGCTACACGAAGCAAAACAAAAATCACACATAGATTAGCTGGCTGGACTATGCATAGCTTCTTCAAATATCTTCAGCAACTAAAGGCGGCACACAACACACGTATGTAGCTAGTCAAATATTATTGAATTTCAACCCTCTCATGCTTGTTGAATAAACTCCAGTTTTAAATACACATTTGATCAATGTTGAGTTGAATCACCCATTTATGCCCCGCCCATCCATGTAATCATGCTTTCGTTTCCCGTCATATACCAGCTCAGACACCGCTCAAGCTTCTTCGATAAATTCCTTGTAAGCACTCTCATCCATCAAGTCCTCCAAATCCTTAATTCCTTGCTCCCCAACCTCGACTTTAGCAACCCAACCTCCTGCACTTGTTTCATCTTCAGGACCTTTATTGATACTGCTTGGTACTTCCTCCAATATCGTGTTAGATTGTACAATCTTGCCAGTAATTGGACTGTTGATATCGGATGCGCTCTTAACAGACTCTACAGCGCCAATGGTATCACCAGCCCCGACTTCCAAAGGAACGGTTGGAAGCTCCACGTAAACGACATCACCGAGAGCATGTGCGGCATAGTTGCTAATACCGATGGTAGCAGTCTTATTATCGGAGGAGAGGAGAACCCATTCGTGATCTTTGGTGTATTTCTTGTCGAAAACTGTGGTTGAGGATAGATGATGTTAGAGGTGGAATTGAACCCTCACTGAATATGCCAATGAATGAGATGTGCAAAGTAGAAGTGCTAGATTTCAAATATGATTCATAGAAAGAATTGCTCAATGCTTTCATTTTGCGCATGATTTCTCCATGATAAGAGGCCGAGAGTCGGAACCCTTTTTTTTTTTTTTTTTTGTGATAAGAAGATGAACTCACCAATTCTAGATACCGAGAAAGCTCGAACAGCTCCAAAAGATGAAGATCTCCATGATGGAAGAGTTTTGAATGTACTGCATGTAAATTTTGAGACACATGGCCTGAAACACCTTGCGATTGATGCCATTATTGTATAAATGCTGTGTATATAAATGATATTTTGAGGGGTAGAAATTGGACGTGGAGTTGAGCTTTCCTTTATTTAAGTCAAGATAAGTTTGACCTCGGGAATGGAAGGAAGAAGAGGGTGTGAGGAGAATAAAAATAAGGTTTGACGATATGGATATTGAGAAGTTAATTGAACTAACCAATGAAAGAAGTAGGAAGTAGGAAGTAGAAGTAGGAAGTAGGAAGTAGGAAGTAGGAAGTAGGAAGTAGGAAGTAGGAAGTAGGAAGAAGTAGAAGAATAGAAGATAGAAGATAGAAGATAGAAGATAGAAGATAGAAGATAGAAAGTAGAAAGTAGATTAGATGTTGAATAGATTATGTAGATTATGTAGATTATGTAGATTATATAGATTAGGTAGATTAGGTAAATGGATTAGACAGTTCAATCCATATGCATATCAAAGTAAACCGGATACATAGATACTAGAGCTAGAGAGATACTAGGTAGGTAGGTAGACAGATGTAGGTAGATAGATGTAGGCAGATAGATGTGGGTAGACAGACGTAGGTAAACAAATGTAGGTAGACAGATGTATGTAGATAGATATAGATAGACAGATATACGTAGATAGATGTAGGTAGATGGATATCCATGGATATCCATGGATATCCATGGATATCAATTCAATCCCCATTTGATAAAAATATAATCTATTATGTAAGCATTTTTCTTGTCATCACGGTTAGATGAATCATCTATAAGGAGGAGTAATAGAAACTTCTTAATAATTTATTAAGACATTCATTTATTCATATTTCATTATATATTTACTTATAGAGTATTTACTTACTTATTCATTTATTTACTTATTAGTTATATTGTTTATATATGTTTGTATAGATATATAATTACTTCGTTACTTAACTACTTGATTTATTTATCGTTATTTCTATTTAATTATACCTTTATTTATAAGTATTCATTTACTTATTTATATATCTAATTCATTTTACTTAATTTATCTACTTATTTATATTCATATGAATATTCCATTACTTCCTTATCTATTTACTCATCTATGGATTTATCTACTCATTCGTTCATTTATAGATACATTTATATATATATTTATATATATATATACCTATTGACTTAATTCATTCATTCATTAAAAACTACCCCACCTACCTAAGAAGAGAAATGAAAGGAATATCATATCAACAATCAACAAAACTTATTCCTACTTCTAGCTGGAGCTACTAGGTATCCTAGACGACTGGAATAGATAATTATAGTATCAAGACTATTAATTGAACAAAACAATAACAAACCATTGGAGAGAAATAATTTGAGTAACTTTTCTAATGTGAAGAAATTACTTTGTACCTCTAGAAAGATGGATTCATGCGCGTATTAGTCATCCTTTCAATATTATATTATATTATATATCTATTGACTTACTTAATTATAAGTAAATTATATATTGTGTATTATGTATTGTATATTATGTATTGTATATTATAATTGTATATTATATATGATATATAATGTATGATATATAATGATATGATATATATATGTATGATATATATTATATATTATATATCATATATCATATATTATATATATCATATATCATATATTATATATATTATCATATATCATATATATATTATAATATCATATATCATATATATATATCATATATCATATATATTATTATATATCATTATATCATATATTATATATCATATATCATATATATATATATATTATATATCATATATATCATAATATATATTATATATCATATATAATATATAATATCATACATTATATATCATACATTATATATATTCATACATTATATATCATACATTATATATCATACATTAAATATAACATATCATATCATACATTATATCATACATTATATATCATACATTATATATCATACATTACAAAGCATATTCAAAAACATAAACATAAATACAAATACAAATACAAACATAAACAAAAGACTTCATTTCTTCTCATATCATCCATCCATCTACCGACCTTCTTATTTGTATCATTACTCCCAATTCTCAACAATCATCTCTCATTCATCAAAAGGCGTCAACCGTCAACATTGATCTTTCTCTTTGCTTGTTTTCTTTACTTCAACTAACTTGCCTTGAACGCCCAAGCGCCCAGAGCCACCGCCTGATATTTTGCCTGGTCCCAAGTTTACGTGAACCCCCTGGATATTTCTATGTTTCTCCGAATAACTTCAATTTCATTCAAGCAAATACCAACACAATACACTTACAAATCTTTAAATGATATGATTATCAAGTCATATATTGTCTTTCGCAATCCTTTTCATCTACGTCAATTATAAATAGGCGCCTGGTTGATTTTCAATACTAAAATAACTTACACTCCAAATCAAGCGTGGATGATCTACCAATACACATCCCAGTGTTGATCTCCTTCTTTCAGCCGCCAATTCCAGATCTCACCCTTTCTAAACAACCATAACCTTACAAGCCCATCTTCATAATCACTCATAAATTCGACAAACTGGATCCTTCGACTTTCCCTGTGAGCTCTCCTGCTCAATTTCACGACGCAGTAGACTCGATGGACGGCGAAATCGCATACGAGAATCAGGGAGTCGACCCACCTCAAGACGATGGGATGGGTGGAATGGAGGAGAGAGCACATACGCCAACACACAACACCCCGACACTCTGCATCTGCATCTGCAGATTTCCAAACCCCATCACAATATTTACAAGAATACCCTGCGTCACCTCCACAGACGATCCAACAAACGGTCGATATCCTACCCCTCCTACAGCCTTCCCTGCGTCTCTCTCGCGCCCAGCTTCTGGTTTATCAGGAAATGGCAACTATGGCAATGCCTACCAAGAACAAAATTCCCGGAGCTCGGGTGCGAGTACGGAGCAACAGCAACAACGAGGCTCGAAGAATAGCGTTGTTATCAAAGTCGGCATGGTAGGGGATGCTCAAATTGGCAAAACCTCCTTAATGGTCAAATATGTAGAAGGTAGTTGGGATGAAGATTACATTCAAACGTTGGGGTGAATTTCATGGAGAAAACCATATCCATACGAAATACCGAGATCACATTCTCGATTTGGGATTTGGGAGGAACAAGGGAATTTGTGAATATGTTACCACTTGTTTGCAACGATGCAGTGGCTATACTGTTCATGTTTGATTTGACGAGGAAGAGTACGTTGAATAGTATCAAGGAGTGTACAGGCAGGGGAGAGGATTCAATAAGACGGCGGCCATTCCGTTCCTAGTCGGCACGAAATATGATCATTTTGTGAACTTTCCTCGAGAGGATCAAGAGGAGATTTCAAATCAGGTCTGTTCCACCGATCCTTTGATTGCGCTTGTTTTCTGAGACATGCTAACAAATGTCGCATTAGGCTCGAAGATTTGCAAAGGCAATGCGCGCAAGTTTGATCTTCAGTAGCACAAGCCATAGCATCAACGTTCAAAAGGTAAGAAGACACTCTGCATCCTATCTTCATGTCGCTATTTGTGGTTCACAGCTTATGCTTAAGTATTCAACCATCAACTAATAAACACTCCACTTGCAGATCTTCAAAATCGTACTCTCAAAAGCCTTTGACCTCAAATGTACAATTCCCGAATCGAAAATGTCGGTGAACCTCTTCTCCTTTACCAGTCTGTCGGTTAGATACCCTTTGTACCAAATCATTCACTTCATTCTTTTGCACCTCCAACAATCTCTCCTCCGGCCATGACCCTCCCTTTTGTGGCCGTCATTCTCGTTCTCTATTGTGCACCCAACATAATCCACACCTCCTAATCAAACGCGCAATGTGAAATCCACAAACCTTCAAAAGACGGGACACCCTCCATATCACACCACGCCAGATAATTCGAGAAATCTGGCAATTTTCCACACATCAGATCACATCACATCAAACAACTCATACATTGGGCATGCAGGGAAGGCGCGTGGGGAAATAGGGTAAAGGGGAAGAAATTCTTGTAATTTTATCTCTCTACTTCTACTTTCTATCTTGACTCGGCACTGCTAGTATCACCAAATTCTAAACTTCTTCAAGGTCAGGAAGCATAGTAAATCATTGGTTCTACAAACAGACAGACAGTGCAGGGCAAGGCAGGGCGGGGCGGGCGGGCAAACAGGCAGACTGGGAGGCAAGAAATCAAATTTTTCAACGTAATAAGAAAAAACTGATAAACTCCATCTTCATCTCCATCCTCATTTGTGAAATAAATACCTACCCTTCAAGTCATACAAAGCACCAAACAGAATCACAAGGAACCCAGAGAATCACAAAATGCAGCCGTATTACAATATTTTATCCTACATTATTTGTACAGAGTGCAGAGTACCTACCTACCTATGCACGACACACGGCATATGCTCGTGTGACATGCAGATGGGTCTTTTCAGTATGTCGTGCATAAGGTGCATCCATTTTTTTTATAGTTTTTTTTGGCGTTTTTCTTTTTTTACCAGCCTCCTTATATACAACACATGCATGGAAGAGTAAAGAGGGTAACTGATAACTAATTGTTGGATTCAGTCTGATGATTAGGAATGGGATGGCATAGAATGTGTTGGTTATAGGTAAGGTAAGGTAAGACTTGTTAAGTTCACATTCATTATCATCTTACTCCTTTTGTGCAGGAACTTTTTCCATTCACGCATGAACTTGATTTCATGGATTAAGTCAGAGATGTTGGGGGAAAACCTTCATAAAAGAATGGAATGGGATATTATATACAACCTCGAAC
This sequence comes from Monilinia fructigena, assembly GCA_003260565.1. NCBI lineage: Eukaryota > Fungi > Ascomycota > Leotiomycetes > Helotiales > Sclerotiniaceae > Monilinia > Monilinia fructigena. The sequence continues at coordinate 266,391 of QKRW01000025.1, forward strand.
CTATCCCCATCTCATCATTAGCATTAACACCAATACGAACAGCCAACAACCATAATCTCATCTCCAAACCCATCTCCACATCCACATCCACAGCCTACAACTCCTCCAGTCCAGCCCTCTACACCTCCCTAAAACCAAATCTCCTCCAACTCCACCTCCTCCACCTGAGCCGCTTCTCCCATGCCCATTCCCAGACTTCTACTTGCACTTCTGTTCCCCCCTCTCCTATAGCTACCATACTACCAGCATTTCCAACACTACCACCGCCACCACTACCAACAACTCTGACAAAATGTCAGCGCCCCAAAAGCCTTCAAACAATGACTTCAAATCGGCACTCACAAGGCCGGTGGTTTCTTTGAGCTCCCAAATCCAAAGTAACTAGCAAATCCACTCCCGGCCGAAACTATGCTCAGAAGGGATTCTCTTCTTATCTTTCCTAATGTTCAAGGGTGTGATAGAAGAAGGGTAAGCACCAGTCATGTTTAGCGGTTCGATGGGTATAGAGGGTGCGGCGGGTGATGAGAATGGTACCGTGGGTTCAATGTTGCTTCGACTAGCGATGCTCATGGTTCCATCGCCGTCGATTTGAGTAACCTGGATGAGGTCATTTGCTTCTTCGAAGGAGAGAGCTTGAGCGAGTGTGAATTCGGCATTGCTTTCGTGGGCTGCGATGGCGTTGAGTCTAGATCTTTGGGTTCCTTTTCCCTTTGCTGGGTTTCTCGTTGAACTCGATGGATTGGCCGGGGAAACGATTGGATGTTCTCTTCATGCTGTACTTCTCATACTCGGTATTCTGACTTGCGTTGGCTTCCATTTTTGCTCGGTCGGCTGGCGTAATACATTCTTCAAGTGTGTGTAAACAATCCTCGTAATTGGTATGTGTAGATTGATCATTCTCACTGGCGTCAACAAGGATGCCATGGGACATGCCCTGTGATCGAAAGCCACCATCTGGTATATTGACAGAGTTTCTACTCGAGGAACTGAAAATGACACAATCTGCAATATTATGCTGCCGTAGTGGAGTTGACGGCCCAGAGTCTGTCACACAATCCTCCAATAAGTGTTCCTGCTCTTCTTCCAATACCGTCAACAAATGTCTCTGTTCTCGTTCCAATAATGATACAGCATCGCAGCCTGTGGTGTTTTGTTGCAGGAGTGGGCTGGCTATTTTGGAATCGTAATCGCAATTTTCAAGCTCACATTCTGCGATAATGCTAGAGGCAATACAGCTAACTGCCCGATTCTGGAGTGGTTTAGGAGTTGGAGATCCAGATGATATATAAACACTCTCAAATAAATTGTTCATACCTGCTGAATTGCCGTCATTAAAAGAACCATTAGATGTAGAACTGATTCCATCGCAGCTTATAGCACGGTGCTGCTTGATAGGACTAGCAGCTCCAGAAAGTAAGCATCCGTCTTCCATCAAGTAGGCAACAGTGCCTGGATTAGCTGTTGAGTTATTACGACTAGGCAAAAAGCTGTCAACAGGGCAATTTGTTAGTCTATGCTGCTTGACAGAAACAGGAATAGAAGATCCATCTGTGAAATTACAGTCGTCTATCGTGTGAGAAGGATAGCCCTCAGTTGGAGTACTGCCAGATGGGATTGAAGCACAGCAGCTCGAGACACGATATTGTTTTCCAAAAGCAGGACTAGAATCACCAGATACAGTAGCACGATCTTGTAAAAATTGTTGCTCACGAGCAGCAACTGGGCCAAGAGCTGAACAACTTGAGACTCGGTACTTTGATGATGGTATAAATGGGTTAGATTCAGGAGCATGCTCTTCCAAAAGATGACCATATTGAGAATATTGAATAAGGGGAGTTGAGAAGCCAGATTCATCCATCATGTCTATTTTACATGATGGAATATCATGCTGCATGACACAAGAAGAAGAGCTCGATGGAGGTGCCGTCTCAACAGTGCAACTTAGCATGCGGCCTTTGGCGACGGAGCTTACAGAAGTGCCGGTAGTGGAAGTTCCGGATGTAGCAGGACAGCTTGCTATTCGGTGTTGCCTCTGAGATTTCTGTTCACTAGACGGGTCACTAGGTATAATGGAACAACTCGAAATTCGATGTTTGGTTGGTGTATCTAAAAGCCAAGCGGAATCTACTGATTCAGCGGTGCAGCTATCAATACGATCCTGGTTGATAAAATCTGATAACAAAGTTTCAACTTCAGCCTTTTGAAAGCTTTGCTGCCGAATCGTGCTCGAGCTGGAAGACGTTGTAGAATTTGTAGCAACATCGTTCGAGACAAGCCGCATAGCACTCCCATCGCCAGATTTGACAATACGACGGACTGTTTCATTCCATTGCAAGTTCTCATCTTCCTCTGCATAATGATCTAAAACGACCTTGGTAGCGGAACAATCAGAGAAGTCATGAATGTAGGAGAGTTGCTCTCTAGCTGGTATCCTAGACTGCTTTTCGCAAACCTTCAAATTAGGCTCGTTGATTGAAGATCTCGATGAATACAATGTAGTAGGGGCGATAAGACTGTCAAAACTATCTCTTCTTCTAGAACCTATTCGGGTTTTCAATTTTGAAGACGTAGCACCATCTACCTTTCCAATACCTGAGTGAGCGTTGATAGTGTTGATGGCATTTTTATGTTTCTGCATAAGCATATGATTTCTCAATGCCTCGCAACTTTGAGTGTGTTGGCCATTCGATTGGCTGGCTTTCAACTGACTGACCTTCAACTGACTGGCACTCGGTATCGCTTCTGCAGGGATCTCTTGAAGCTTAGGATCTGTATAACGCTTTGGTAATTTTACGGATGGTCCCTTCTTGAATATCTTGGATTCTACTCCAGGATTCTCGGCTGAAGTAGCTCGTGATAGGGGATACCTCATTGGCTGCAGTGACTTTGGTTGCATTTGAGACATTTGCGGTACGTATTGATCGGGATTCTTCGCTAGTCGTGTATCACCTTCTCTAGCACGCACCTCTCGGTCATGTTGAATCATGACACATGGGCCACAGAATAATGACTTTACAACATCATCCCCCATAGTACCGTTGATTCTGTATTGAGCACGAATCCGGGCACGCTGAACAACAGTAAGGCCGACTATTTTTCTCAATTAGCAGATGTCTTTGAACTACAAAGATTTAAGTATATACTTACCCGAGAGACAACAAGTAACGGTAAGGGCACCATGGATCCAGCACATCGAGTTACAACAACTTGAAGATGAAAGGTCATGTGGGTCTCGACCAAGGGATACATTCTTTAGTCGCATGTGAGTTTTTCCATACAAAGCACAAGGAGCAAGAATTCCTGTCTGAACAGTGTCTTCGTTATCATCTGCATGATGGCAGAAAGGTACCATCCAATCACTTTGGCCTTTATGTTCAGACTTGTTCCTGTTTAAGGATGGTTCGGATCTTTGTGGGTGGTCAGGAATGGCATAACGTAAGACAGGCATGTTTTCAGGCTGCTTGTTTTCGATCCTTGTAGGAACAGAAATCGTAGTTGCAAGTGATTGTCGATGGACGGGAGTAGTTGTGTCGAAATTATACTTCGTGACAGGCGGATTTTTGGCCAGCTTTCGCTTTTCCCTTGCAGCTGCCAAGCGAGTTGCCATATTCGACGAATCGATATCTATAGATGAGCCTGTTATTCGTCGCTAGATGAGTGACGCTATTCAATATGATTGTAGAGGCGTCAACTTACGATGCACTTGTTGTAGTAATGATTCGATGCAAAAGATAATAATTTTGATGACTATGTAAAGGTAAGAAAGTGAAGGAGTAAAATATGCACATCACATAAGACCAATGAGGCTCTGCCATTCCTTCCATATTGTTCATCACTTCACTCTTTGGCACTTTCTATATCTAATAGATAGCTTCCTATTATGAAGCTTGACTCCCTGCCTCTCATATTGTACCTTAAAATTTGGCTTCTGATTATAATTTCCACTGGAACTTGGAAGATCGTCTTGCTATGGGCAAATATCATCAGTAATCCATGTAATTACAAAATTTCATTATTTCAGAACTTGTTCTCGTCATAATACCTCCTATATCATTGGGTATAACATAACTCCGGCATGGGTCGCTATTTAGTAGAACTCTCGCCCAACTCGGACGACTATTGGGGTCAAGTCATTAAACAAAGCACAGTTGCTGAAAGAATAATGAAAAAACAAGCTGCAGTTGATGATAAGTTTCATAAAAAAGTTTATCATTGCGCGTTTGTGAAGAATTTTGATACATTATGTACAATTACGACAAGGCACATGTCACATTATTGTATCTGAATCGTGACCATGGGCTTGCACATTTAAGAATCGGATTCTTCCTCAGGCTATGATCATCGTTAGCGCAGCTCATATCCTTCCGATGAAAGATTGTATCCCTCGTGAGCTTATAGCATTGAGGATGCACAGCCTTCCACAAGTTTCAATTAAAGTTGAATTATACCTGGGGGCGGTTTGGGTCGACTGTTCCCTTGACTTTGGCGGTCTCAGGAGCTCCTTCACTCTTTTTACTCTTGCTTGGGTCATTGGTGATGTCGGTGGAGTGCTTAGTATCGGTATTTGAAAGACCTTCCTGTTTGCCAGATTGTGTGCTTTTTCCTTGGGGCTCCTTGGACGCAGCGGCCTTAAGAATGAAATGTTAGCCTCGAATTATGATCATTCAACTCACACCAACATACTTTGTCCAATGGTTCTTCCTCACTTCCTTCCGAGCTATCCTCGCCTTGCTTGATAGCTGCCTTGCTCTCTAGTCGAACCTTGTTCCCACCCTTTGCATCGGGAACTGACTTGCGGACGTTTTTGTCAGTTTCTCCTACAATACTCTCGTCATCAGACGTAGCTGGTGTATCTTTGTCCTTAGTCTCGTCGTCACTATCAGATTCATCGGACTTCTTTGGCTCTTCCTTCTCCTCGGGCTTCTCCTCGGACTCGGCTGGCTTATCGTCTTTTTTCTCTTCAGGCTTCTCTTCCTCTTCCTCATGCTCTTCAGCATGTGCACCATGGCTGTCGCCGTGACCTCCATGGCCATGGGAGCTTTCCGGCTTGTTGGAGATCAAGAACCAACATGTTGGGACGGTGACAGCTACTGCTCCAGCAGCCCTAAGTAATGACGTATTGATTAGCGAGTTCCTCTAAAGACTTGGAAAAGAACGAGGACGAATTGACACTCACCAGACTGCATCACCACCAGCCTTTGCATGTTCATGACCTCCACTAGCATAGGTTCTCCTGGCGACTTGGTTGAACTGAGGTCGAGCTACGGTTGGTCTACCGCGGAAGTTGCGCAAGTTGCGCAAAAATAGCTGATCGTGAGAATGCCATTATCGGAGGGATAAGATTGCTGGGAGAAAGATATAATCTATTAAATATTGATTAGTAGGAATAGAATGATAGAACAAGGTTGAAAGGGATAAATCATACATCAATTGGTTCTTTTAGGAGTAAAGAAAGAAAGTTGCAGTACTTGTGAGGTAAATAACAAGATAATTGAACGAATTGACTTTCCGAAAAAATCCTGGCAGTTGGGTATGATCATGCCAGCTGAGTCAAATTGGAGCTTTCCCGGTCGGAGCTTTGTGGAGCTTCAGCTATATTGACCTGAGGCAACAACAATGGTATTTTAATATGTAGACACCCCTAGAACTATATGAACACCTGCCGACTGTTGAGCTGTTGAGTACCTACATCGTAGTGATCTGACTAATCTGTATCATGTGACATATATAGAATAGGCTCGACCCCGCTACTTCTCCGGCCACCTCTGGGACCGACCGATACTAATGAGCTTGGTGGGATATTATCGACTTTCCATCATCATCATACTAGTTGTAGTACTACTGTGTTACTATACTCAACAACATTGTTGACACAACATAACGCAACACTGTCCTAATATTAAGATTTGAACGACCCTTTTCAAATAAGTCTTCTCTACGGGGTAAGATAAAGTTCAGTTTTCATATCGTTATATTTTCCCTCTTGCATCAACAAGTCTTGAGTGACAATATAATGTTCAAAAGTTAATATAGTCAACTAACTCAGCCCTACCCTCTTTCAAGACTACTTTCAACGCTATATATCAACCAAACAACAAATAATTACGAAAAACAAATGGTAGTTTGATACTATCGTAGTACATACTTTCTGAATTTCCTCCTTCTCACTATCCTATCATCATCGAGTCTACCGGTCTGTAGTGACAATGGCTTCGAGCCCCATAACAATAAATCCAACCTCGCAAACAGTCGCAGCTCTGTTACCAAAGCTTCATGATGCGGATCCCGATTATAGATTCATGTCACTAAATGATCTTTACCAAGTCTTGACGGTTGGAAAGGCAGATTTTCTACATAATGACTACAGTACAGCTGCAAAGACAGTGGATGGTATTATCAAGACTTTGGATGATCAAAATGGAGAGGTACAAAATTTGGCCATCAAATGGTTCGTCTGCCAATCTCCCTTAATCTAAGTACAATTCAACTGACCAAAAACAGTCTTGGCCCCCTTGTCACAAAGCTACCCAGTAATATAATTGCACCTTTAATTGAGAGACTTTCGACATTGCAGACCGAAAATGCGGTTGATAACTCAATACCTGCTATGGCTCTGCGAACAGTGGTCATCACTCTTCCAAGACCCATCAGTGGTGTTGCGCCCTCCAGAGAAGTTCTAGATGCCTATTCTGCCATTAGCAGAGTTTTGATCCCAAGATTAGTTGGCCGCATAGTCACTCCAAAACCAGCTAGGGGCCAAGATCTTCCAAATCCTCCACCAGGAATGCTCGACCCTTCTACAAATCAGGAAATCGACTCAGACGCTGTTGATGTTTTAATCGAAGTTGCAAGATGTTTCGGACCTCTTCTACAACACATAGAAGTCGAAGCACTACAACAATTGGTTGTTGGTCTTTTGGAAACCGAGAAAGCAAGCTCTGTCGTCAAAAAGCGCGCTGTAGTTGCTGTGTCCCTACTCGCCATGTATTTGACGGATTCTGACCTCAGCGGCTTCGTGTCTCACGTCATTGAATGTCTTCGCAATCCGCACTTGACCCCAGTACAAAGACGCATCTACATTACCATTCTCGGATCTATGGCTCGATCAATACCCTCTAGGTTCGGCCCTTACTTGAAGACTCTTGCGCCATTTGTACTTTCTGCGCTGAGCGAGCAAGAACTCCAGGATCAACTCGAAAATTCTGCCGAGGATGGTGAAAATAACCCCGAAATGGACGATGTGAGGGAGTCCGCACTTGTGGCACTGGATGGCTTTTTGGCTTCTTGCGGTACAGAAATGCGAGTCCATACAGAAGAAACTATCGCGGCAGCTCTCAGATTCTTAAAGTACGATCCAAATTACAACGATGATGACGACGAAGAAATGGGAGGAACTCAACCTGATGAAGATGATATGGCTGATTTTCGATGATGACGATGACTTTGAGGCAGACGCTGAATTCGATGATGACGATGATGATGCAAGTTGGAAAGTCCGAAGATGTGCAGCGAAAACTCTCTACACTTTGATTTCAACTAGAGGTAGTGGTGATCTACTCGAGGATGGAACGTTATACGCTCAAGTCGCACCCGCCCTTATGCAGAGGTTTAATGAACGCGAGGAGAACGTTCGACTCGAAGTTATTGCTACTATGGCATCTCTAATTGGCCGAACTGGTGAAGGTGTTTTAGTTGATTTTTCCCCGGATGAATCTTTAAGTTATGCGAGCCAGCCACCTCAAAGTCGAAAGCGGAGAAGAGAGAGTAGTGGCTCAGCGACATTTGATACAAAATCCTTCATCTCGAAGTCTGCTGGTCTGACATCACCAACTATCGAGCCGCTTCCTGCTTCTGGACCCCGGGTAGACCTTGCAAAATTGACCCCTTCAATTGTAAAGTCCATAGTGAGACTACTGAAGACAAGCTCCATCCCAACTAAGCAAGCTCTTATAAATCTTTTAGATGGAATGGTTTCAGTCCAGGTAGGGGGGCTCACTGAACATTTCAGTCAGCTCGTGGATCCTATCATTGATTCTATCAAGACACCATCTGGCTCATCGTCTACTACGATCACTAGTGGCGCTGCTGCCTCGGCAACCGCAAATACTTTACGAATTGCTGCTCTCAAATTACTGGGTGATATATCACAAACTCATTCTTCGAGCGTGTTACAGCCTTACCTACCCAAAATTATTCCATGCGTATCTTCAGCTGTCCATGACAGGTTCTACAAAATTTCTAGTGAGGCTATTGGTACAGTTGAGCAGCTTGTAAAAGCTTTGACGCCTCCAAGATCAAAATCGATCAAGCCAAATCAGCAAGAAGAAATAATGAATTTATACCAAGTGATAGTTGACCGTGTATCTGCTACTGATGCAGACGTTGAAGTCCGTCAGCGTGCTATACATGCTCTAGGTATTCTGCTCGCGCGCTGTGCGAGCCCCGAAGGGTTATCGCTTCTCACAGACTCCAACCGAAATACCGCACTCAACATGCTTAGTGATAGACTTAAGAACGAAACCACCCGTCTTGCTGCCGTACGAGCTATCGATACTATTGCGGTTGGTTCACTTGAGGTTGGTTCAGCGGCCAAAGACCAACTGCAAGCGCCATGGATTCGAGATGTCTCCCTAGAGCTTGCTTCGCAACTCCGAAAGGCTAATAGATCGCTTCGTGGTGCAAGCCTCGGTGCTCTAAAAAACCTTATCGTTTCTCCCGCAACTAGAAGCTCTCTCGACGCTCCGACTATCCAAGGCCTTATCGATGCTCTTCTGCCGCTTTTGACAACAGTTGATCTTCACCTTTTAGGCCCAGCACTTCTAGTATTGGCTACGTTAGTGACAGATGACGCAGATCTTGTTGTTACTGATCAATTAAATTCTGCTCTGTGCGGATTGTTGACTTCAACATTAGGTGGCGCTGTACTTGATGCAGTCCTTCTCTTAGTTGCTAATATCGGCAAGCAGGGAGTTGGCCAGCCTTTAATGTCAGGCTTATTGATCGATGTCAGTACTAGCGGAGACTCTACGGTTGTAGGAAAAGCAATCGGTACACTTTTGGTATTCGGAGGATCCTCAGTAGGTGTAACGCTTGACAGTTTCCTAAGCGAGTTACAGAACAGTTCTTCGGATGAAGCTAAACAATGTTTAGCCTTGGCTGTTCTCGGAGAAGCTGGATTGCAATTGGGTGCGAAGTCGCCGCTAAAGCCATCTACCTTCACAGCCCATTTCAATTCCTCTTATGACAAGGTTCCACTTGCTGCTGCAATTGCCTTGGGACGTGCAGGAGCTGGAAACATCTCCTTGTATCTCCCAGAGATATTGAAATTGATCAAGGACGGAAATGAATTCTTACTATTACATTCTATCAAGGAAATACTTCAACAGGCCGGTAACATTCCTACTGCCATCACCAAGCATACTATTTCTCTTTGGGAAAGATTGCTTGCTGCCTCCCAAGCTGAGGACAACAAGGCTGTTGGAGCAGAGTGTATTGGCCGTTTGACAATGATTGACCCCAAGGCATTCATGCCACAACTAAAGGTTAGTTGCGATTGGAATGTATTGAGTTTACATCCGCTAATGGTTTTACAGGGCTACCTCTCAGACCCATCTGCCTCGATCCGAGCCATGGTTATCCAAGCGATCCGTTATACCCTATCTGATAGCGATGATTCACTCGACTCAGTATTGAAGATAATGTTGATTGATATGCTAAAAGTTATGCTGACTGATACCGAGCTGGAGAACCGACGATTAGCGCTAACTACATTGAACGCCGCTGCTCACAATAAGCCAGATCTCATTAACCCAAATTTGAGTCAATTACTTCCTCTTGTTATGAATGAATCAGTTATCAAGGAAGATTTGATTCGTGAAGTTATGATGGGTCCTTTCAAGCATAAGGTTGATGACGGTCTAGAAGTTCGAAAGGTAAGAAACATACTATAGCTTCAGTCATACATTACTAATCAAAACTACAGAGTGCATACGAGACTCTATATGCTCTTATGGAGACAGCCTTCTCACGTATCAACATTCTTGACTTTTATGATCGTATCATTGCCGGTTTAAAGGATGAGCATGATATCCGAGCTCTTTGCAACCTCATGTTGAACAAATTAGTCGTTCTGGATCCTGATGAGACAGCTCGACGTCTCGACGCGATTGCCGATTGCTTCCGCGTTACTTTATCAATAAAGTTAAAGGATACAGCCGTCAAGCAAGAAATTGAGAAACAAGATGAGGCAGTTAAGAGTACACTCCGCTCAACATTGAATCTACATGCTCGCATCCCGGCAGCAAGCACAGGTATGGGTGCCCAAAGCAGCCAACACCAGACATGGAGAACCTATTTTGAATGGGTAGAGAAGGATTTCGAGCAACCTCTGAAGTCACTGAGAGAGGAGAAAAAAGATACTATTGTTTGAGTGTAGTGGAGGAGTGTAGGAGAACTGAAATCGACCAATAATGCTGATTATATGACTGATGAGGTGACGAATATGATGATAGCGAGGATTTCATATGAGCAGTGTTACGTATTTGGTTTTTCAACGCGGGAAGGCACGCAGACATGATTTGCATAATGCGAAATGGACAGAGTAAAGCAGGGTAGTGAAGGAAAGTAAGGATTCACATCAAACGTGAGTCCGTCCTCAAGCTAGATAGCTCTCCATTAGTATCGCAAGAATCAATTACGTATCAAAATATTATACTCGACATGTCTTGCAAATTGTAAAGATAATGCCGGCTACAACGTAGCCCGTCATCAATACAAAAATGAGAGGAGTTCTATCTTTCGTTTCCGTTAAAAAGCCACCCAGCTACGACAGCCGTAATCTACAAAGAATGGGTTATATATTTACATGTAGTATTGAATGAACGAACTCCTTTTTCATCATTCAAATATACAATGAAAGACATTTTTATTAAAAAAGATCTTTCTTCCCCATCCTAGTTTTCCACCATTCCTTTTGGTTTCCATTGCACGTCCGTTTTGTACACTGCATTGCATTGCGTTGCATTGTATTTTTCCATTCCCGTCCCGTTTCACCCATTCATACACGTTGCACATCATACAATTCTAGAATTCCCAATAGTAAAGAATTGATTAAGTGATTTACTTGATAATTCTGGTAACCAATCCGGTGGCGACGGTTCTTCCTCCCTCACGGATGTTGAAACGTTGGCCAACTTCCATAGCACAAGGCTTCTCAATCTCACATTGCATCTCGACGTTGTCACCTGGCATAACCATCTTGGAGTCGGCATCTTCGGTTCCCTCAGGCCAGTGGAGAGCAGCGGCTTCATCAGCTGTTCTGATGAAGATTTGTGGACGGTAGTTTTGATGGAAACCGGTGTGGCGTCCTCCTTCTTCCTTGGTGAGCACATACATGGAGACGAGGAATTTGGTGTGGGCTTTGGTGGTTCCAGGGGCGGAAATGATCATTCCACGTCGGACATCTTCACGCTTGATACCACGGAGCAAGAGACCGGAGTTGTCTCCTGCGCGGGATTCGTCACAGGACTTCTTGAAGGTCTCGATATCGGTGACCTTGGTCTTGATGACTTGATCTCCCTTTCCGACAATTTCCACTTCGGAATCCTTCTTTAGGACACCACGCTCGACACGACCAGAGGCGACGGTTCCACGACCGGGAATAGAGAAAACGTCTTCAACAGACATGAGGAAAGGCTTGTCAAGATCACGTTGTGGGGTTGGGATCCAGGTATCAACTGCATTCATCAACTCATCGATCTTGTCAGTTCCAATTTCCGGTCTGCGTCCCTCGAGTGCGCAAAGTGCGGATCCGAGAATGATGGGGGTCTCTTCTCCCTCAAATCCATATGTGCTGAGAAGATCACGCATCTCCATCTCGACCAACTCCAACATCTCAGGGTCCTCGAGAGCATCGACCTTGTTGACGAAAACGACAATCTTTTGAACGCCGACTTGACGGGCGAGCAAAAGATGCTCACGGGTTTGAGGCATCTGTCCATCGGAGGCGGCAACGACAATAACGGCTCCATCCATGTTAGCAGCTCCAGTGATCATGTTCTTGATGTAATCTGCGTGACCAGGACAGTCAACGTGGGAGTAGTGGCGGGCATCAGTTGCATATTCGATGTGGGCGGTCGAGATGGTGATACCACGCTTTCGCTCTTCGGGAGCTTTATCAATGGCTCCGTAATCGAGGAAACTAGCCATTCCCTTCTCTGCTTGTCTCTTGGTAATAGCGGCAGTCAATGTGGTCTATACATTATGATCTGATTAGTATTTGTTTGCCTCTGTGGTGGTTTTGTCATTGGTTTTAATGTACCTTTCCGTGATCGACATGACCAATCGTACCTATTGACTATTAGCATGTATTCAGCTTCATAGAAAGCAAAGCCCATACCGATATTAACATGCGGCTTCGAACGCTCGAAAGCAGTAGCATATGAGCGAGCAGCATTGATTACAGCAGCTCCATTTTGTCTTCTCAAGGCATGCTGTAAAGGACTGACAGCGTTACCCTGACGCAGCGCAGATCGCGCTGTCTGAAAGAAGGGAGTAACTGATCTCGCGAACGCCGGCATCTTGAGTGTGAGATGGAGAGGAAAGAAAGAAAAAGAGAGTTTTGAGTGGGATTGATAAATATTGGTGGCACTGGCAATATTTTGGTTCTATCTCGAAATATTTTTTGTATGATTCCGGTCAACGTAGTGAAGTGCATAGTTGGTCTGTGCAGTTCTCTAGAAAAATTATTAGACACTTCCTTCTCATTCACTATGAGAATTCAAGAATATATACAAAACTGGTTTGAAGTCATAAGATAGGTACCATCGTCTTCTACTTCTTCTTCTTCTTCTCCTCCTCCTTCATTCAATGGCATATAGAACTGTCAAACCTTTCTTCTTCTCTTACTTCCTACAAACCACATAATTTCAATGACCCATGATCAGCCCCTCCCTCCACTTGCCCTGTGTTATCACGTGTCGATATCAAATTTCACTAATTGTGAGATTGGCTTTTTGTGCAAATCACCAGTGTACCTTTCATTCATACCCCTCCGTAGTATGCTAGGGCCTTCTATCAAGCTCATCAAGCTCGATGAAGAGCAACGTTAACTGGTCTTTCAAAGTGTAAAGTGCGCGCATTGTTTGAAGTCAAACCTGCGATTCATGCTATCGGAATATTGAACCTAAATATTTAAGCGCCAAAACAATTATCCTCCGTCGAGCCTGTTATTCCAGCCCTATAGATTCTTTGTATTATCCTTCTGTAACCTTCTTTGCAATCTCGAGGATACTCTCCAACTCCGCTGCATCAGCACGTCCTAAACCGCACTCTGATGCCACACCAAACTCTTCCAGGAATTCACTGGCAGCTTTAATCCTCAATTTCGTTCCTTCCAGATCTTTCTGATGCAAAAGACCCAAATACAACTCTGTGTCATTCTTTTCCAAATGTTTCAGGGGCTCAAAGTAACCGCGATCAATGCGATCTTTGGGTACAGGCATATGAATCCAGTTAACAGATCTCCTTTTTCTCGTTCCCGATAAAATTTGATTCGCGATATCTACCAATAAGGTCATGTCTTTGGGCTGCGTGAAATGTTGATGTCCAAGATCACCGTAACAAAAATGAAAGCCCAATTCGACGGATGAATCTATGGTATTTGCTAGCTGAAGTACGCGGTTGACAATACTGTCCTTCAGGGCCATAATCCACTAGGAAAATGAGTTAGTACTCATCTAAGAGGGGAAAATGGGGAGATAACAGGTGCCATCTGAATCGGATTCGGCGTATGATAATGTCAACACGAAGGGAGAGTAAAGACATTAAATCAAAGACCCATCTATGCTTACATGTGGCGGGGGTGACACGATTCCCTCAAGAAATGCAAACTCCACTGCAACATCCCATTGAATAGCCAAATCTTCCGCAGGGATCTCATCTTGAATGTGACGAACAGCTTTCAATAAAGCCTTTGTGTAAACTGGCTCAAGTGCTTCTTGATAAGCAGGCTCAATCGATACATGAAGAACATTGATGGGTGTAGGAATCGAAACTTGGAACTTTACTCCTTGTGGAATAACACCGCTATCACGAAGTCTGCAAAATGTGGCATACGATTCGATAGCAGCATCATCATATCCAATAGGCATAAGCTGGATTTTCTCCGGGGAAATAGGGATTGGGCCTGGATCCTTGGCTAGCGAGAAGTAAAGGGAGCGGACTAGGTAAGGGTATTTGTAGAAGACACTTCGTTGCCAAAGAACAAAATTCCCTCGGTTGCCGGGCTCGCCATCAGGAAGGCGCTTCAATTCAGATGGGAATGTGGTGCTGAGTGTGCGGAATGTGGTAGATGTGTCAGGGAGACAAACGCTACCCACGAAGTGCACATTCTTAATAGAGGGAGATCGCATGTTAAGAATCTCACAACTAGTGCTGTTGAGAACGGAGTAATGAGGAAAGAGACGATGATCAATGAAAAAGATATCAAGGGACAGCAGAAAGTAAGTGAGAAGAAATTGAAGCTGATTGTACGACTTTAGGAAAATACGATCAATGTGATGAAATTATCTCAAGTCGAACGACGAGAACCTTTCATTTATATCATTCCACAATTCAGTTTCCCCTCGGATGAATATCAGAGAACGAAGGAATGCATGTACGCTAGTACATTTTGAGGTCGAAATAAGCCATTCACCTCGAAACTCAAAACTCAAGTTAACCAAATAATTGTGCCAATATTGAGAGATTTCCCTCCACTCGCTCGTATTATGATCAGTGCTACAACATAGGGTTTACGAACGGTCTGTCGCAGGGGGGCGGGGGAGATTTTAGTAAACCTAATTGAAGATAGGTATTGTTGAAAGATTTTTAGATAGTGTTCGATCTCATCCTAATCTCACAGCAAAACCAACAACAAGGTATCCAATGAGCCCCCCTCATTCAACTCCGTCTAATCTCTAAGCTTTAGATGTCACATCTCAGGCCCACCAATATGGCACCGCTTCAGCCCTGTCGAATCCTTTGCCGAAAGCTTTTAAAGTGAGGACCCATCATCTTTACGAGCTCATCCCCTGATAGAAAATAAGATCGTAGCGATCTTGGTATGCACCAAAATGACATGATTAGAAGCTAAGGAAATTTCCAACGGTTGGTGGCTGGAGCGCTGATGCTTGATGAGGCAATGTGATATGATTGATGGGTGTGCACGTGTGAAGAAAAGAAAAGTTGAATGAAATGTGAGGAATTTGAAACATCATCCAAAAACTTCAAGATTAGAAGGAGAAAAGACTTTTGAGGTCGTCGACTAGGCTTGAGCTTTGGGTGAGTAGTTAGTGAACGGTTGTTTGGTGGCGATGTTATGGTGTACTTTTTGGTTTGGACATTAGACGAGGGAGGCTTCAAACAATTGATAATCATTAGCTGACCATGAGAAAACAACCCTCCTGACAATAAGTAACAATCAATATGCATACGTATATACACAGCCATTCTCGAATTAATTTCATAATCTAATCTAGACCTGGATTTAAAGATTTCCTACGGGGTGCACTGTGCCCTCTTTTTCGGTATCGTCTCATGTGATGTGATAAAAACGCGAATATAATTTATTTTCGTGGTCACATCCAACTAACTCCACACAAAAGATACAGATAAGACTAATTACCAATCAGCCGTAGTACAATCTTCACAACAGGTATCGTCCTAACTGCTTGCTCAGCTAATACAAGATAGATGCAATCGGGGATAAGAATGGACACAGAATGATTCCTTACATTGCTCTCACACGATAAGTAACTACATGTACCCAGTAAATGAGTAGATATATCCCAAGTACCACTACTCCCCCTCACCATCACCAAGCCCTCGATCTTCCCAAAACAGAAGCGAAAAGCGAGAAGGAAGCGGCGAAAGTCAAAAAGCCAGAAAGTCAGAAGGTTGCAAAGTGGAGAATATTGATAAGATGAATTCGAATACGTGATATATACAGCACAGTGTAGTACAATACAGTGTGGTTGATGCTGAAGCGGCGGCGCGGCACAGTATAAATGACGAGGGAGGGGAGGAGTAAGGTTAACCAGCCTTACCTTACGTATACGTGCGCTTTGGTGGGGAAATATAAGCGCTGGAATGTAGTGTGATTTAATTTAATGGTGATGGTGATGTGGGGGGATTGCGGCGCGTGTGAGGCGCGGAATTTGGGAGGGGGGTTTGGATTTATGGTGAGTGGTGCTTGGTGTTCACTGTTTGTAGCGTGAGGAGATTGGTCTATTGTTGTGATGGGGATGGGTTGAATGTGTCACGGTGTGGGTAATGAGTTATGGGTTATCAAGAGGTTCAGGCTTAGAATGAAGGGGAGATGTACGATGTGGTGATTGGGAGTTCAAAGACTCTTCGAATGCGAAGAGATATCCTCGTTTTTGCTTGAGCAAACCAATGGAAGGTGTGAAATATCATTCCAGGCTATGAGTACATGCCATCGGCCTGGCTCTTGTTATATGAGGACCTCATTCTTGCTTTGAAAATAACATATATACCATACAAGCACAACAAAGCCGAAGTTCAAATTCAAACTTAGATTTATGCTGATATGCAAGCGTTATATACAACCAACACGCTTGCTATGCTGTGCTGCGCGAGGTTCACAGCTAGAAAAAAAAACTGTAGCTTAAATTTGCTTAAATTTGCAACTGATAAACGAGCAAACAGGCACTTAAGATGAGCTCCAAGCAAACTTGACAGAAACACTTTCACTGGTGGTGTAGACAGTTCCTTGGGTGTTTCCAGATGGAACGGCGGTAGCGTAGAAGGTTGAGGAGCCGCCGTATGTAAGATAGCCGCCGGAGGACTAGATTTTGTGTTAGTGAGGTTAGATTAGATGTTGGCATGGGGGTAGGGAAGATAGGGAAGATATGGGCATAGAAAACTTACTCCGAAGACGGTAGAGACGCCAGATTCGCAGGTAAATGTGGAGCCCGAGATACCACATGTTCCCTTTGAGGTTCTGAGAGTGAATCCGGAGCCTGGGTATAGGAGTTAGTGATTGATAGTTATCGAGTGGTATTTGCAGGGAATCAGATGGAGTACATGTTCAGGATTCTTATTTTCGCCTCGAGAATTGAATTTCGGGATATGAATAAAGCAAGACTCCTAGGAAGGTAAGGAGAGTATTGGAAGGTATCTTACCAGATGCAGTTGCAGTGTATTTAGCACATGTGCCGGTAGTGTACCATGTGCCCGCACTAATCAAACATCCATTGTTGGTGCTTCCTACATACGCCTCCAAGTAACCGGACCCAGAAAATGAGCCGGTTTCGGTAGGTGTTGCCCCGCTGCCAGTGGTTGTTGGGGTGGAAGATCCAGATTTGGGAAGGTATTTAATACCAGTTGAAGGACAAGATCCGCTTTGACCAACAGGTGTAATTGGAACGAAGGTTCCGGTTGCAACGGAGCCCTTTACTTCGAAGGAATACCATATCTGATTCAATGTGGAGGATGTACATCCGATGGTGGCGGTGTAGCCGAAACCAGCCTTGATAGCGGCTTGGATTTCAGCGGAGGTGTAGGTCTTGGTGCTGGAGGGGACGATGCCTGCATTGGCTAACCACTGGGGTAATGTTAGTTATTTGATAGTTTTGTTAGTGTGACGAGACGTGACGTACGGTATAGGTAGGAAGGATCTTGAAAAGATCAACAGCAGCGTTGAAGAAATCTACAACTTCTGCACCAGTGGTGTAGCTGGAATAACAAGAAGGCTCGAGGGTACTGATACAAGTTCCATGTTTGTTCCACTCGTGTTCCCAGAATACCTCATTGCTTGAATCATCGCTGACCCAGTAGGTATTCATGTATGAGAGCAAAGACGTTTCCCCAGCGGCAGTAAGAATGTTCGTTATGCTAGGGTATTCACGGCTGCTATCACAATTTGAATCATAGGTACCATCGCAGTGATCTGGCCATAAGCCATGGATGGTCCACGAGTTTGAAGGACCTTGCGTATGATTAGTTTCTACTTTCTATATTTTATTTTGAGGAATGGGGATATGTATACCTGTGGCAGGGTTCGCATCCCAAAATTGAGTCTGAACTAGTTGACCACCGGGAGTATTGAAGCAGCAGGTGTTTGTAGAAGAACCACTACAGCTCAACACTGGACTCGAACATGTCAATGGAGTCGCAGCTAGGCCGGCTGCACGTGCAACTGGTGCTAAAAGCACAAAGGGCAAGAAAACCTTGGATACTGAGGAAGCCATTGTTGCACCAGATTTCAGTATCAAGGAAAAGTGAGGGAGAGCGAGGGAGAGCGAGGGAAAACAAGAAAAATATATGCTTCTATTTCATTGAAAGAGGATTCATTTCTACCATCACGACGGTAGATATAGCATTTGGTCTGCACTTGACATGATAAGCAATCTTCCCCAAAACGTGCCACACCCCATTGGCGCTGGATAGGGATGGATACATTTTCTCAACGAAGAAGGTGTAAATAATTAACGGGTTTGCAGGAAAAGCCCAAGTTCCATTCTCATAGGTCAATTGTGATATCGAACTACGATATTTTTCAAGGTTTCTCAGTTGGCTAGAATTGAAGCTTAATGCTACTACTATACCGACCCCCATTTAAATGCTTATCCCCTGATCGGCAATTTGAATGAATGGATATGATTCCTCCAAACGATCAATGAAGAAAGTCAATTAAGTTAATTGATGGTCAGGTACATTACGTTTTTTTTTACCATCGGGCGGTTATCATCCATCCATCTATCCATCTATCCATCTATCCTCCATACAGTAATATAATTCTTTCTGTATATCTTTTTTAAGGTTAATTGCTGAGGAGAAAAGATGTTGTGCAGGCTGGATGGATAGATGGATAGATGGATAGATGGATAGAATGACGATATACTCCAGGTTCTGTCTATTCAATTGAGGATAGTCAAAAGGATAAGAGAGGATAAGGAAGGTTAAGAAAGGATAAAGAGGAATTCCTATCTTTCCTTGTGAGAAATCTAATGGTTGTCATTGGCGTACAGTAAAGTAAGTACATCACTACTTACTCTAGATGTTTCTCTTGTGATTTTTTGGAAGGTGGTGAGAGATGTGGAATACCCTTTTACTAGGATTTTATGTGGTTTCATATACGACCTTCTGAAATGAGAATGCCAAGATTTTTCTTACTTTTCGCTTCTCGCCGGCATCCATTAACTAGAATTACTCTAGATAGCTAGCTTTAGGTTAATAATGAATAATAAAGGATAAGTAATACAGGATAAATAATAATAAATGATATATAATATATAATAAATAATATATGATATATGATATATAATAATAATAATATAAATATATCATAAATAATAATAAATAATATATCATAAATAATATATAATAATAAATAATAATAATATAAATAAATAAATAATAAATAATAAATAATAAATAATAAATAATAAATAATAAAATAATAAATAATAAATAATAAATAATAAAATAATAAAAATAATAAATAATAATAATAAATAAAAATAATAAATAATAAATAATAAATAATAATAATAATAATAAATAATAAATAATAAATAATAAATAATAATATAAATAATAATAAATAATAAATAATAAATAATAATAAATAATAAATAATAAATAATAAATAATAAATAATAATATAATAAATAAATAAATAATAAATAATAAATAATAATAATAATAATATAATAATAATAATAATATATAAATATAAATAAAAATATATATAATAAATAAATATATAATATATAATAACTTATAACGTACCGGTAGCATTACCATCTATCTATCTATCTACTTGCCCGTATTCCATTCCTATCGCTTCTACCACGATGCTCCTTTGAAGATTCCTGTGAATGGATCATTATTGCGGGAGTCTGGACAAAATCTCCGGTCCCTATATTAACTCGGAAGGTTATCTATCTCATGTGATCATTTTGATTAGCTTGCAGTACGAAGTAGATCGATCCGCGCCATGGATACAGAAAAATTAGATTGTGGAGTCAATGATGGACAACACACAACAAAGTCTCGAAAGCAAAGTACAGCCAGCACTGTATCAATTACATACTTCGTACAGATAACTTCATCCATCAAATGACAACCAACGATATCATCATTATCGGTATCACTGTCACAGCAACCATATAACGTTGTCTTGGGTTACCGTCGAACTTTGCTTTAAATCATGTTGGTTGATGGATGATGATATGGCACTTGAGAAAATCGTGAGATTCATTCAAAAAAAAAATGAAGAACTCAGATGTGAGTGTGGGCCCAATGCGTCTCTATGCATCTTGTCATATCACTCATCTAAAGATTTTGGATAATACCAAGACTTGGGGCATTGGAAAGCTTCCTAAATAGTCCAAAGCGGGATGGACAATTGGTATCGTCGTGGTGTTCTGAGTATAGCTTCGTGAAAATGGTAAAGATTGGATCGTTGGGATTAGTGCAGGATTGTCATGAGTTTGCCATCTTGATAATATGTTAAATCATTGACCTTCAGACTCAAAACCTCATCCATGCGAATCATACTCTGCATTATGTCGATGCTTATGGTCATGTGTCTCTTCGGCATCCGGGCCAACCAGATGTTTTTAACATGTCGGCATCGATCGCGCCAGCATTGGTCTCATCAATATATATCTGACCTGATACAATATAAGGTGGCCGATAGTTTTCCTTTCCGGTAGATCCAAATCAAAAGAGGGGTACCAAGAACGTTTTATCCACAGCGAAGTTTATGAGAAATCTCCAGACATTAATTGCGTCGTCCACAGTCATGCCGAAGCTGTAATATCATACAAATGAATGGGGCTGATGCGTTCGATATTTCACTTGGCTGGGTTTTTTCTGATATTCTAATGGGAATTATACATGAATATGTATATAATGATTATGTAAGTGATTCTGTGCCAATTTTTGGTATCGCGGAACTTTATAACCCGAATAATCAACAAGACTTCTTGATCGACTCTGAGATATTTGGCGCAGCGCTGGCCGAGATATCTTTCAAGCCGGAATGAATTACTCAAGGTTACAGCGTTGTCTTATTGGTCAACCATGGTTTCATAACCCCAGGCTCCAGCAGTAGGCAAGCTATATACCGTGCCGTTTATAGCCAAGTCAACGCGGGTCTACAAGCAAATGCTCTTTTCTGAGGAGTGCCAAGGCACGAATTAGGGAGCGGAACCCTATAAGATTTCTGAATGCCGAACAACATTCTGGATCAGAAAAGATGAACGACGACTCAGCTGGATGACTTTGGCAATCATGGGTACGAGAAGTAGATGAATGCCTTTTGTATCAGAATGAAGCATCAAAGATAGACCCCTCGAAAGAGGTATAAAATGGAAGATTAGGCTCTCCATGTTTCTACCCCATGGACTTATCATTTGACCATGTGCTATGGTTCATTTTGAGAAGTGGATGTTCGATTCATGCATTTGTGTTCGAGCTATACTTGGTTTGATATAGCTTTCCAATTTCAAAGTCATGTAAAGAAATTTGGTATCGAGTTTCTAAGTATGAAAACCAGCTGCGAGACTGTGTCCAAACAATGTGGCGTTGACTAAGTAGAGATTATAAACAAAAGTTCTTCCATCTCATGTTAAATTTGGCATTTCCTTGCCGACCTCCAATGGAGGATAGTTCCTAGCACTACTTGAATCTGCCTATGCTACATCTGATAATATATCGAGCCTAGCCGACGCTGATTCGTGGTTATGAGAATACAATTGCAGCATTTTGGAAATGGTCAGCCAAGACTTGCGATGAAAAACGTCAAGAGTGCAGGGGGCTTGCCGAACTTGTCTTTTGATAAAACCTTATCTGTTTATGGTATGATGGATTAGTCAATCTATAATTCTCTAAAGATGCAAATAGATTTTGGAGGTCCTGGGGTTGCGCTGTGACTTTTTGAGAGACCCTCATACAAAGCTAGAACCCGCCAAAAATCGGAAGTATCGAGAAGCTATGGCCAAAATAGGATAGCTAGACTTGCCAATGGCATTTCGAAACGCCGATGTGACTTTGAAGTCCCTGCCAAGATAATTGTCTCCTCGCATTAACTCTGCGCTGAGCTTCTCGAGAGCTTGATACCATCTACGTGCATCACGTTGTCAGTGTCACTTGGCGTTTGACGTGACATTGGGATTTCCTCGACGCTCAAAATGCTTGAACTTTTGACCTATGAGATTTCAGGATCCTATTATGGAAATCTTCCTTCCATTGGACAGAGCTTAGATATTGGGAGAGGCGTGAGGTTGTCCAGACCTATATTGCACGGGGCCTTGGAATTATTGGCAACGAGTTCTTGATATAAGAAGTCTTGTCCTCATGCACCCAAGAGTTTTAATTCCTCAGCTGTGCTCCATTTAATTCTCTTCGATCATCATTTTACACTCACAAGCTTGACGCTTCAAGATCTACGTTCGATTGATTAATTAATTAATTCTAACCAATTTCTTTCATAGCCCACCTCCAACGCAAACGCCGCCCACTTTCAAAATGTTAAGCAACTATTTTGTCATGGCCATTCTTGCCACTAGCATCTCGGCACTTCCTTTGAATATCAACCTTGGAGCGTACTCACCTGCCTTGGTAGTCGGTGATGGTGAAATCTCATTCGGAGGAAAGGCAGATGTATCAAATCTCATGAACGCACTCGAAGGAGCAGCGGTTACTAGTGCTGCGACAAACGGTGGCACAACACAAGCACAAACAGCAAAACCTGCACCCGCACCCGCAGCGCCTGCTGCCCCCGCCACACAAGAAGCTGCCAAGGAAGAGAAGACTGAAGCCGCCCAAGTAACAGCACTCCAAGGAATGGGGAAGGAAATCGCACCCCGAATCGTCCGACTCGAACGAGCCGATGTTGAGAAAGCCGCAAAACGTGATATTCAGACTTTGAATGCGGCCCTCAATTATGCTGCCAATGCTATCAAGACCAGCCCAGAAGTCCAACTCGGAACAGGAGAAAAGGGTGCCGGTGTTGGTATTCTCGTCAAACCCGGAAGCGGCGCCGGCACTGCCGCTGCCGCTGGTACTGCTGGCAAGGTTGTCATGGGCAAGCGTGAGAATGGCGCTGCTGAGTCTAAGACAAAGACTACTGTCACTACTATGTTCATTCGTGGTGGACCAGCTGGTTAGTTACCCCCCTCTTCAGTCATCATAAATCATAGGAGTTCATGCTAACATATCATCACGATAGTTGGGGAGACAAACAAAATCTCTACACTCCACAACGTTGAAAACATCAACAACTCGGTCGTCTCCAAGCGTGAGCCAAGCCAAGCTATTGATGGTGTCAATCTCAACATGACCGATGGACAAGTCGCTGAGCTTACCTTTGTGGAGACAAGAAGTGCAGATGATGAGGAATAAATTTTCTATCCCGTACTGTGCATGAGAGGGATACGAAGATGAATGGACAGGCGGGCGGGAAATATGTAATTTACAAGTGCCAGAAAGACTATGAGATCATGTGTTGAATACTTGGTTTCTCATAGCATGGAAGCAATTGGTTTGTTTTATCTTCTTATCTTACAGCTTTTTGGGAGATTTATCACGGCGTTTTGATGGCTCGGGTTAAGCGACCTCTCTCGATAACAGAGGAGAACAGGATATTGATTATTGAGGAGATATTTTAATTCTGGCGAGAAAAGAAAAGCGATATCTATTTAAGGGATTTAAACTACTACGATCTCCATCGTCACACCTTGACCTGTTTCCCATATTTTTCATACTTGTCTTGCCGTGAATTTCATCCCTGTGATCATCAAATGCTTCATTCCTTTCCGTTCCTCTACCTCCTCCTTTTGAAGAAACAGAAAACAGAAAAAAACAAGAAGTCCCCACCAGCACCCGCATCTCCAAACTCAAAAACAGACCCCCAGCCCCCAACCCCAAAACGCAAACATCTAGCATCGAACCTCAAACCCAGGGTCCAAGAGCCTTGCGGCGCCCAGGCTTCCACAATCTTCCCTTTGGGTTCCCCGCCCGGGCCGCTCTCTGAGCGTCCGTCTGTGCACTCGAGTATTTGAGTCTAGCTTCTTCTTGGGATACATAAGGTTATGAACTTTGTTTGTTGCCAAGATGGGTGGGTGGTTTTGAAACGTTGGGGTTTCTTGGCTGGGACGCTGTGGTGGGTATGTGGCTTGGATGGGGTTTGGAGGGCTTTGTGTGGTGGTTGGTTTGTGGGTTTGTGGGAAGGCGGAAGTAGGAGGGAATGACTGGAGGGTGTTTAGGTGGAGGTTTGGAGGGGTTCTGTGGATGGTGGAGTGGTTGCTTGTGGGGGTTGGGGGTTGGTGGATCGGTGGGGAAATATTGTGTTGGGCGGGCTTGTTTTGGAAAGGTACGTGGAGGAATTTGTACGTTGTACCGGATGTTCACTTTATTGGTTTGAGTACAGTATCTTGAAGGCTTAAAACGCTCTTGGTTAAACCGTTTGGAGAATGATATTCGATGTCTGCTTCCCAAGGTTGGATGTAATCTTCTTGTTTGGGAATTATACGGGATAGGAAGTAATTTTCAATCTAAATCCAAACAATAAAGATGCCATCAAGCCCTTACAGAATATCCGTAGATGTGCCTGGCCAGCTGTGTTTTGACAGGCTACATCTGATAATGGAAGTAAAAAAATCCAGTTGTAGAATACAACAGAAAGACGACAGCGATACTCTAATGGTAGACTTCTCTGAACAACCACTCTGCGGCATCATCATACATTTTCCTTCCAATCTTCATCATTGCCTCTTTCTTAACTTTGTCTCTCTGCTGAAAACCTTCTATACTTTCGAACCCTGCATTAAAGTTAATATCTGTATCTCCACTTGATCCTCGTAGTAAAGCAAATAGTTATTGGACCGGAAATCATCAACATACCATGCTCAACCCCCATAACCTTCTCCCATCTAACCCCATCCTTCTCCCAAACAATCTCCCCATCTACCCTCTCCTTCCCCGCCAACCTCTCGGCCATAAACTCCGCATCATACCACAGCATATCTAACTCACACCCTACAACACAGATCTTCTTCGGCAATGTCTCTCGTTTCGCATACGCAACGCTCAATCTCGGATCACACAAATCCGTCTCGGGCGGAATATACGCGAAATTAAATAGCGGACCAATTTCTTCCAATCCATCTTTAGGCGCATAAGAAGGTCTCGCTGCAATCGAAACAGATTGTGGCGTCACAAAATTGCACACGGGGTAGAAAGCACATACGCCATGGATCTTGCCTTGAAGGGAAGCAGCTTGTGGAGCAGAGAGGGAAAAACATCCACCAGCGCTAAACCCACCAATGGCAACCTTGTTGCGGTCAAAAGGAAGGGATTCATCGTTGAGTATGGCGGTTATGATGTCGGTTAGTTCGTTTACTGGATGTGGAAATTGGGATCCTGGGGCCTTTGAGTAATCGAGGGAAATAACGAGGAGTTGATGTTTGGATGAGAAATATGAGCAGAATCCGTCATCTATGGCAGGAGTACCGAGGACGAATCCTCCGCCATGGATATTGAGGTAGAGGGGAAGTGGTGGGTCGCCGGATTTGTAGGTGGGAGGGATCCAGATTCTGTGAGTGAGAGAGGGGTGGATGGGATAAGTTTTGGTGAAGGTGGGGAGGTGAGCTCTACCACGGAAATAGGGAGATGTGATGATTGGAATGAAAATCTGGGTAATGGTTTTGAGGAGGTGTAGCTTGATAGTTAGAGTAACACGTTCCCATATTGACAGCGTGGGCGGATAGATTGGCCCTGGAGGCAACGGAGGTGGTGGAGCCATGGCCGTACTAATGATTGAATTTGGATAAGCATCTGGACTGGTATCAAATAAGACTTGATAGATAATCTTACTACTTAAGCTTTCTGTCATTTAAATTCCTAGATCTGGCCCGAAGATGGGATGGCGAAGCTTGATGACAACTGGCTGACGCTTACGGCAATGTATTGTATGACGTCTGACTGAGCAACCCAGATCTACCGACACCAATCTACTGAATCAAGTAGTATAACAAACTGTCACTGTCACCAACAAGAAATATTATATTGGCATTAGAGAGTTGCAGATTCGGACTTCTTAGTACCCTTAAGCTTAAATGATGATCGAATCTGCGCACAGATTCACAGGCGACACAAGAGCTTTCACCCCTCTCCCTCTCCCTCCATTGGCTATAAATATTAGCCCCTGTTAAGATCCAGTTTATGGTCATAGTGGTAACAAATGATAACAAACTAAATTGTCATTATTAAACAACTCAAAAAACAAAAACAAAAACAAAAAAACAAAGCTCTGAAAGAGTAGTAAGTAAATTATAGTAATGTAAGATGACTTGTCAAATTACGAGTTCGTGAGCAATAACCGACGCCGGCCATCAACTCCAAGTACATCAAAATATTCAATCTCAAAACGATAAATTACTGAGCTAACAATACGATTGTGAAGGAAAGAGTAAACCCGATACTGTATAGCAAATAGGAAACAAATACGAAAAACCATCCCGTGGTCCAAAATTGCTTATCCTTTCTCATAATATGTGGTTTCAACTTCAAAGTATAGATGGAAAACTGTTTTAACTGAAAAGCCCAGTACTCCCAAATCTCGGGTCGTGTCCAATCATCCCAATTTCTATTCGACGATTTCTTCGGTAACTCGTTAATTCTCCATTGCCAATAAGCTGTATGTCTTCCAGATGATGTGAACGGTTTCTCTCTTTCTAGCCAGGGACACCAACGATTGATCGCATAAGTCGCAGTTGATGCATCGACCTCCAACCACTCTATATGCCTTTGGGGTGCGCGCTGACTGTTTTTGCAAATGCGGCATTCAAACCATTTGCGCTCATTGTGGAATTCTTTGAAGAGGATGGATTCGACCAAACTGTAATGATAAAACCCATCC
The DNA here is from genome assembly GCA_003260565.1 of Monilinia fructigena. Classification (NCBI taxonomy): domain Eukaryota; kingdom Fungi; phylum Ascomycota; class Leotiomycetes; order Helotiales; family Sclerotiniaceae; genus Monilinia; species Monilinia fructigena. The sequence continues at coordinate 293,323 of QKRW01000025.1, forward strand.
TTACCACTGCTATTGGTAGATCTAGATGCAGTGCGAGATGTAGATTCACGGACTTCGAAAATTGGGATTCCACATTTTGACCATTCACGCATGCGAACTTCAGGAGCTCGGCTCGATTGACCAATCTTTTATGTGAAAAGGAGCATAATCGGGAGATTCGAAGGTGTAGATGTAGCCAGGAGCAAGGTCCAAAAGAGGCTTGAGAGGCTTTTGGGGAAGCGACTGGATCGAGTGATTTATTTCTCGAACACTTTTGAGAGAGGATCGATATCCGTAAGAATTGAATTCTGGACGCTGGGGCTCTACCGTTGGAAGGATAGTATATTGGACAGGCGTTAAATTGATGGCCTGATGTACCCCCAAATTCCTATCGCGACGAATAAGGTTCTCGTCTGGCCAAGTCAGAAAAGCTACAGGTATCTTCAATTCCACTTCATCTTGGCCATCAGAATGATTGTCACGTTCATCATTAGTTTCATCGTCTTTCCTTGTGTCCTGGTCTCAATCTTTATAAATTCTGGACTGAAAAGCTTTTGTTTGAGATCTATATCTTGGTTTCCTTGGGGTTATTGTAGGTGAAGAAGGCAAGTTTCGAGACCGTATAGTTCGTCATTGATCATTTGACTCTCCAAAATAATTTGGTGGAGTAGACAACGATGAATCATATTTAGAAGATCTGACGGAAAAGATGCTATCTGTACTTGATAGCGTGCTAGTACTAGTGATCGAAGAAGACCAGGTGGTCGATGTACTGAATATGGGTCGGTCGGGTGTCACGTAAATATTGGGTCGTGGTTCTGACGGTGGCTTGGAGCGCGGGGCAGATGTAACAGAAGATATTTCACTCTTTGGAATGATATTGGTCTGCATATACTCCGTGGTTGTCATTATCAGGTTGGCTAGTAAGTAATGCAATATATATTCCGGTCTCAATTATCCTGTAACTCAACTTCTTAAAGGTATTCCATCGGCCTTTTCAATGGTCTGACTTGTGGCTGGACAAGAAAGAAGTATCTTCATCCAGCAAGAACTACCACACCATTTCTTCAGCGGGCGCGAATCAATGATATTCTAGGCGTAATTATTGTAAGCCAATCAACCATGCACAAGTCCTTGCTGGTCTGTTACAAAATTCGTCAGAGCCAACATATTGGGCTGGCATAGCCGAAAATGCACTGTTATAGATGCACCGTTGTGCATTTTACTGAATAAATCAGCCTCACTGATAATAGAAATTCTGAAATATTTGGCTTTCTATGTGTTAACTTGAGTTCATGTGGTCTTTTCGGAATTGAGATGGCACCATTCTGGACCAAGTCAAATAATGAAGAAGTCTTAACGTTCAGAGCCAATTGAACCCCTTCAGGATTTGTTACTTGGGCATTGAACGGAAACTGAGGGCAGCATATACAAGTGCATCAATCATCACCAATACTTCTGATAACAACGTAGGCAAGGGAAGACATTAACCCCTGATATCGATTCTTAGGTTTCAATCTATAGCTAGGCCTAATCACTGACCTACCGCGTTGATTAGTCGCAAACAAAAAGGCGACCATAACTTATGGTAGAGGATACGCGAAGCCGTAAATGGTAGATAGTGCGTGCATCTTTGACCTTCATCAAACTGATTTGGAGAGACTCTAAAGGAAGTAGCTATAGGTTATGGACGTCGACGTCGATACCGAGGAAACACTTTGTTAAAGATGAATCCTTAAAGAGAAGATCCGTTCGATTGCAGTCCATTTCACTTGACGGATGTAGATAAGAGCACCTCATCTCACTTGAAGAATTGAGGAAGTATTTTATTATATAGAATTGTATTGTTGCTCCGTTAAAACTAGATCGGGAAGCTCGAACTCGAGCTGAGCATTAAGGCTTGACTTCACATTAAATTAGCCTGGTCACGTGTTATTCAGTGGCTGGTATAATTTTCATCTCGGCAGCTGTGTAGACTTTAACTTTCACACTTCCATCTGGGTCCCGCAACACAGACTCTTGACTGGGTGCATGAGCAGCGCAAAAAAAACCACCTAGAGGGATTACGGATTACGCCTGACTCCACACTCAATATAAGAGCTCAATAGCATCATCAGAGCCAAAAACCCGAGGCATTTTAAGCAGTAAAGGAGGGGGAAAATACCTAGGTATCTACGACCGCCCTCAAGAGAGAGGTACCAAGCATTATATATGTCCTTCTCCCCCTTCGGGATGCAGTGTCTGAGATGCTGCGAGCAAGGAGGGCATATAAATCATTGATCGTATATTGCTTCCCCTCATTCTTTTCAATATTACCTCGGATTCGTAAGTTGAGAACTTCGTCCATCAATGGTGAATTACTTGTTTTAGCATCAAAGGAACAAGTAATCACACATTTGTTTGAGATATAGGACTTCTTACGATGCATAGGGTAACTAACTCGCATGCGTAATATCGTGCATACCTAGATTTGGCCTCATGACTCGAATGACTCGGAATTGCGCTTCGAGATGAGGATACTGACATTACTATCCCCCCTTTATCCATCGGTTGTACACTTTCTATTACCTCATTTGGAAGCCAAATCTCTAACACCTAATACTTTCCTCGCCTTGAACCGTTATATGCGGAAAAATTGACACCAAAGAAGAAACCCTAGCAATAAAATTTCATCAATATGAAGCCTTTTGCTGGCTTATCTCCAGTCATAATTGTACTATTATAGGTCACGGTGGGTATATAAATCTTACACAAATGGAAATTATTCCATCTTAGCAATTTGTCATCCTCTCCCCACTCAAAGTCCTACGGCTTCAGATACCAATATATGCTGTTGTACTGATACCAGCGCGGTACCGATCGAAAAGTTTCTACGCTGCATACTTTGATATACATGTGGGAACAACATGTTATCAGAGAATTTCATTGGGATTTTTTACGGTTCTATGATCAAAGTTTCTCTATACTACCTGCGCCTGCTGTTCTAGTACAGTTGTTCTTAACTATGGGCCTTTTAAAATTATGTATTCGTAGCGTTCTGGAGACGACAGCGATGACACACCAATCATATGTATATTTCCTTCGCACCGGTCAAGTGACCATCGCAAGTGCACATCCGCTTGCTGATGCTCAATTTAGGCAATTGTCTGTAATACAATATGTACTCAGGGTCCTTTATTTTCTAGATACAATGCCCATATCATTGGTGCGCAAGCGTTTGTTCTTCAAACTAGAACTGTTCATGTCTTGGCGGACACTTGTGTTTTTCCATCGTACGGGAGATTTTCCCGTACCATATGATGGCGAACCCATGTCTTGGCATGATCTTGGCACTATTGGTATGGTCCTCAATTCGGGATGGTAGGAGCTCATTGCATGCAGACATATGATGTCGTTGGCAGAGTCTTCGTGATATCGATCCAGGAGCCATCGATGAGAATTTTGATGCCGATCTTACAAGTGAGACCAGGATGTCGAGTACTCTTAGAATATAGACTCTTCTTTCTTAAGCCTCCTTTTCATTTGCACCCCGCAATACAGATGGCTCTGATTCCCAGATATGGAATATCGGCGATAAATATTATCCACCAGGCATAGTGAGGTTCTTGGGTAGTATAGCAGACTAGCTGAGAAAACAGCTCTCTCTCCTTGTTCTCGGTGAGGGGCTGCGAAAAATATAATAATATATATAATTCCCTTCGAGCAACATGAAAGATATTCCATTGTAATCAACCCCCAAATTGCAAACTTAAGTTCCCATATCATCACTTTCATTAAAATCATGCATTCGCTCTTCGTTTGGACCGTCGCCGCACTTTTGCCCTTGGCTCATGGAGCAGGAGTCACTGGATCTGCCTCAGGTGCTGCTCATGGGGTAAGTCTACAATCGCTAGTCCTTTTCAAAGTACTAAATTATCGTCGTTTAGGTGACTGGCGGTGGAAGTGCCAGCCCTGTTACGCCTGCCACAACTGCTGAGTAAGTTAAGATGTGCAATTGTCAGAAAGAATTTTAACTAATCCACACTATCTAGATTAGTCTCCTACCTCACGGATTCATCAGCACGCGTCATTCTCATCACTAAAACGTTCGACTTCCGCGGCACGCTGGGTATTACAACGGCAACCGGATGCGTACCTACTAGCAATACATGTGGATCAAGTGGACAAAATGCCATAAATGCAAATGGTTGGTGTGGATCTGCTCCCTCGACTACAGTCACATATGACAATGCTGGTACTACGCCAATTTATGTCAAGAGCAACAAAAGTATTGTTGGTGTAGGTAGCGCGGGGGTTATCATCGGTCGAGGATTCTATCTAAATGGTGTTTCCAACGTCATCATCCAAAACGTTCACATCACCAATCTCAACCCTTCATTGATTTGGGGCGGTGATGCTATTCAATTGGTAAGCTTTGTATGTAATGGAGTGAAAGCTAAAGCTAAGATCATTTTAGGTAGGCACAGATTTGATCTGGATCGACCATTGTAAATTCTCACTCATTGGCCGACAAATGCTTGTCACTGGGTATGATGCTGCTGGGAGGCTCACGATTTCTAACAATGAGTTCGATGGTCAAACTTCATGGTCTGCAACCTGCAACGGCCAGCACTACTGGACCATGCTTTTCTATGGTTCCGCAGACTATGTTACTCTCTCAAACAACTATATTCACCACGTTTCTGGTCGTGCACCAAAGGTTGGAGGGTCCGGTACCATTTTCATGCACGCTGTGAACAACTACTTTTACAACGTAGCAGGCCATGATTTTGATGTTGGCGCAGGCGGTGCCACATTGATTGAGGGCAATTACTTCCAATCTGTCACAACCCCCATTACATCTGCTTCCGCCACGGCTGGAGGATCCATTTTTGATACAGTTTCCGGAACGGAATCAACATGTACTACATATCTTGGTCGTGCTTGTGTGGTGAATGCGCTCGCAAGCTCTGGATCAATGGCCGGCTATGGTACAACTGGATTCTTGTCCACAATTCAGTCAAAAGAAAGTGGCTATGTACCTGCTGCTATTGCTGCTTCTTCTGTTCCTGCTCATGTGGTGGCCAATGCTGGAATTGGAAAGCTTTGAAGGAGGAACTTGCTTGAAATGTGGCTCACTGATGAATGTTGCTCACGCATGGTTTTTTTTGTGGATCTGGAACAGGCATAATCTTAAGCCGATAGCTTGTACATACTACAATCATATCCTCTATCTGTACATACTTGAAGTTCTCTTGCTACATTTGTTATTAAGTCTCACCGCTTTTGTGTATTTGTGACTCTAGATAAAGTGACGAAGTTTAACCACTTCATCTCTGAATTTGATAACCGAGAATAGTCAAGCTTCAAGCGGCGTTCCACCTCACCCCGAGCTTGGCTTGCCGTTCGTGGATATGAGTGGCCCCAATCTCTGAGCAGGGTGAAGTAGAAAAATAACCAGCTGAACAAACGATACAGTAAGCATTTGCCGTTGGTAGGTCGCGTGGACGTCCATATGAGCTCTTATGGACGTCCATCCGACTTGTAGACTCAGAATTTGCATTCTAAAAACATCCAGACTCTATAGAAACAATACTTTGGTGGGTACTTGCTATCAAGTTGGATGTTGAAGGGCAGGATACGTATTGTGGGGCCATTTGTGGAACCGAAAGCAGGATTGTAACTGGTTAAGTTTACCGTTTAGCAACATTGTACTTGTTTGAGATGCGGCACAAAGACAAACTATAGGTTCGTGTAATGGAGCCGCCCAAAGTCATTTGACACCTCACTATCGTAATACTTTCTGCACGCTATGTAACGGTAATATAGTGCGAGTGCATATCATCTTCTGGTTTCGTCGTTTCACCTTAGTAGCATTCGATCTGTTCTCCCTGGCTCCCTTCTCTCAACCCAACCCCTTAATTTATGGGCCCATTCAGTGGACGTGCATCTTTATCTCAGCTCTTCATCTTTATGCTTGAAAGTTTCTTTCTAGAGCAAGAATGTCATATTATCTGAGGTTCTCCCCTTCTTTCGACATGGTTACTGCGATGCTTTTAGGAAATGTTGGAGGGCAGGATGTTTAACATCATAAGCGCATCAAATCACACATGCTATGCCTGCCATGTACCATGCGTTCCAATATAACCAACACGGCCGTCATCAGCGGTCTAATCACTCAAAGCTGGCCCCAACGTTAAATAGCATGGAGAGGACAGGGCATTCTATACCTTGACTTCAGGTCTGAATGAGGTTGAAAATATGACTATAAAAACCATGTTAAGTTTGATGCGCAAATACTCATTTTTCCGAATCTCGTAAGTATTATATGCATCGTTGATGTGGAATAAAACTAGCTATATGATATGCATTCTCCGCGGGTGGCCCGATTCAGTCACCCGTGCAGTCAAACTAGGTCTAGGATAAGCCTAATACTACTTAAATCTTGAGGAAATTAGGCACATCCGTCACTAGTAGTAACTTGGCATCCTGGAATATGGATCTCTGTTAACAGGGGATGGAATGAAGCAAAATTGCGCCTAGATGATCTGCTCATACCTAGAGAGAGAAGCATCACTCGCCTGTTTTTAATCAAACCTATCTGTTGTACATCTCATTCAATGTCATATATTGAAAATTGTATTTTGTTATCTAATCCTACACAACAAGAGTGAGTATCCACTTGTTGTATTTAGGACGAGAGTAACTAGCAGCCAAGTTGAACTCAGAAATTGAGAGATATGATCCGAATTATACCAGACGATAGTGATATATACATCTTAAGAATTCAACTCCTACTTGGACAATGATAACTCTTGTCTCGCGTAGTTCAGATGAAAGCAATGCGAGTAATTTGCCAGCCAAGCTCAATTTGGACAATGGAAATACATATCTTACGAGTATTGGACGATATCAAAAGACTCAATTTGATACATAAACTCAGAAGGAACTATGTGGGTCTTCTTCGATGTATTTCAGATGGGGATTACCAGCTACTCAACTTGGTTCTAATTGTAGAATCAGATTGTTCGAAGAATATCAGATGAGATATCTCAGTAAAATAACTTGTAATGGCGCTTCATTCAAAGACCTTCACCTCTCAAACTCTAGCTCTATCGATTTTCCGTTGATCAATTCATCGTTCTGTGTAACGAAACTGTATCCTTCGTATTCATTATTCAACCCAGAACACAAATCTGTATTTTTCCTCTTCATCCTCACCTACATAATGAAGGTTGCCTCATCTGGGATCATTCCACACTAGCAAGCCTCACGCCAAGCCAATGACAACTCCCGAGTCTTTCCAATGAATGAATACCTTACCTTTGCCACGAATTTGAATATTTCAACTTACTCGATCTAGCTTTATAAACTTCTACAGGAACCACCAAGTTAAATCAGCTTCATGTAACTGCCTTTTCCAAATTATTCCAAGTTAGAATACTTTGGCGTCAACCTTCTCCAAGCTACAATAATCGCCATACAAACAGTAAGTTATCTATTCACTGCAACACAAAAAATGCAAAATACACCAACACAAACCAACACCATTATAACTCCCATATAGATCCCCACTACACACATTAAAGTGGCACATGCATAGAAACAAGAACTCGACCTAATGCATTCTTGAACCTCGCCAGTTTGCAACCCTAGTTTATAACAATCCATGATCTTCATACTTCCAACGACGTAGGTACCACGAGACTTGGCATCAAGGCTGGGAGATTCCGATGCGAGGAAGTATGATGAATTCATGAACTTAAGTATATAAGTGCATTTATGCATGTCGTGCCGTATATTCAAGCTCGAATGGTGAGTTCAGATACAACAATTAGAACTCATGATTTGAAGTAAAGGGTATGGATGAACGAGAACTTTCTCATCAATGAACATATGCCGTTGGAATACTTTGATGAAAATGAGTATTATGAATGATTTGTATATCAGTTGAGCGGAACGAAGCTGTTTGTATGCATTTACAGGCTGAGTATTAAGGGGACAATGATCTGAAAAGTAGGTTACAATCATATATTTATTTGTTTACCCAATGTGGTGACACAACACAACACAAGCGAGAAATCATAGGGGGAGATGATGATCAAAAGGTGTATAAAAATTCAAAAGTTCTCGTCTAAAACTTTGATTCTAGGCTTATGCATATGGCACACCAGTTCAAGCGAGAAGTGGTAAAGAGATGAATACTTTTCTCTTTACTCGAGTGACATAAGGGGAAATTATAAATAAGAAATATAATCATTACGCATTATTTTATCATGGTATATTTTATAACTTCATGTGCAGTTTCCAACTTCGGAGAAACATAAACAGCGCGATGGCAAGATATTGCACAGGTCCTTGCCTTGCCTTGTCCATTCCCATTCCTAACCAAATCATCACTCATATGATACCTAAAAATTACCATTGGCCCTGCGATACTGATGATCGCCTCTATATGAGTCGGTAGGCATTTCTGCCGTGTTATGCGCCCCGTACCCGGGGCCTGATCCATAGTTCACGCCATTGACCTGACGACCATGCGAACCTACAACAGGTGATACAGGAGTACTCCCATACCCCGTATACGCACCATAACTATCACGAGTTCTTCCCATCATTGTTGTATCCGTTGCATATGAATTTCTCACGTCACTTGGACTTGCATGGGGAGGTAATGCGTCGGGCTTTTCGCCAGCAAGTCCTCCTGCCATGTATTCATCATCACGGGCTGGTTTACGCTGCCAGAATTTGCGGCGAGGCGTACCTGCTGTGTAGCCGTTGTTGGGAGAGGGGCCGAATGCCTTTTCTTTTCTATGATGTTTGATGAGAGCGAATTCGACGAACATTGAAATAAAGAAGAACACACTGAACGCGAAGTTAGTTTTGCTTATTCTTTCGGACATCTGTCCATGGTAAGATCATGTAAGGGAGAATGGACTTACGCAGCAATAATTGCAACAGCGAAACAAGCCGTGTTCAATTTGCAGCTCGTGTGCAAACTAGGTAGACTTGTAGTTCTCCCACTTCCAACTCCAGAAGTCCTATCATTCGTTGCGGAAATTCCGTTCCCCAAAGGTGTAACAACAAATCCAGTACATGATTTACCACTTCGGGTAGCCCAAGCTACATATATGAAGGCGCCCGTGAAACAAAAGTCGAGAATAATAGCGATTGCAGAGAAAAATACTAAGCCGGCAACACAGCAAAGGAGACCAAGTCCAAGGATTGTATATAAAGCTCCGCTACCGGAGATACCTTCGACGGCCTTGATGTAGGTGGCAATGGGGAGGTGATTAGTAGAGAGTTTGGCGAGGAAATAGGAGAAAATCCCGAGAATAATGACCGCACAGCAGAATTCCACACCGCGAAGGAACCATTGTAGAGCTTTAAGTGCTACACCACCGCCGCTCATGATGGAATATTTTGATATGTATTTTCTTTTCGATTGTGTAAAGGTGTGATAGAAAGGTGATAGTGTATCAGATCAAACGAAGAAGTTGAGGGAAAAGAAAGATCTAAAATACGGGGTTAAGAATAACTAAGTATATTAAGATCTGCGAATAATGATGTCGTCAAACTAGTTACTTGACTAAATCGAACCACTCGTCAGCAGTAACAAATAGTAATGTGGAAGTAGGTAGTTTTTTCCGAGAAACCCTGGCTTTCGTCTACTTTTTTTTTATCTGCTCGGTCCTCACATGTATTCGTTTCTTTGTTGGTTCGACCTAATATTTGCAGCTTCGTGGCTGTTCTCGATCCCCAAAATGTTGACAGCCGAAAAAGATAGTTTGCTTTAGGTACTCTTGAGGTAGGCCTTGGTGGTGTTTCTTTGTTGATACGAGTATGGCGGTTCGTGGTGAAGATCTTTGACGAATGCACCGATTTGAGGTCATATCATGTTGAAAATGCAAATGATATTCAATGTTTTCCACTTTAAGACTTGGCACTCTTCTCCGATTCGTCGTTTGATTCGTCAGGATATTCTTAGCAACCTCCCTATTGCATCTCCCTCTTTCAAGATGCTTGGTGGGGTGAAGATCTGGACTTTTTGACGTCATTGATTGGAGTATGAATGATTCTTGAATGTGGTCCATGACTTGGTGGCGAGATTAAGTGATAGCTAAGCCACATATCGAAATAAATTCCTATATGTAGTCACGTGAGTGGTTCACTTAGCCACAGTGGCGTAGACATGCTATGCTTTCGTAAAGCTTCAGGTCGTTGTTGAAAGATAAAGTTTCCATCATTATTCATTATTGCCGTCATTCTGCTTGAGAAGCAGACATTGGCAGGCATATATTGTTTCTCATTCGTGGTTGGTGTGAAAATTGAGTGTCAGTATGTAAAAGAGGGAAGGAAAACAGAGTTGGATAATGCCATCCTTATATACTTCTCACGATAGTATCAAAGTTTAACGTGTATACCTGAACGCACGTACAATGTGGATAAGTGTTGAACTTAGACAATAGACATGAAGATACTACCCTGCTCGAACTGGTAGTGAGTGAATCCTGATGCCCACTTAAACTCCAAAGGATCAAAAGGTAATTCTCAAATCTCTCGTCTTCCTCCAAGGATAATCCAGACAAATCCACATGAGACGCGAAGGAATGCAGATGTGTTTGCGCAGTTGTTGGTCCAATTCCATGATAGTATACTGGTACGTACTCGTGGATCGAATCTCAAAGTCCCGTCGAGATCTTTATCTACCTAGGTAGGTAACCTTACATTACCATTACCACATGTTATCAACAGCATTCTCAAATGACAACAATACAAAAAAATCGATTTTCAACGCATAGCAGAGGATCAATGCAGCCAAAGCTCCAAGGTAAGGAAATGAAATCAAGAGATTAGCAACATCATTTGCAACAAGCATTGCACTCTACACCACTACATAATGCAGTAACACAGCGCCATAAGCCGTTTAGAAGTATTTGCCTTCTCTTCCTTGCCCTTAGAGAACCGAAGGAAACGTAGGTTTAAATGCCCTCACAAACCACATGCTTCTACTGACTCGGCAGGAATATAAAAACTTATCCTTGAGACCGTTTTGGCAAAGCAATAGTGTAAAAGGAGACTTTATGAAGATTTTGACTGCAAAGTTCCAATGAGCAAGATCTATCATCTTTTCCTTGCCTGTACATGTCAGACTCGTGTCAGCTATTCATTGCATGGCTAGTAGTAAGCTGGATTTTCCTTACATTGATGGGCACGAGGGCTCAAATCAAATGCTTGAAGAGAACCCATCACGTTTTATGGAATACCATAGGGTTATGAGATATTGATTATGGCAATTTTTAGGATAGTATGTGCATTATGATTTTAGATGCTTTATAAAGTACAATCTATAGATTAAATAAAAGTAAGATCTGTGTATCATGGAAATATCCTGCTCAATTACCTCCATATGCTCATCTGATCTCCTCAATCTCAATTCTTCTTCCCTTGCCTCTCTTTCTTTATCATCTCAACCCTCGCATTGATAACACTATTCCTCACCTTCATCGCATTTCCAATATCATAAAATGCCACATAAAGTGCGTACGCCGGCAGGAAAACCCACAGCATATTAAAGAACACCAAATACACCCATTGGAACATAAAGTTGCTGGTATCCAAGTTCTGGTTTCCCGTTAACCATTCGGGCGCGAATGTCATGAAACCTGTTCATTCGTTTGATTAGCGACCATTAATATCTCAAGAAACGGGAGGGAAAGGAGAAGTGGTGGAAGCGAAATCAGCGTGCCTACCTCCATACAATTCCCCTGTAGCTAGAACCACCATCCAAAAATTAACTCTCCAATCCTTCCTCGCAATGCCCCAACAAATCCAAAATGCCAAAGGCCCCGCGCCAAGCACAGTCAACAACTCTAAACTGACGACCGTCAAATCGGCGCCCGCCCATCTGCGGTCCGCTTGCGCATACACCATCCACAGTTTACTTGCCCAATTATCCGCATATTGTGCTCCATATATATATTCGCTGGTCCCCAAAAAATTGCCGAGGGAAACCGGATGAGAAATTGATGAATCGTAGGGAATACGAGAAAAGAAACAGTTGTATAGGAAAGAACCTTCGAAAATTGTATGGATGAGAAAATCAAAAAAATGCCATATAAAAAGTATGCGGAGGGAGGAGGGGGTGGTGGACGCTAAGACGCAAGCCGAAAGAGCATAGGAGGAAATGAGGATAGCAAGGACGCCGAGGAGGGAGAGGATGGTGCTTTGATCTATGTGCTCCGTTAATGAAGACATGGTGGGCGGAAGAAGATATTGAAGTCAATGGCCTAACCAAGCTCACCAATCTGGAGGCGTCGAGATAAGAGGATCGTTGGAAAAGCTAAAGATGAGTTGGATAAAAATGTGTCCCACCATACCTTCAACAAAAAATGAAGCTTTGACCTGGGTGGGTACCATTGCATGCGATGCGGCGTTACTTTTATCCGTTTCCCCTAGATTTGCGGAGAAAAGTCTCCTATTTCTATGACGTCATGATCCAAAGCCACCACTCAATTGTTGGCGTACCTTGATTATTGGGATTTTGTTAGACAGCTCTTTCGACAAGTGGGAATTGGTCCCTCTGACTTCATGTAAAATGAGATGTTGCAGCAAGGAACCACGGTTGATAAGATGGACAAATTGTGTGATCAAGATTTGTATTAATCATTGACAGCCAACATGCATGTAAAGACACTTCAGTCACAATTGAAAAACAGAAAAAAGACGTCTTTGAGTATCATGAAAGTATCATTATTATCATGAGGGTATTGAGACCACTGTTACATGAGTTTCAGGCTCGTCACCTCCCCAGAAATCCTCCCGTCCAACCCAGACGCCAGTCATTATGATTGAATATGAAGTGCGAGATCCATCAAGTTGCAGAATCTAGTGCTTAGCAGCCTCTGTGAGAGATGTCAGTATGTTATGATATAATACGTGCAGGTGAGAGTCAAAATATACCCTTGTGGACATCAGCCTTGGTGTTGTGTCCAGACTCGTCTAACTTGTCCTTAACGGCATCGACACCGGCATTGGCACGGGTAGAGAGGTTGGCATCACTGTCCTTGGCGACTTGCTTGTTGGCCTCCTTGGAGGTGGTAGCAGTAGCACCTTGGATGGTCTCAGCGATGTAGTTGGCAGCGTTCTATAATTGAAAATGTTAGAAAATGTTATGAAAACCGAGAAGGAATCATGGGTCATGAGCAGTAGGAAGGACTTGCCTTAGCGGTCTCCATTTTTAAAGATTTGAAGTTTGATATAAAATTGTTTGTTTTTTTATAGAGTTGTAGAGTTGTGAGATGTAATGTTGATGAAAAGAAATTGACAAAATGGGTGCAGGTTGAGGTTTATATTCTGCTCAGAACGGAGCTAAGAGTTGCATTCACTTACTTTGATGAGTTCTTAGTACGTCATACTTGAAATCATTACCAAGTTGTTTCAATAATGAGCAGACAAAAGCGAAAGGGCCATTCACTCCAGATGCAGGAGCTCACAGCTCGGTTGCTATAACAAAGCAAATCATGAGCTTCCATTGTTTACGATGACGTAGCCAGCTCTGCTTTTCGTAGCCAATCATAGCTTATTAAATGATAGCCCGCTTACAAAGCTTAGGTTTAGATTGGAGAAGCTATCTGTGCCAGGCTAAAAAGGATCTGGTTTTATGATTAAGCGATCTAAATATCCATTGAGCTAACCCAAAAGTGGTAAAAGTGGTGTTTTGTTTGGTAGAAGAGTGGTGCCAAGAGCTGATCCCTATGTGTTTCCATGCACTGAAAATCGACTAAATGCGGGTTTTCCATGCGGGTAACATAGAGAAAGGGGCAGATCCCCCGCTATTTGAACTTTGGAGAGAGAGCGAGTACCACAAAGAGACCACCAATTCCACTGTATGTTTTGACATACATAAATACTTGCTTTTTGGGGAGAAAAGGATAAACCTTGGAAATCCGAGTATCTAGAACGCTCTGTGCAAAACAATCCCACTCAAGTAAGCCTCGTGTTCACTGCAATCAATAAATCTGATATAAAACAACTCCATCCTATTCCCTCCATGATCCATTTGTTGCAAATACCGATGATCGATCTCGATCTCGATCCTTCTCCCATCCTTGCCTATTTGAATATTTGGTTTAACATGTGATGTATCTCATTTTCCACATGCATATACGCAGCAGTTTTGAGATTGCCTCGGCCGCTCGATGAGTCAAGCGGCAGAGTGGTCGCGCCGTCGTCAGTCTGGTCTCTAGCAGTAGATAGGAAGAACCTCGAAGGCTAGAATCTGAGCTTCATGTTTCAAAGACCATGAACCATAGATGAGTGATGAGTAGTTTTCTTACGACAATTACACATATCTTCCACTTGGTGGTATGATTAGAATTGTGTATGCTTCTCAAGGCTTGGGGAGAAGACAATTTCCATTCGGGCGTTGCCTTGCCTGACGATTTCTCCGCTTCGTGTTACAAACCATGCCTTGAAGGCTTACCTATTATTGGAGAGGTTATATACCCTATTATTCACCGAAACCTATGTGTCATTAATTGCACGTCAGCAAGTTCACGCTGCTGCCTGCGTTGATGTGTTTTTTAAATTCCAGATTCAAATAGAGGTGTTTATATCCTCAAAATTTCACCCACCTTGTCTAACCCCACCGCGAAAAATTTCCTCGATGACTTTTCCTTCTAATATGGTCTTTCTGCACAATACCCTCGATGTGTTTCGATTCAACCCTCCCATACCAAATCCCACATCCGGCCAACGGATGAGCTTCGCCATCCATTGTCGTCATTTTAGGTGGGATATATAATATAACGTTACCAGCAAATTTGTGTCCCCCAATATGACTTATTAACCCAACTCTTGCAGTTTTTATAACTGGTTCATTCGGTGCGCCCAAGAGTTCAGTAGCGCCGTTATCGCCAACCTCCACTGCACCTTTCAAGACTTGTACATCTTTCACCGGCAGAACTCTTTCAAATTCGGCTTGCAAGATCGGACCTGTGATTCCACATCTCACGTCTCGTCCCCCATGTCCGCAGATCAATACTAACATTTCCTTTACATCCTTCACAGCGGGCAAAAATTCCGCCTGTTCCTTACTTTTCAGCAAACGATCTTTGTGTATGGGAGACAAGCTATCATGTGCGGGATGCAATTTTGTAGGGAGTAAGAACCCTTTCACCAAAGCTTGCACAGAATCGAAGGAAACTCGTGGTAAGAACGGTATATATTTGAAAGATGGTACTATATAGGCGGAATTCGTTAGAAGCTCAGGTCGATGCGAGAGAATCGTAGAAGGAAAGGATGCGTTCGTAATCAAAACATTATTGTAGGGCTATTTCACTATTAGTCCCAACTTCTTGAAAGTAGAATACAGGGAAAGCGATACATCACTATACATCCCACCACGGCCAATCAACTCTTTAATGTCCGCAGCAAGGTTGTCCCCAGAGCTCTCTTCCTCAATGCGAGAAGGCCAATCTGACTTTCCCGAGCATATCAGAACCTGTTCCGAATACGCAACCATCGTGCCATTGAGTGACTTTGAATGGTCTATCTCGAAACCTTCTGGCATCACGGGGGTCTCGGTACAACAACATGTTGGAGAGGGGCATTTTGGGATCGTAGGGAATGGCGGAGCATTGTGAATTTGAGAGATATGACGAGATCCCAAGGAAGCATAACGAAAGGAAGTGCGCCACACAGGCCTACAAAATGCATGCAACAACATGGAGAGGACAATAATGCTTTCAATACCACGGAGTACCTACTTTGAATAATTCTTGCGAGATCAAAGTTTGTAGTTTGTCTTATCTATCATCGCTGTATTCCTATCTCCGGCTTGCATATGACATAATACCAAAAGAAGCTCTCGATATGTCCGGTACCGAGTACTGTAGGTATACCGTATAGGAAGGTATATTGAGTTGTATTCCACCGCCCTATGCCCAACAGGGCTGAGCCATCAAGGCAGAATGATTTGATCTAAGGCAGAATGTGAAAGGCGGTGTAACACAAGTTACCCCATAGATCAGGTAGGTCCATACCCTTACCTAGGTAATTATCTAGTAGGCATCATTATTGCCTATGTCATGTTGATTATTTATCATTCATTACGTCGGGATTGTTACCTGCTTACCTAATTAGTATGCATGTGCACGTGGTAGTCCCAGGTTACGGCAGGTGCCTCCTACGTACCTACCTTTTGATATATCATATCTTCAAGTTAATAATCCACTAGCAAGGATTAGTTCCCGGGCCCAGTGCCGAGCATAGATAGAAACTCTACTTTGTATTGTGTAAACCTAAAACACAAAGCAAACAATAATATAGTACAAGAAAAGTATCTACAGCAAGCTACCTAGGTGATGTATTTATGTTTCATGGAATCCTATAAGTTCTATGACATCTATCCTTCAATGCCTTTCTATTATATTTACTCTGTTTCTTCATCCATCTACAAGACCAGTGGAGATAACACTAGGTGAGTGAAATCGTTTCAAGGTTACCTCTCTATTAGGTAGGGAGGCTACATTCTCCCACACCCTACTTATTCTTCATGCCTCGTTGCCTGGTCCATTCACTACTTCCTAAAAGCGACCCAAACCCTTCCTCATCCTGATATCGACAAACAAATGGATCGTTGATCATCTCCCCTATTATCTGTTTCTTCAGAAGTACGTCGCAATCATTTTATCAAAGGTACTTGTTGCACACCTGGTCTCTACAACTACTACAGCCATGTCTGACTCGGAAACGGACGAAGATTTGAAACGGGCTATTGCTCTTTCTTTACAAACTCCATCGCCGGTTCCAAGCCATGGGAAGAATTTTATCGATCTCACCATATCAGATAATGAAAACGATGATAATGATGACCTTGATGCACCTGTCACGACGCATTTCAAATTCTCACAAGCCCAGCATGTTCCTAATACCAGCATGGGCATTGAAGTCGGTACCAGTTCTCAGGGTAAGTAAGTGTACTGTGTGCTCCCAACAGTTTTTAAACTTATTTCTCTAATAATTCTGATTCTGTCTTTGTATGTAGTGTCTAGCCAGTCAAGTGCCACAATCCTCAACACCTTGGCTCGTAGGCAGATGGAGGAAGAACGCATAGCAAGAGCTCAACTGAGGAGTCAGGCACCAAATCTCGTTTCTAAGAAAAGAAAAAGCATCGTTTTTTCTCGCCGCCATCTTCACTTGATGACCATCGTCAGCCAAAAGTTTCTCGGTCTGGATCAACACTCTCTGAAGAGTCAGATGAACGCAACCCGAACAAGTCTACGGGTCGAAAAGTCCACCGAGAATGGAGCAGACCATGCACTCGATAAGTTAGCCCGTAGACCCGCAAACCCAAAAATCCGATACAGATATGGGAACCTCTGTCATCCACGGCAAGCTTCCCGTAGATGTTAAATCAGAGAGGTGATGTCTCAGGCGCCGGTATTCAATTTCCTCGTGGAGTAAGTGAAAAAGACCTGGGCTGATGGTTTTCCCCGGGAGGATGACATCAAAATTGAAGAAGTTCTCCAACATTCAAAACTCTTCAGCATGCGTGTTGAGCGCCTTTCAAATAGAACCTGGTTGGGTTATGTCAAAACTCCTAACTACTACAAAAGTTATCTGGATCTTACAAGCGAAGACCGAAGCCGAAGTGAGTACAATGTCTTAACCCTACATGCATTTGGTACCTGTTTGAAGCTTTCCTTGATTCCCCTTCCAAGCCTTCCCATGTTCTCTTTTAACCTCCAGACCTATTGTCGATGCGGCCAGGTGGAACATAGTTTCTTACCTCCTTGCATGACTAACCCAGGAAAGAAAGGCTATTTGGATGGGAAAAACCATAAACAATATCAGAGCGTTGAAATGAGTTTTGACAGTTTAAACTTGTCGCGTAGATCGGAACCTTTTGGTATCCGGTATGTTGGTACCATTTGGCACCCGAAGAAATTGATTTGAGACATTGAGAGACTTTGGTATGCTACCACTTTCGAGCTGATGTAATCATTCAATGCTTCCAATTGTTGCAGCTGCAGTCTATCAATGACCCAGGTTGATATACTGCATTCAGTTCGTATGCTCACTTTACTTTCGACCTCTGCTTTCTTTCGAGCATGGATTTGGTTATAACATCATACTTTAAAATCTTCAAAGCTTTTCAAAATTCGAAAGCTTTCAGATCTGAACTGCAGGCCCGGTCGTTAGAAACACAGGATTCGGCATCAAGACAACGTGTATTTCATTTTCTGTCACTACTAGAGGATCGTGGGATGAAAGTCATCCACTGTGTTTTGAATGCCATGTGGGCTGATATTTTATAGAAACTGAACTACCCAATCATCTGCACCGGCGAATTTTCGATTTTGCTTCCCCTCGATGGAAGGCAACGTTAACATCATGCACTCAAAACTTCAGCTCCTGGCGCATAAGACACATCTACGACTTGTGATACCTTCTGCGAACTTGACGCCATACGATTGGGGAGAGAGCGGTGGCATCATGGAAATGTGAGGGACTCATAGTCAACCTAAGATTGAAACTAATATTATCCAACCAGGTCGTATTTTTTGATTGATCTCCCAAGATTGCCCAATGGTGCAAGAACACCTGACGACCAATTAACACCATTTGCGAAGGAGTTGCTTTACTTTCTTGGGGCTATGGAACTGCCACCTAAGACGTTGGAGAGTTTCAGAAATTTCGACTACTCTAATACCTCTCACCTGGCACTTGTACATTCCATGTGTGTTCATTCTATATCATGAACCCTTGAAAATTGATTACATCTAACCTCAGTCAGCGGAGGGTCTCATTCTGGCATGGAATTGCAACGAACTGGCTATCCTGGTCTGGGTAGATCTGTAAGCAGCCTTGGGCTGAATACAGACCAACCCTTGGAGGTTGATTTCGTAGTAAGCTCAGATTCATACATCACTCAAACAGGATAAAACGTTGTGATTTGGACATTAACCCCAACAGACTGCGTCTATGGGCACCCTCGATGACCGCTTTCTCCGAACAATATATTTGGCGTCACAGGGTAAGCATGCTATTTTGACATTTGTATCATTTCCGAACTTTCCCCAGACTTTAATTTATGACCTGCCTTATCACGCGGATAATAGTATCCGCAGCGCGCGGATCACATATTCGCAGGGTTTAAGTAGACCCTCTTATACGAGCCCCATAATTTTCTCTTATTGTCGCTTAACGGGGACTGAATTATAATACAACTAGGTGATAATGGGTACAAGGAATATAAGTGGAGAACAGAGAAGTCGAAATCGGACACGGTGATGGAGAGACAGCTTTCAGTAGAAATTGGGCGCCAGTTCCGCGTGTATTTTCCCAGGTATGTTATGTTTATCAACCTGGCAAATTAGAATTGGTTATTAAATACCCTTACAGCAAACAAACAATTCTAGAAAGCAAGGGTGGTACAGATGTAAGAAAAGTTCTAGTTCGGAAACGAATGATCGTTACCAGGATAATGATTCCTAATTGTCTCTAACTTTACGATTTACAGGCCGCTGGCACGATTTGCTTTCGATCGAAGTGGTACGATGCGAGTATCTTCCCAAGAAACATCATGCGTGATTGTCAAAGTCGTAGAAAAAGGATTATTAATGCACAACAAGATACTATTCGTAAGATCCCGAAAGTCTCAACAGAGTACATGCCCTATCGCATGGGCATATATTGGTAGCGCAAATCTTTCCGAAAGTGCATGGCAAGTCTTTTCTGTTTTCATATGACACATAACACTTACTTTCCCCGAAATCTCGCTGCAGCGCGATAATGCCAGCGCAGACTGCCAGCTAACCTACCGAATTCAGGGGCCGTATGGTGAAGGACCGAGTAACAAAGGAGCCTAAGTTGAATTGCAGGAATTGGGAATGCGGTGTTTTGTTTTCCGTTCCCTTCACCGTTCGCAATACATCTGCTGTCACTAACCCGGGGATACCGACCATGGATGCTTTTAATGGGTCCATCCCCGTGCCCATGGTTTTACCGGGTGATGTGTATGGATCGAAGTCTCCCTGGTATTACGACGAAAATTCTTGATCAAGCCAATCCTCCGTTGCGATGATTTTCCTATTGGATAATTGGAGCTCTCCTAACGTTAAGCCTAAGGTGGGGTTCGTTAATGAGAATACCCCCTTACAGCCTGTGATGGCGTTATGGGCGGAAAGTCTTGGTTTCAAATGCGGTGTGCCACGTGCTGTTGGGTATTAAAAATACCTCGATACAACTCTTTCATGATAAGCACGCAGCTTAGCATACAGATCTGCAGAGTACAAACATCCACAACCGCTAGGGATGTAGATTCTGTGAAACGTGTTCGTAGTATAGTGTTTATGATTACTTTACCATGAAGGCTAGCTTTTGACTTGGTGATAATGCGGAGAAAGTCCTAGCCAACACCTTGCCTATGTTGAAAACAATGGAGAAATTCATGGTAGCCATCATGCCGAACCCTTGAAAATGAGATGTAGCGTCGCCGAGATAAGAATATGCCTCTTTAATGAAGACGGTGAAGAGAAATTGCTCCGAATACGGCGAGCCCCTTCCCTCCCTAGAACAATTGTACCGGTAATACACATCAATTGCCGACGCTGTCGACATCCCATGGAGAGCTTGATCTCGTATCAATACCGATTTGAATAAAATTATTTCATGATTTGCTTGTTTTTCTGAAGATCGGTGTCTAATTCACGAGATGCAAGCCCAGCATTGCCATCCTGCATAGCCCCATGACGGACATTATACTATACCTTGCGCGGGCTTTGCAGGTAAATGTAAAGACATGACGAAAGCCTAGCATATTTTACATTATTACCAATACCCCCCCCCTTCCCCTCCCCCTTTCGAAATCTGAGCATGTTTCAAAGGAGTCGGATTCTAATTGTACTTGCGAGAGTGCAGTGCGTACTGACAAAGTATACTGTGTGTGGCGTAAATTTCGCAATGTTCGTCCATTGTTTTACCTACACCCAATGTCCAAAAACACTGACTGCAGTTTACAAAGGCAGGGGCGAGCGAGATGTGTTAATCTGGAAAACCCGGATTTTAGCATAAATCAATTCCAGGTTCTTTCAATCACCCACAGACCGCCCTCCTCCTCATCTCATAGAATCACAGTATAAATAAGAGCCCACTTCAAGATCACGGACATTATGTTCAAACACCGTATCTCAATACTGAGACAATGTTAGAGACAAATTCAGACAATGTTTGGAAGAATTCAAAGAATATTTGCATCTTGGCAAGACTGTACAGTAGCTGCTTAACATGGACACGACAACTTCACCCCCATGCCTTTCGAAACGGCGAAACCGATGTTTTTCATCTACTGTGCAGAACTGTGCAAAGCTTCGGCGATCTTCACTGGCATAAATGCCAATCAATCTACGCATGCCACTTTCCCACTTTGCCCACTTCAGCCGTTGGGCAGCGGTGGCTCTCTGTAATCACATCAGAAAACAGCAAGGGTGCAGCGCTTGATAGGAAGCTCATTGAGAAAAGCGTTTACAATAGTAGCATTCAAAGAAATTGCTTTTGCTAATCTGAAAGAAACATTTGACAAGGACCACGCCAGTGAGTATCTGCTACTACTAGAAGCATCAGGGTAACACAAGAGTTCATCTTGGTGGGGATGTTCAATCTATTGTACGGTAGTTGGGGTCAAAGTCGGTACTGAAATCTGGTGCAAAATGATTATGTGGGACAACCCCCCGCTAATCCAGCATATTCAGGATCTGCCCTTGAAGAGAAATATGAGACAAAAAATCTTGATTAGCTGAGTAAATCAGCGGTGGAACTTCGGTCAATTTCCAACCGGCTCATCAAATCGGACACTGCGTGTATCCTACGAATAGGAACACAGACTTTCGGCAAATGTGCATTAATTAACTCACCTTGGCGCAGGTTCTTTTTTACTCTAATTTGGAGACGCAGGACTTGCTATATAGGTGGACATTTGAATATACAGATAGACAAATCTGTTTGACAGCCAATCTTCAATCTTCAATCTTCAATTCTTGACAAGTTGAAGCAGGGGAGAGGGCGGGGGGATGAAAGTGAAGATTCAGTCGCAGACTCACAGCATCGATAATCCTCGAAGTACTTCCCACTCAAAATATAACCTTGAATCTAGCTTGGCGTTTGTCGGCTGTAATTGGAATAGCCGTGAGTATAATCATACGATTAAAACGGTAAGTAGCCATAGTCCACCAGCCGTGTGACTCGTAAAGTCGATCGATGCTATCGTAACGAATATATCTAATTGGTTGCGGTGAACAGCCCAGGTATCCTCTGCTAGCCAGACTAAGTTGATGATGGTGGGATGATGACCTTAAGCTCGAAGATTCGATGATTCGATGATTCGATTATTCGATTGTTCGATGATCATAGCTTAATCCCCTATGTTCAATAGTGGTAAACATTTGCTCACGGCTCGCCTACGCTCTGGCACTCTAGCTTATCAATAGAGCGTGTTGAAAGTACGGTAGAGCAGACTAAGATCCAAAGAATCACACAGCTTATCTCAAAATGTACATGCCACGCATAAGTCTGTATTCGGCATTCTACGATATACTGGCAATCGTTATCGCGGCCTGGAATAATTCAGTCTGTACTCCGTACTGTATCGTCACGAAGAAACCCTAGCTATTCAAAAGTAGCTTCCAAATTGAAGCGGACCAGATTCCGATTCGTCAATTCTTCGTTAAGCGTCCGCACTCGTACACTAGCACTTCGCCTCAATAATATGCATGGTATTGAGCATAACTACGTCGGTGGCGTCATACACGATACTACGTACGATTGCTTTTCTGACTCTCGTCCTCAGAATCAGTATCAAATGCTAGGCACTTACTTACCACTCACTGTCATTTGAGAAAACTGAAACTAGTTGCCAATGATATCTTCACTGTTCATCACTTATCAGTCAGCACAGTACTTCTTTGTTCTTTCACATAAATTTCATAAATATGAATGCACAAAAAAACGTCAAACTTAAGGTCCACCTCTGTAACGCGGAGAAATCACGCATCGTTGGTTGTGCTTATCCAAACCCATACTGTGTACCACACAGACTTTCCCATACATACCGTAAAGTTGATCGCAAAGGCTAGAATTCGATTTAGGGAATGGGGAAAAAATGAACGACGCTTTTAGCTCTAAAGTCAAATCAAATTGCCGTCGAAGTTTGTGCTCGGATCATTTTGTCAAATGCGTGCTAAATTGGTTCGAAGTCCACCAGAATCTGAGAATTACAAAACTCTAATGCACAGAATCAAAAGTTTAATCGCACTAGATATCTGTGGCAAAGGGCCTAAGCAATGCCTAAAACAGTGGTGATCACTTGTGAATATAGTGATAGACCAGAATTTGTGTTGGTATTTTGGCAACTGATGTATTGATGCATTAATGAAGTCACTGTATACCGAGTACGGAGTTGTAGCATGTTGATTTAAGAGAGAAAGATTGCCGTTGAAAGATTTACTATAGTATATATATAGTTCTTCGTATTCCTCGTTCAACAGGATGTTCAAGGTACATGGCAGTACAGGACGACGAGGGCTTGGATTGGGCTTGAAGTTGCAAACCAGGATGACACGCAATGAGGGGAAGAAGCAGATGAACCCATACTGATCATAACGGATCGCAGTGACTAGGACTTCTTCTGGAATCACTCGCCACTAGGATCGACCGAGAAGTTTCTCAAATCCGTTACGCCGTTCACCCATACCACAGGTGCACAGTCAATCCCAATGTTTCCCGAGTACAGAGGACTGAAGAGATCCTTTTGAGGACCGAGAGCTAAGTTTTGTGTGCGCTCGTACGGTATCCCTTACCGAAAAACCTCGGTTCACTTCAGAAATTCACACTAATGAGGCGCCTCTGTAAATTCCAAATTCCGATCAGCTCTTCAGTCACACCTTGTTTTGACTCTACCCGTTTCATTAGAGACGCCCAAGATGTTTCGACTTGTTTTGAAACGTTCAGAAATGACCTATATGCTAATAGTAACACTACTACCAACACCTCGTGCGTTGAATATCTGACAACGGTAGGGAGTATTTCAACTCTTCGACTGAAGGCATCCACCACGCTTTGCCATCAGGGACTGACCATAGCGACTGCAGTACAAACCTTGGATCAGTAACGTACAGATTCGAAAATGCCAAATCAGCTTTCATCTAGATAAATTTATGTGCGTCGTTGACACTTCCTACCGACAGCTTAAAGGAGAGATGGTATGAACTCTCCGATATTTGAGTTTCCTGGCTGCAAAACAATCATCTATTGAAACCAATAGAAAGGGGCCTTTCTCTACTATATCTTTTTGTAGGATAGTAACACGTATCAAGCATTGTTTAGGCTAGTATTTCTCCGAGAACTCGGTTAGCTTTGGTGTCTTCCACCGCCTGGAAACACCGTGTCCCCTATAGAACTAGGGAGCATCTTCAAGCTTGAATTTATCAATGCTGATGGTCGAGTCTCTGTGTATAAAATATTGATCGGCTTTTGTGATATTATCTTCTTCGGTGTTTAATTCATCCGGTATGTCAATTTCCAATGTCAGCTGTTGTGAACCCATGCATGCGTATTCGGTATTGTTTAGACTAACTATACCTCGTCAATCTATTCTGGAAACAATCTACAGCGATGTTGTGTATGAAATTAAGTCTCCAAACTACAGGCATAAAGAACGACTACGGAAATTTCCCACTTTCAAAATGACCAATCCTGGCATTCAGGATGAGCAGAGAGCGCATTGCACCAGCACCACAGACATTTTAGTTATACGCTTGTAGGGACTATCTTTCAGGCGGAGTATGGGCCCAAGAACTAGTGACAAGATAGCAGACATCATTATCCGCTCTTTATCTTCACTTACTAATGGTGTATTTTATGGCCCTCTCTTAGAAACCTGAGCGTGGGCCACAAGCAGCCCTGATCATGAATAATAACTGAGTCCTAAGTCCCTGCATTCCTAAGTGTAACACAGCTTGAAAGTTAGTATCTGAGGATGCTTGTACAGTACCGGCGATGAACCATTCAGAAAACAGCCGGACCCATGTAGTAGATGCACAGATGTACTGTATGTGATGGATCATAGACAGGATGTACAAGTCATACCTAGCAAGCACCTCTAGCCAAAAAGTCTTGGTATGTCCACTTCCATTTTAACATCGATTTCCACCCGATACCATGCATTACAGATTAGGACGAAATTGGTTTCGTAGAAATAAAAACAGACTCGTACAAAGCGATCAAGTTAATGCCTGGCTTACCAGATAAGTCTGGAATCTTTGATGTCCGTTTGTTACAAAATCCACTTTCCAAACGTTTCTTTCTTCACTCCTTCCCTCCTTAAGTTAAGCGTGCCAAATCCGCTGCTTTTTTCCTCTTTACTAAATCATGTGAATTGTATTTTAGCTTCTAATTTCTCCCCGCAACTTCTTTCTTCTCAATTGCTCCTCGACTCTTGATATTTGCTCCTTCATCTAAACAAAAACCTTCTTATGGACATGAAAAGTAACTTTTTTCCTCGTCTTCATCTTTATTTGCATAGATTCACTGATTCATTGTCCATTGTCTTCTTACGTTGTTCATCATCATCATTCTCATCCTCATCCCCATCCCCATCCCCATTCCCATCCTCATCCTCATCTCTTTCCCTCATCATCAATTGAATCAAAAAGAGTATCGGACGAAATCTCATGCTCCAATTCGTTTGTGCCTACTAGGTTATCTCGAAAAACATTAAAGATCCTCACGAGTCCTAGAAAGAAGAAGAAATACATACAGCCTAATACGCCTAATACTTGACTATTATACTTTACCCGCAGCCTTATTTCTCGCCATTATACTTTATATTAGGTCGTTGCTGTCAGGAACGTGTGGAGCGAACAATCATTAGTCTTACTGTCTTCCTTTCCCATCTTACCTCATCGAAATTCGAAAAGTCGATACTCAAACCTCGCTGTCCGTTGTTCAACATTCGATATTATAAACTCATTTGTTGCCCAGTAAAACAAAAGAGGAAACCATCACCACCACACTACACCACAATACACCACCTCCTTTCGCCCTTCCCTTCCTTTCTTGCCCTTCTTTCCTCACTCAATTGTTGCCGATACACATTACACTTATTATACCTGATCATTACAGTTTATACTGTATCTGACCAAGATCCAACATGGCATCGACAGGTGCTCTCATACCTATGCCCATGCCAGTTGCAACGTCAGGTACCTCGAGCCGACTGGCAGGGGTACATTGGTAACACAACAGATGCAATGATGCTACTCGAAGCTTGCTTTTCAGGTTCGCTCAATCATCTCGCCCGTCGCCCTCATGACAAGGAAAGACCTGAACTTATCAAGAGTGGCAACATTTTCATACACGAAGCAAATTCATCTGGAGTGAAACGATGGACTGATGGTATCACTTGGAGTCCAAGTCGTATGGTAGGAAACTTCCTTGTTTATCGAGAGTTGAACAAACCATTTGCACCAGGAGAGAAGAAGAGAGCCACTGCGAAAGACAAGAGACAAGGCATCCAAAAGAAACGTGGTGGTGGATCAAACCAAAGTCGCGTTTACTCTTCTGTCCATGGAGCCCTAAGCAAAGATTTGGAACGTTCGTTAGTCGGTTCCCTAGTTGATTCGTACGACTTCAAGGAGGATGATATTTGTCTTATCAAGAAGACAATCACATCAAAGTTAGAGATCTCACTCACCACATTGTATCTTATTACACAATTGATGATGTTGTGTCGGGCAGACTCCAAACTCCACGATCGGAACCTCGATTCCAACACCTCAAGCCACGCAGAGATATCATCCAAAGCAAAAGCTACAAGCACCCTCCTGATGACCCAAACGTTTTGAACGAAGACGATGACGTGCGTGAAAATCACTCATCCTTTCAGAACAATTCGGGCCGAGGTGATTACAACTTCACGAATCGAAATGCGCGCGGCTACCCGCACCATCTATGAATAACGTGCCATATCAATCTAATAATTTCTTTGCCAACAATCACTACGCGATGGGAGTTGGACCCACATCATATAATCTCTCATCATATAACGGAAGCCTTCCTGCGGTAACCTCTGGTGCCAGCTCATACAACGCAAATCTCTCTGGGGCAATCCCAAATACCGTATCTCCTTATAACGGAGCAATTCCTGCAACAAGTTCAAATGGCGGCTCTTATGCACAATACGCACAAGTTCCGGAATGTACGATCAAAAGCCTGAAACATACGGAAATGTTTACAGACAACGTCCCAATTCCAACCCTAGCATGAATACAACGCCGCTCGGCCACCGACCATCAGGCTATGGCCAACAATCGCTCGGCTCCGGAGTACCAGAGGTAGTATCTGGAATGTCCGGGATGCTCCAGGGCCAAATGGGCTCAAGAAATCCGCATGAGACTGGAATCCCTGGAATGTTCCAGGGCCAGATGGGATCAAGAAACCTCAATGAGACTGGATATACTTCTGGAAGCATTTATCAATCGAGAGACAGCCCTAATACTCCTCATGTCTATTCTCAAGCACAACGAGCCTTGCCAGCGTCTAACCAGCCATACAACCCACAAGCCCGCCAATCAATACAACCAACACATGGAAGCCTCGCCTGGTAATGCCAGCGCTGGCCATGCTCATTACATGATGAATACTCAAGCAAACTGGCCTTCGCCAAACGGCGTTTAAAGACTGTTTATTGAAAGCAGGCAGATATTTGAATAGAAATATTTGACTGAGTCCTTATCCCTTCATCGAAATGAAACCCCTCGTACCACAAAGTTTTGTGCCTCCCTTCCTCCTTTCCGTTACTGGACTCCCTCCAAGTCAGTGGTGGGTGACGAAGCTGGGGCTTAAGTACGATGTCTCTGTATATTCCGAGAGCGCGCTGCCCTTTTTAACCGGAAAGCAGTGTTGCGGCTTCCACCGTATTGCAACCTTTCTGCGTCAATGGGAGGGCTTGCCATTTCCATTTTGGTTATTTGGAAAGGCTTTTATGAGACGTAGTCTTTCGTGGTTTATTTACTGGTTGATGAAGCCTTATTTTTCATTTCAATTGTCTAAATACATGTATGTATATATGGGTTATGGATGATTGCCGGTGCCGGCGTATATATGGGGTCATGGGTGATTGCCGGGGCGGGCGTATGTGTACTGCAAAGATTCAGTGGTGATGTTCTTGGAATGGTCGATGATCGCAATGTTATGGGTGGATACCATTGTTATACCACCGTTGGACGATGACTCCGACGGTATTGTTTTTGTGAGCGATGTTGATATCATTCCCTGACGCGGATGTGTACTTATCAATTCTATAGAGATTAACAAACAGAGCAATCTCTTTTCAATAGACTGGAATTAGTAATCGCATATCATTGTATTTTCGTTTTAGCATGAAATGAAAATGGATCTGATAGAGGAGCCATGTTTTTCACAACTTTTTATTTTGTATCCATTGTTTTGTCACAGTATCATAATTTCTCTTTTCTCCTACCTTGATGGTTTTATATAGAGAATAGTATTCGTGTATATGTATAGATGTATATATGTATATACATGTCATAATAGCTTTCTTCATGGTGCTTTCCGCTTTTACGGTCTTCCGGATTCTGGTAATCAAACAGCATTTCTTCAATCAAGAACCAGATATAGAGTAGAATATGTTATGTATGTTGTATATGTAAGTAAGTAGGTAATAATTGATATAGATTTCAATATTTTGAACTTCGTCTTCATGACGTTGCTATCAAATGATTGTAATACTCTACTTTAAATAAACGCGCGGCTATTGGTTGTATCGCCCGCCTCCTCCGCTTACCAACTCTATATTTTAATCTGTTAGTGGAAAACCATACTTTTGCTCCATCTGATTCAATATCAAGGTTTTTAACCCAAAACAAAAACCGAAATCTTATTTTCTAAAGTAAATTGTGTTTAGATTGACTTCCTGCCAATTGACTTTTGCATATAACTGTAAAAACTTGCAGCAAACCTTCTTTTAAATTGAGGTTAAGGAATCAGGATGCAATGAATACATCTGCAATAATGGGCAGACAACAACTTCTTATGCTTTATAAAGGAGGCGTAAATGCGAATATGGGCCTAAGGATTATGAGATACACGCGTGTGTTACCCGGGCTTCCGATACGAATCCTTTCCAGGTCGATTTCTAGGGGGGGAAGTAATGCAGGTTTAAGTTTGACCAATGGAGCGCTCTTTTCTGATATGTATGTGAGATTGCTGGTGGTGCGGGAGGCTGGTGATAATTTGGAGCGGGGAGGCTAATGAATTATAGATTGCAACGGGAGAGAGGGATTGTGGCGGTATTCGACTGTGAAGGGCGAGAAAAGGGAAAGGTAGGAGGGAAGTCTTTCTTTTAGGGGCATGTATGTCACGTGATTGAGTTTCTAGAGGAGATTCTGATGGATGGTAGATGAGATGAGATGGCATGGTCAATAGGATGGTTTGGCTAAGTGGCCATGATACACCTACTAGATTTCGAATTTTCCTGTACTTTCAAATCAAAAAAGACTAACAGAATCTCCCCCCTCCAGCAAACAACCAACTCCCCCACCAACACCCCACAAACAACCCTCGAAGTTCTCAAATCCATCAAACAGCTCACCCCCACGAAAATATCTACACCATACCTAACATACTCACCTTCTCCCGTCTCGTTGCCGCCCCTATTTGTGTGATACCTCGTTCTACACGATCAACATGCGTGGCCGTAGCACTCTTTGCTTATGCGGGTATTACGGATTTGGTGGATGGGTGGATTGCGAGGAAGTGGAATTTGCAGACGGTAGTGGGCACAGTTATTGATCCCATGGCCGATAAAACTCTGATGACAATTTTGACGGTTTGTTTGGCGATTAAAGGAGGGTTGCCTAGTATGTTCTCCTTCTTTTCCTTCTCCATCCCTTACTTAGATGCACTGCTATCCTTTCGCCTCTCTCAAATCTCAAAACCATCAATTCCGTGATTGCAAAAATCACAAAACTAAACAATACATTCACAACCTTAGTCTGGCTCGCAACCATAATCCTCGGCCGTGATATCGCACTCGCCATCTCTGCAATCTACTGGCGATGGATTTCTCTCCCTCCACCAAAAACGTTTTCCCGTTATTGGGATTTTTCGCTGCCGTCGGCGGAGGTGCATCCAACTACTATTAGCAAATATAATACAGCACTTCAATTGGGTTTGATTGGGGCAACGACGGCGTTGCCGTTGATTAGTTGGGATTTGGGCGTAGCTATGACGGGGTTTCAGTAAGTTCTTTTATCATTTTGTGTCTTGTGGTTGTTGTTTACTAGAATTTGAGGAGAAGAGCAGAGAGAACGGAATACCGGGCGATGGTGGGAATGGGAGAAAGAAGCAAAATTCATGAAAAAATGATAGAAATAAGTATGCTAACAAACAAATAGATACCTAGTGGCTACAACCACCATTTGGAGTGGAATGAGCTACATCTACACAAAAGACGCAGTTAAGATAGTGAATCAAGAGGGTGCCCCGAAGAAAGGAAATTGAACAAAAACCAAAACTGCAATCCAAAAAATAACAATAGAAATGAAAGGCATGGATGGTTCAAAGAGATGTTAGCATTGTATGTAGTAATATGGCTCCAAATTGTACATACACACATCATCCTGTTGCGGAATGCAGAGATGTGTATAGTATAGCTACCTAGGTATAATAGAAATTGAAGCTTTGAAGCTTCGATGAATATGTATCTTATATCAAAAATATGAATTTTATGAATGCAGTAATTCTAAATGTAATTTATTTTCACGGATCTCTGTATTATTGGCTGAACCAATGTTATATCCATATCGTCAATATAACCTGAATGTTATCACTATTTATCTAACTCATCCACTTCTCTCCACTTCACTCCGACCAACCTCCTATTGCACTATACTTCAACACAATTCACTCCGGTAAACCTCGCACCTCGCTTCGATCCTTTTGATCACTTCACTCATCCAATATCCTAAAGTTTTGTTGCATATCTACAATTGCAAGTATCAGATCTTGAAATACCCTCTCCTAAAGTTCTTCCCCACCAAGCCAAAAAACTTCATACCCTATATATAGAATTCTAGCCTCCTAGAGTACGGCATAATGAGATGAGGAACGGCATTGAATCAAGATACTCTCTGTGAATGTTCGTTGCTGTTCATCCATTCACTTCAACTTCATGTAAATTCACTCACAAAAGAGGCTGTCTAATAAGTGAGGCCGAAAAGCTTCATACTTCATCCCATTGTTTTGTTATGTTATGTTATGTTCTATTTGTGTTCTATGAGTAAAGAGTGTGTAAATGGGTTGGATATGACTCCCTGCTTTTCAACTCTACCCTTATCCTCATCTTCATCTGCTATAATTCCACTCCACTCCACTTCACTTACCTCAATTCTCTATAGCTAGCCACTCTCCTTACACTCCCTTCGCATCTTCTCATCCGCAGATCCCATCACCTACGCTCTAGAACTACCCCTTCATAAAGCGAAGAGCAACAGACAATTAGAACAAGAATACCTGACCCCGTCTACATCACTTTTAGATAGAGATAAGGAGTTCAGTAGCACATGCAGTACCGTCATATTTTGTTATACAAACACCACCATTGGGAATCCATCCTTACAACCTCCCTCAATCTGAACATTCACAGACAGTGTTTTCTAATCCCAAAAACAGGGGCAAATATCCACATATTGAAAAGGTGAGGGGGGCGTCGGGGACTATGGTCTGATTTGATACCTTTGGACATTTGGCTACGCCCAGAAACGGTTGCCGACGAACTGATATTTCTCATGGGTTCTTGTTATTGTCACCCTCTTATTTTTGAGGGTTATATCATATTTTTACAAGGCCTTGTTTATTTGTAAGATGCGAACTTGGCAAATTGAGGGTAGGGGTAGCTAGCAAAAGCTTGAAATTGAGAAATTTGGTTTTCAATATCGAGAAATGAATTTCATGCATTATAGTGGATTTTGATACATTAGCCATGCCAGCTATATTTGGATTGGAATTTGTTGACCTATATAAAAGCCCCCGTTGCTTTCCCATCTATAACCTTGAGCAAATTTCTCCTTATAGTGATGAATAATATTTTTACAATATGACATTCTGGACACATTCTACAGATCCAATGCAGTCTATCCATTCATCTAACCTCCTTAAACGCCATCGCCATGCATATTGATACATTCTCCTCTCTCCATGATAACCTGATTATATCATCATGCTTCCCTCAACCTCGCTCTCCCACATCCCTCCCTTCCCTCTTTCTCGAAACCCCCTGAAACATATTTCGCCTTTTGAGCCACTCTTGACCTTTCCCTCACAAATGCCAACAGCCTCAAACACCCACTCGCGTCATTCCTTCAATTCTCCTCGCTTGTCCCACACTCTCGGGCCTCGTAATCTTCAATACAGATTTCTCATGCATGGAAATTCCATGTATAGAATCATAGTCTAGATCTACTGGTAACTTGAGCATTTTCGTCTTTTTGGAAGACTCTCTGCGCTGCTTTTTGTTGTGCGACATATGGCGCATAGACGGCTTCAATACCAACTCTATCTCTGATTCGTTGGGAGTAAGTTAAGATTTTCTGGATACGGTTTGAGAAGTCATTGATTGTAACATCACGGATGCGTAATAGAACATCCATCGCATTTCGCATGGGTACTATCGTTTGACACTTTGAAGCCGTCATTAATCCAGACTGGGGCACTGAATGTACTCTTTTTCAAGCGCTGATTTGAGACCTTCCATTTGAGTGACCTCATCATTGAAAGCAGACCAGCGTTTGTCTCCTACTACTCCTGCCAGTCGTCCCTTTTCCGTAAGTCGCAAATCAGCGTTGTCGGCTCGTGCGCTCATACGATATTCGCTGCGAGATGTGAACATACGGTAGGGCTCAGAAACACCTTTAGTGATGAGATCATCAATCATAATTCCAATGTAACCGTCACTGCGAGATAAAGCTAATTGGGGTAGTGATTGTGATGCAAGTCCGGCGTTGATACCGGCTATGATGCCTTGCGCGGCTGCTTCCTCATAACCTGTTGTGCCATTAATTTGGCCAGCGAGGAAAAGGCCCTGGATCGCCTTGGTCTCGAGTGTTGCTTTAAGACTGCGGGGGTCGACATAATCGTACTCTACACCGTAGCCCGGGGCGGTCATTGTAACATTCTCCCAGTCCCGGGATAGTTTTCAAAAGTTGCTCCTGGGCTTCTGCTGGTATATAGTCATGGAGATACCATTAGGGTAGATAATATTGCTGTGTTGAACCCTTCAGGTTCCAGCCATACAATGTGCCTCTCTTTGTCGGAGAATCGTATAACCTTAGATTCCAGCGATGGACAGTACCTGGGACCTTTCACGGTCTCTCTGTGTGTAGACTTGTCTAGATTCTTGCGGACCACGGCATGTGAAGCTTCATCGTCGTATATATGTAGCATGGCAGAATAATTGTTCTTGAACAGACACAGTCTCATTGAGGTAACTGAATGGCGTCGGTGGCTGATCTCCTGGCTGTACGGCAAGATTCTTGAAGTCGATTGATCCCTTTAAAAGTCGAGGAGGCGTCCCCGTCTTCAGCCTTCCCAAGGTAAATCCAGCATCTTTCAGCGATTTGCTTAAGCCAAATGTTGCCGCTTCACCCATGCGCCCCGCAGGATAACACTCTAAGCCAATGTGAATTTCTCCACCCAGAAACGTACCAGTTGTGATCACCACTTGCTCGGTAGGTATAATTTCCCCAGATTCCAGTCGCACCCCCGTAATCTTACCACTTTGCGCCTCACCCTCCTTCGAGACGATGATATCCGCCACACTACCCGTCACAATTGAAAGATTCGAATAGGCTTCTAATTCGTCCCGCATATGTTTCTTATATAAATCCCTATCAATTTGCGCTCTGGGACCCTGACAAACCATTAGCACAAGATATCAATTGGCACGACCATATCAACCACCTACCCACACCGCAGGACCCTTCTTCCTATTCAAAACCTTGAATTGCACCCCTGCCTTATCAATGATTCTCCCCGCAACCCCATCCAGCGCATCGACTTCCCTCAACATAGTCCCTTTCCCTATTCCCCCAAAACTAGGATTGCAAGAACAAACACCAATATTCTCAAGCTTCGGTGTAATCAATGCAGTCCTAGCTCCTGATCTTGCAGCACCAGCACAAGCTTCTGCTCCCGCATGACCTCCTCCAATGACGACGACATCGTATGGCCTAAGAATAGAGTTAGTCGCCGAACGAAGGGTTGGGGGCGGAGGGGCGCCATTGATACCTTGTGTTTGTTGCTACACTCGCAAAAGACTTCTTTTGAAGAAGTCGGTTGCTGGCAAGAGACCGTAGTAATGAGCGACCATATGCCACTGTGAGGCTTCTATTCATATTTGCATTTCGAATTCGTTTGCACAACTCTGGGATTAATGAAGAATTTATTGGCGGGATTATTTTTATATTTCTGAGTTTATCGGAGATTTTTTTGCCCCTCGCCGATTGGCCGCATGGATTCTCGCTATTCGAGGCAAATCGACAGCAACATTGGCATTTCCACTTCGCTACTGCTTGTTATTATCTATCAAGAGTGAGATTGTAGTTGCTTTGGGCTCAGTGATTTCTTCATTTGCTATAGTTATATGATCCCCTTTCCAAGCATTTTCTATTGTTATCAGCCCCCTTGCGCACAATTGCAGATAACCTGCCTCGAGCCTAGAGCGGTTATCCAATGTAATCTTATGCATCACAGCTCTTCGCCCAAGCTTACCAGAACCATCTACTTTTCAATTGTCTGATTCTGGAGTAGATATTGAAACCATGAATTTGAAGATTGTAGCTCGAGAGTACCAGCGTTTGTTCAATATTAAAACATTCAAAATCAGGTTCATATAGATGACAAAAAGCGTCAATAGATAGTAGTATAAGGATGAGGGGATTCGCAATGCGACACGCCGCCGTTCAGTTTCTACAAGAGTGAGGTTGAATGCATAGTCACGGAATCTTTATCCTTCTTTGGGATATCCTATTTCATTTCATTCCCAAGTATGTACCTATCTGTTTAATCTTCGTCATATATACATTGAATTTTCTCTATAACAGCCCAACAGCAAAATATGGACAAATGTTGACGAACTGGGTATGGAGGAAGACTAGATAGGGAGGTATCAACCGAACACCACTTACAGAAACTCCAATGTTGCCCCTTAGAAACCATGCAGCCAACTGTATCCCAGAAGTATATGTAAAGCCTCCCCTAAAACATTAAGAATGCACCTGTTTACCGTACCTGACCTATTCGGCATGAATAAGATCTTTAGGCAAGAAAGCCCAAATAGTACCCACAATCGCCATCATAGAACTGATGGTAATTAAGAAATAATCCAAGATTAACTCTCTCTTACTAATTTCCTTTCCAAAAATCTTGACATAGAATAAAAGCGGCAAAAATAACACAAATAGAAAAGCACAAAGCCGAGCCCATAAATGCCATAATACTATCGAACGCCGGGAAAATGATAGCGATGATCACAAACACGATGAGAACCACGATACGAATGACGATTTTGAGCATGCCGCGAGTGTAGCCTGAAATCCCGGTGAGTGTCTGCGACTCCGGCATGGCGCGAGAATCAAGCCCGCAAAGCAATTCGATTGTCGATACGATGGGGCGGGCATTCAGGGGGACCTTGGTCAAAGGAATAATCGCAATGAAAATACATATCATAAGAGATAAGCTGCGGGGATAGCTTGAGTTTCCGATGATGTTGGCCGTTACTTCGTCCATGACATTGTCTGTATAAAAGTTAGCAACTAGCTGCTATTATAGCCTCTGCCAAAGAAATTATGATTGACAGCAAAAGAAATAAAGCAAACAAGAACAAAAACATAATAGTATAAGGATACTCAAAATCTGAAGACTGGTAAGACTGTACCTCCAAACATTAATATTCCAGCCAATGCAGTTACAGCATCGAGCACGTACTATGAAGTGTTAGCACAATATAGGGATGGAGAGAGAATGGAGCTTACTGTAAAACTAAACGTATATTTGACTGCCTTATCGAACTTATGCGTATGTCTCATGTCACGATAAATATTGGGAAAGACCGAGTGTCCTCCCCAAGGGGACATCATCAATCCAAATGAAAGTGGAAGCGTGAGCCACTGAACAGCAAGAGTCAGTAAGGAGTGTGATAGTCAAGAAAACATCACCAAAGTCCTCGTTCTTGAAGACTTTGAGCTAGTGAAGGATTGTTTGTAGTGGGTCTGGTCTTTGATGCTTGAATGTACCAGTACGGATAGGCCATTGTATGTTTATTAGAGCGTTGTCGATATGTGAGGGAATTCAGGCATGGGAATGGATAGAAGAATGAAACGAAAAACAGTAAGATGCAGATAACCTACGTTGGCTGGAAAGATGTATTGAGTTGCTGGCTCCAGTAAAGAACCGGGAGTTCGTGGCGTTACGAAACCATCAATTACTATTATCGTTACAACTATAACAGTCAGCCAAGTGTCAGAGTTGGGGACCTTTGTTACATACTGGAAAGGCACGATATTATCCCAAGGATGCTAGTAAAACTCAACAGACGCAAAGGGATAAAATTAAGCGGTATCAACAGAAGACCACAAAGGATCTTCCACTCGTTTACGCCAACAGAGGGAATTAGCGAGTTCAAGGAATCTGCGAAGAGAACAATCAAAGCGACACATGCCGCGAGAAGCTCCATGGTAAAAAGTATACTAGTCGCTATATTTGCCTTGCGGCCATAGGATGCATGGGCAAGGTCTGCGAAACTTAGGAGACTGTGATCTCGATCCATGCATTTAGCCAATAACTTTGCAGTGTATGATGTTACCAGGGCCGATAGCAATAGTAGTATCATTCCGCATAACAGTCCCGAATACTTCAGACCCATTGGGAGACTGAGCAAACCAACTCCGATGAGGACATTCGTAGAGTTAAGGATTGTCTGTGGGAGGGTGGACTGCCCCTCAACCACAAGCACAATTTTCCCATCTTCTTCGACCTCTTTGACGACCAGAGGCAGATGTTCACTACCTGCAGCATTTGCACCGGTAGCTTGTTGTTGTCGCCAGAGTTGGCCGGCATGAACCATTGATGATTCATTTAAGTTTGAGCGTAATGTGCCGTAAGATGTTCCATAGCTTCCTGCTAAAGGAGTTGACAGGTGAGGGACAATCGCGAAAATAGATTGGCCTCCCCTTACACTTCCTTGGACGCTATCGTAATCGCCCCCATTAAGACGTTCTCCCTCTGACTTCTTGTGGCCGACAACTCGAGACAGGTTGCTCATTGTTTCATCTCCAAATGCGGATTCATCATCAACTGCATTATCTGAAGTCGATCTCCGTAGCTGCTCTCTGATCAAGGAGGAGCGAGGTATTCGTCCATAATCTGTCTGCAATCCTCCACTTTCTGGATCTTCGTCGCCACTTCCTCCATTGATATCCTCAGCGAATACAAATGATGGCCGGCGTGGAGTAATCTCATGGAAACCAGAAGCTCGGGTCAGACTTCGCGCGAAGTTTTCGATACTGTTAACACCTCCAGCATGGGCAAGAGAGGTGAATCGCATAGCAATCGAAGACCTTGGAAAGAAGAATTAGCCATGCATATGTGTGACAAGAGGAAAGAAACAAATACCTTCGTCTTCTAAGGCCTTCATTCTCTCCATTTTGATCACCAGGGACTAAATAATCCGATTCTGCGGATGGGGAGAAATCGCCAGAGTCAAATCGCACACTTCGATTGCTACTGATAGAGCCTCTGGGTGATCCTGATGTACCATGTTCGTACTCATAAAAGGTTATGGGATTTCGATTGGGAGGGGGTGCCATGATGATTTAAGAAATTGTTAGTTATTGCGGTCTCGTCAAATGCGCAGAGGAACCAGATATCGTAGGAGTTTTGGATGAAATCCCCAGACCTCAATTCTTCAGTTCTTTCTTTTGTAACAACTACTTGGCAAAAATCCAAATCTGCCGAAGAGAAATCATACGAGCAAATTTGACATGATCAATCAAATTAACAAGTTAAGTTTGAGTGAGTGAGTGATATGAATAATGAATGAATAGGTTTAAAGTGCGATCTAGAAAGTATCTTGTTATTAGTGCCCGCTGTTCGCCCTTATCAATAAATCCCTCTTATCGCACTTTTTGATAATAAGTACCTAGTATAGTAGTATCCAGGTAAGGTAGATAATAATGTACCGTACCCGATTCAGTATGTATTCGTATGCAAAAACAATTCTTATTTATGCATAAAGATAAATTTTATATTACTTTTTTCTCTCTGCTGCTTTCTTTTTCT
The DNA here is from genome assembly GCA_003260565.1 of Monilinia fructigena. Lineage (NCBI taxonomy): Eukaryota > Fungi > Ascomycota > Leotiomycetes > Helotiales > Sclerotiniaceae > Monilinia > Monilinia fructigena. The sequence continues at coordinate 331,699 of QKRW01000025.1, forward strand.
TTCGGTGCAACCACGCTTCTCCTTCCAACGGTTACTTTGAGCTATTCTGGTTCGGGTTTGTTCATGAAAATTTTTCAGAAATCTCCAAACTTGCCATCGAGACTTCAATGGTCGGTCAAGTTTGCCTTCAAGCAATATAATATAAGATTAGGATAAATCTTGATAATGCAACACCAGAGCAAGTATGGAGTAACAATTGCATGGGTTAGAGGCCCACACCATTAACCCGTAAGATCCATGACATAAAAGAACCATGTAAAGGAAAAGCACATACGATAGATATGGTATTGGCCGAAGACCGCAAGAATCAAGATCTCCCGCCACCCCCCCATCTTCGAACACCTTTATACCAAACACCCCATACCATTGATATGTTGACTGTTTCGAATTACGAACAGGTACACTCTCAACGCTTGATTGGGCGATTGTCGTCTTGTTTACACAGTATATTGATTAGGAGACGCCGAGATCTTCGTCGAGGCTGGCTGGCCCACCATGCGAAATTTGTAGCCCGAGCAGTGTCTGCTTCTTGAACCTAATGTCGGCCCCTCAATGTTCGTAATTGAGTTGAACGTTCTGCCAGATACAGGTCTGTTTCTAGTGGTGAGTTTTATCTGGATAGGACTTTGATATGATATGCTGCTGTGCGTAGTAAAGGTCTCGACCGATCTCCCACATACGAAGCATACAGTTGACTGTCTGTCGCCCCATACATCGATCAATTCTTAAGGACAATCGAGAAATTATTGCGACTGCCTCCAGCTCTGATCTCTTCCTTCTTCCATCGTCGTGGTTTTATCGTTGGCGACTGTAAACGCCAAAGATAATATACCAGCTTGTTCGAAAGCTTTTTCTTCACCAAAACATATCCCAAGCTCTCCATAATCGCCTCCAGCCTAGCTTCATCCATATAACGCGAGTTATTCACGCAAGGAGATGGCAAGACCAAGAATAAAGCCGGAAACCATTCGCTGAATCCTTCACCACTTGGACAGATGGTTCCTAGGAATTTGCGAGTTCGCAGTAACATATTCCCTCTCCCTACACCGTCGGGAACATAATTTAACACAAGAGAAAGACTGATGATATTGAACTTCTCGGCTTCATCTTTCGGTAGTGGTCGTTCCATGAAATCTTGTTGTGTAATCCCCTCCGACTGACTATTTAGATCAATCCTTTCAACATTAAAAGTATGACTTTTCGAGCAAGCATTTGTAGTGCTTAATGCTCCAACTTCCAACATGCGGACTGGAGAGTTCTTCTCAACTAAACCCTTGAGATCTTTACATAGTGGCGCTAGCCAGTCCATCAAGATTTTGCTACTATCGCCACCTCTATCGTTTCCCTGTCCGATTAGACTCGCACGTTGATAGCTTTCCAGTCCACCTTGTGAAGCAATCTCACGTGTAAGTGCCGCTGCGGTAACTTCATCTCCTTCTGCTAAAGCTTTAGCCTTTCGTTTTTCCAATGTATGGTGATTACGAATGATTGTTCGAGTAGCTTTGCTTGATATGTGTTGAGTTGGCTTCTTGGTCATTGGTGGTCGACCATGTGAGAGGGACTTCAGCTTTGTTTTCTTGTTGATACCCATATTGAAGAATTTTAAGACTTCACAACTCCATGCAAAATCAGTATAAACCTGTTGGAGAATAGAAGATCTTCACGACTCCAAAGAACGAGATCTACCAATCAAAAAGAAAAAATAAGATTCAACCAATATATTGTTTAGTTGCAAAACGGGAGGTAAAAAGCATCCATGGATCTCCATGTCAATCCTCCCTGGAACTCGGTAAAACTATTTTCCCGATTAGCGAAATTTTCACACACGATCCTTCAATTTAGATATTTTCCTCGATCTTTCTTTGAAGCAAACCATCAACACCTCGACAACTCAATTCCAATACTAATCCTCCAGGAAGTATATCTGTCGAAATGGCTCCCCCAGCAAAGAAAGGTACAGTCTCTTTTCTTCTAAATATGCATTGATCGCATTCTTGAGCGTAATATTGTCCTCGGAAAATATTGCGACCGCTTTGAAAATACGAACATATGAAAATATTTCCAAATACAACGCGAAGGAATGCGAAAGATGCGCACCAGCAGTAGCAGATATTGCGAGTTCTTAAAGAGCGCTTGCTGATGCGTAAGTTTTAATAGGTGCCGCCGCCAAGGGTGGTAACAAGAAGGCCAATGCCGCTGCTAAGGCTACCTTGAAGGGTGTAAGTTCTATATATCCTCGTTCTTGATATCAGACACTAACAATTCATCAGGTTCACTCCCACAAGGTCCGCAAGGTCCGTCTCTCGACCACCTTCCACAGACCTAAGACCCTTCAACTCTCCCGTGCTCCTAAGTACCCACGTACCTCCATCATCTCCCAACCTCGTCTCGATGAGCACAAGGTCATCATCCACCCATTGAACACCGAGAGTGCCATGAAGAAGATTGAGGAGAACAACACCCTCGTCTTCATTGTCGACATCAAGGCAAACAAGGCTCAAATCAAGGAAGCCTTGAAGAAGCTTTACGACATTGACACCGTCAAGATCAACACCCTCATCCGGTACGTTCAAGTCCATGAATTCAGATATGAAATATATACTAACACAAAGTACAGACCAGATGGATCCAAGAAGGCCTTCGCCCGTCTTACCGCCGATGTTGATGCTCTTGACATTGCTGCCACTAAGCTCGCAATTGTCTAAATTGTCGAACTGGGAGTGGAATTAGGAATCTGGATTTGAGGGAAGCAAAAAGTTATTTGGTTGATAAAAAACCAGCTTTTTCTACGATTGGCTGATACCCACATCCATACGGCGTAATGAGATGAAATTTTAAATATGTACTCCAATGCAGTACTATCCCATCAATGACAATTCTTGTTACACTTGAATTTCTACTTGAACAATATTGGTGATGCCCTTGTGTTTCATACGAGAGCGCCACTTTGAGCTGCGGGAATAGTTCTCTTGCATAAATAAATACAGCGTTGGATAGAGCGTATGGAACATATGATGATGAACTAACCTAGCCTTCTACTCCACATTCTCCCTCAGATTAATATCAATGAATGATTAAATAAGCAAACATTCAGTATAGGAGTCGAACCGTATTCCACATATAGTTCCCAAATCTAGACTTCCTATTTAGAATTATAAAATTCCTTCACCCCACCTCCCACTCCGTCAAACCAGACAAACCACAAGTCCTCAACACTTCAACCCAGGTTCCACAAAAAGACATCATTATTCATTGTTCCCTCTCTTCTGGCGCCACCGCCCTCAAATCTGCTAATCATACAAAGACATGTTTTCACGCATGCCGTATTCATCTCTATACGTATGTTTCCTCTACCCTCGTATCTTCATTGCCTCCCCTTCATTCATTTATTCTTCGTAATGTAGTGTAGTGTAAGTAGAGAGTCCGAATCCGCATTACGCTCTATGCCCCATACAACCAACCAGCCATGCACTCACTCACTCACTTCCCTTTAACATCCATCCTCGATCGAATCTTGTTGTGTCATCCATCCATCCATGTCCCATTCATCCCATCCCAATCCACGCATAATCATAATCATAATCATACAACCACCTCTCCTCCTCTCCCCACTCAAGCAAACCACTCAGGCACTCCCCCCAGCCCCCCCCCTCATCCGATTCAAATGCTCGATAACCGCCATACTGCTGTCCAAAAAACGCTCGACGCAATTCTCCGTACAGCTGCGCTCTGCGCCCTCCAGTTTCCCGCTACGAATACTGCCTGTGACGCATTTTTTCCAGCAGACGTCTGTGAGGGAATGGACGGCTGTGTGGGGGGTGTTAGTTATTTGTTTGTTTTTATTTTTATTCTTGTTTTTGTTTTGTTTTGTTTTTATTTTGTTTGTTTGGGGGCGAGGGAAGAGGAGGGGGGAGATGTAAAATATGGGGAATCGAGAATAGACGATAGAAAATCTATGATCCACCTCCCTCTCTCCCTCATGCCCCAAAATGAAAGAAAGCAAAAAATAAAAGGAGAGAACAAAAAAAGGAGAGAGAAAAAAAAAGACATACACTGTTGAATCCTAGCCTTCTGCGTCTCATTCACAATAAATTGCTGCAACTCCTGCTTATCCTTATCCGACAACTTGGAGAGATCTGGTGTTTGTTGAAGGGAGGAATCCATGTTTGGTTCGTTTCTTTCTGTTGTTCTCTTTTCTTGATCGGCTCCGGACGTCGTAGTGGGATGTTTATGGGGAATGGAAATTGTGCGTTGAGGGGAAGTTGGTGGTGCTTTGTTGGGTTGGAATTTGAATGGTTTTGATCTGGGAGCTTCAGTGAGCTTCAGAAATTTTGCCGGGTTGTTGGTTCGAGGATTCTCGGCTTCGGCGTCATATGGGTCACGTGGGTGACGTCTTCTACGTTATCACTTCAATTTTCCCAAGCAGAGTACTCGCGAGTTTCAAGGCATTAGGAGAGTTGCACAATATTAAAGAGTCAGTCTATGCATTCTACGCAGTATCCATTTTATTATCCACACTATACGAATCTACAGGCATCTATAAAGCATCAAAAAGATCTGTAATCGTACCGCCATAATTTTAATCCATTTTTATCTCTACCACCACTACCAGAATTACAAACTTCCCGGCCAACAAGTATTATGAGATCAAAACCTTTTTTCTCCCCACGAGAATTTATATATACCTATAACGTCTTGCCCATGCCAAAGCAGCAAGGGTGAAAGCCATCAAGACAGCCAAAATTGAGAAGAAAGGGATGAGGTTGTCGACGTCCCTGAAAGGAACTGAGACATTCATACCAAACATACCACACACCAGATTGAGAGGAACGAGAATTGATGCGAGGAAGGTAATTTTACTGAGGACCTTATTTGCATTGTTTCCTTGAGTGATGTTGTCGATAGAAAGTTGTGCTAGGTAATTGCTGTGTGATCGAGAGAGCATCTTTTCAGAGTGACCCAAACTGGTCATCATAGTGACAACGTGATCTTGAATGTCGCCAAGATACAGACCAATATCCATGTGAGGGGTAACACTGTAATTTGAATTGCAACGCTTTGTGAAACCTCTCAGGACATCGGCTTTGCCTCCAAGAAGTTTCATCAGACCCATGACGTTCTTACGAACCATGCCAATCTTTCGTAAGAAGGCATGCATGTCATCAGTGCGGGCAATGAACACCTGATCCTCAATCGTATCTGTTTCGTTGTCGATCTTGTGGATAATAGGGGCGAAAGAATCAACAATGTCATCACTGAGAAGTTGTTAGTTTATGATATTGACGAATGAGCATGAAGACTTACATCAAGGCATAGCAAATCCAATCACTGTTCAACGCTAGGTAATCCTTCAGCATTGTAATGCGCTTGCGAACATGAGTTGAGTGTGGGTTTGGCGAAAAGCTAAAGCTGAGTAAACCCTCTCGGAAAACAATGACATAAATATTGAATGGTTCATATTCCTGACCATCCTCAATTTCCACCACGCTGAAGGAACGGAAACAAGCGAAGTAGTATGAAGGGAAGAGCTCAATCTTCTCTCGAGTTTCTTGGGCTGTAATATCTTCAATGGTGAGGGGATGGACTCCAAATGCCTTGCAGATTACTCGAATTTCGTTCTCCGTTGGGTTGTTCATGTTCAGCCACCAGACACCATCTCCCTGCTGTTCTTGTGGGAGGGTGAACAGAGTTCGTATATCTTCGCCTTCCAGGATGAGATCACCAAACTCTGATGCGTAAATAGAGTCGACTCCGTGAGAGGAGAAATATTCGAATCTGTTAGTGTCGAGGTGCGGCTGTTGTGGGCGTGTAATTTCTTCAAGGCTAGACAAGTCCAATTTCTCATTGATTGTAGATGCTGGAGCTGAAGGAATATCGACAACCGTACCTTCAGATGTTACAATCGTAGGTATTGCACCATTATTTCTCAAGTCATGGAAAATTCGAGGTTGCGTGTGGTTTACTGGAGTCTTGGAACGACTTTCCTCATCTTCAATGAAGTCCTCGAGGGTATCAAAATTGATCTGGAGCGTGTCTTTGGTCGGAGAAGCGTGTAGAGGAAAGCAAACATCCTCCTCTGCCGACTTGGACGAGCCGGCGAAGCTCTTTGCATCATTGTCGTTGGTGTAACGTCTGCTACGAAATGTACGATGGCTCCGATGACTTCGGTGACTGGCACATGATTCTGTTCGATGTAGCGCATTGTGATCTTCGTGTCGCCTGGCCTCCGCGAATACCTTCCCAGAGTTCAGGTCCGAAATAGACATCTCCCGCTCCCTTCTTCTTGCATCAGCAAACGCCTTTACTGAGCTGGGTGGTGATAGAGAACGAATATCAGCAGTGGCTGCCGTTCCTCGGCGACTTCTGTCTGCCAATCGAACAGCCATGGGAGAAACTCCTCTTGAGTCCTCATCGATAATCGCTTCCTCGAAATCTCTTGCGATTGTGCTAAGTGTATGATTTACGCGTGCTAGGTCTGGACTCTGTGGAGGTAGAGGCGATGGAACCTGCAACGAATCGATGGTGCCGCTGCGAGAACGGGCTCTTGGGATAGGTTGTGATTGATATCTGTGATCATCTAGTTCTGGTACTGGCGTACTGTAGCCAGTATCGAGGCAAGTATCTTCGTGTTCAGACATTCTGAAGGATACGCTTGTAAATTAAGTATATTTGGTATAAGTTCTGCGCAAGGATTAGCCATCGTATTTCCAACGTTAGAGCCATGTCGACATACAGATTTCTAGGAAGCCAAAGCTTTCAAGGTCCAGGCAGGTCGCAACGAGCGCCCACGCTTGTTTGGCGTCAATTTGATAGTTGTCTTTGCACAGGTCCTCCCTGTACAGTGTGATTCCTAGTGAAGAATGGCTACTCGTCCATCCGCTACCCCTTTTATTGAATTGTATGTAGATGCGCAGTTGTATATTTCGTGTTGTGTTGCTTAAGGTCCAATTAAGGAGGTTTCTTGTCGCCTCCGCAGTAGGCCCAGATCTTTACTGGACCGAGGAGGGACGGATGAAGGAAAAGTCTTGAAGTACGAGTCCCGCCAACTTGGTGGTTTGGTATCTATGAAGCCGCCGAGGCGATAAGAGTCGAAAATAATTGATATCCTGTAATTGCTTTGTTATGAGGATCTCAATATTGCGATATGAGACGGTAGTTGAATAGATTTGATGGTGGTTTAAGTTGTTGGTAAGAGTGGTCGGTCCTAAGTTGAAATTTTTTCAAGTGTGAAAGGCCGGCCGCCACTGAATGAAGTCGGAAACACTAACGAAGTGTAAAGGTAAGGGTACTAAGTACAGATAGTACGGGTAGGTTATATGTTATGTTATGGCTAAAAGGGTAGATCCAAAGGCCAAATAAGTAATTCTTGAGGTTTTCAAGGTTCCAAGGTTGTTGTCGCCCAATAAAATCAAATCAATATGAAATAATATATCTACAATTGATACATGAACAAGCAAAGATGGGGGTGGAGGGGGGGTGGCGTTTATTGTATTTTTCAAAAAGATAAGTTGAAAGGTCGAAACCAATCTGACATTGTTTGAGGTTGAAATTTTGAGGGGGGACAAGAAGGAAAGAAGTTAATAAGAAGAACAAGAAGTGGGTGGAGGTTGGGAGAAAGCTTGTACTCCGTAAAGAAAATTGGCAGTACAGGATTGGGATTGGTAGAGGTATGTATCGGTAGTATTGATGGCATCGGTAGTATCGGTAGTATTGGTAGTGGAGATGCTGACTACTCATTTTCTTTCAAGATCAGTTCATAAGTGAGTAGGGAGGGAGGGAATAGGGAGGAAGTAATGAATCATGATGATGATGGGGATGATGAGGATGATGATGATGATGATGATGATGATGATGATGATGATGATAACAAGAATAATAACAAGAATGATAACATCAATATCAACAACAACAACACAACAACAACAACAACAACAACAACAAATAATAATAAGAACGACGTTCTTATTTATTAGACTTCTTCTTCTTACGTAGAGATGTGAAAAGCTGATTAGGTAGATAGATTAGATATTGGAATATGGAACCTTGAAAGTAATAAGTAGAATGGATGTGGCATTGGGATAATGGAAGTTGCCAGAGGAGAGTAAAAGTTAAATTCAACAAAGTATAATAAGTGAATGGATGGATGGATGGATGGATGGATGGATGGATGGATGGATGGATGGATGGATGGATGGATGGATGGATGGATGGATGGATGGATGGATGGATGGATGGATGGATGGATGGTAGATAGATATATACTAATAAGTATAGCTGGAGGTATAGATCGCATCTATATACATACCCCAAATATTCATATATATATAAATCCATATCCTTATATACATCCTATCCTTATACATCCATATCCTTATACATCCATATCCTTATACATATACATACATATATATATATATTATATATAAGCCGGGTTGGGTCTTTTTATCTTATATTCAACATCTGTAAATCATATCAAGGAAATCCATGGATACTTCATATACCTACCTAGGTAGGTAAGGTATTCATGGATCTCCAGGGCTAATAATAAGTATATGCAAATAGGGACTTACCTATATATCCATCCTATATATGCCCAAATATTTCCTCCATGTACTACTTTGGATCATTTTTGATTTCATTCGTGGATCCATGGATCTTCCGAGGTCATCCATCGATCTCTTCACAAGTACTACCTAGCGGGTACGAGATAAGATATGATATCTACTAGCTAGCATAACGCTACACTACACTACACTCTCGCCACCCAAAGAACCTTTCCAAAGGCAAATCCTTCTGTTTGTGTCTATCAAAGGATGTCTAGTCTAGCTGGAGTGTGAGTGTGAGTGTGAGTGTATCTATTGGCAAGATATTACAATAGGTGGGTATTCCCGAGGTCTCTTACCAGAGCACCAAAAGTTCAAGTTCCTTTTCAAATACGGATGTGATTACATATTACATCTATGAATGGCAATTGTTAATTGGTCCCAGTATAAATAAGTCCAAGGATATATACTTACTACCTCTGGGCTGGCTATTACCTCCAGCTAGGTAAACCAAACATCCATCTTTATAGAAGATCCATGGATCGATCACCTGGGCAATCAATCATATCTATCAATTGGGACAGTCAAATATTCTCATATCCGTTTATATCTAGGTATTGATTGATTGGTAGGTAAGATCGGTGGAGCTTACAATGAGATATCTGCCAAAGTTCATTCAATTCCAATATTCTAATTGGCACAATCAAAGATGTCCACGAGTATGTTAAGAGTTCATTCATGGGTTCCAATGTATCTCATATCTCATATCGTATGTCTTATGTCTTATGTCTTATATATCTACCAACTATAGCTACCTACCAACTACCAACTACCAAACTAATCAATAAAACCATAAACCATAAACCATAAACATAACCTCACATCCTAAAGATATATTAGCTATTCTTATTATAGATCTCCAAACCTAACCTGGAAACCCAACAAACATCCCTTCCTCCCTCCCTCCTCCCCCCAGTCTCCCAAGAAATCTCTTGTCGTGAAATCATCGCCCTCCTTCTCTGATCTTCTCTCATCCCATCTGCATCAAGATAGCCAAGACCTCAAAGTTTTCGTAGCATCGTACAATCAGTCCCATCATACGAATACTATCTGATTCTATCCTCAACCTTAAGCCAATGGCGTAATCGAAGCAACGATGGCATATGACCATATGAACTCTCATGCCAGATTATGCAAAAATGCCTCATCCATCGTCGCTCATTTCTATCCCACATTGAAATCTAGCCATGTGCCGTTGATCAATTTTCGGCCAAGACGATTAGGTTGTACGTACTACGCTCCGTATAAACTAGGTAGCAGGTAGTAAGTAGATAGTAAATAGATAAGTAGTAAATAGATAATAAGTAAATCATAAGTAAATAATCAGTGATCTTAATAGTAAATAGATAATAAGTAATAATAGTAACCTAATAGTAATATAATAAAAAATAATAAAAAATAATAAGTAATAAATAATTAATAGTAATAATATAATAAGAAAAATAAGTAATAATAAAATAATAATAATAATTAATAATAATAGTAATAAGTAAATAAGTAAGTAATAATTAAGTAAATAATAGTAAAATAATAAGTAATAATAATAATAAGTAATAATAAGTAAAATAATAGTAAATAATAAGTAAATAATATAAGTAAATAATAATAATAAATAATAAGTAAATAAAAGTAATAAGTAAATAAGTAAATAATAAAGTAATAATAAGTAAATAATAAGTAAATATAAGTAAATAATAAGTAAATAATAAGTAAATAAAGTAAATAATAAGTAAATAATAAGTAAATAATAAGTAAATAATAAGTAAATAAAAGTAAATAATAAGTAATAATAAAGTAAGTAATAATATAAGTAAATAAGTAAATAATAAGTAAATAATAAGTAAATAAGTAATAATAAGTAAATAATAAGTAAAATAATAAGTAAATAAGTAAGTAAATAATAAGTAAATAATAAGTAAGTAGTAATAATAATAAGTATAGCTGCTTGGGTTGCCTTGGGTTGATTGTATTTCCTGTTCCCGCCATCTATAAATATCTTAATCTAATACCGTACCTACCTACCCGTGGACCTACGATGTATCGATGAATGGAGTAGCCAAGCCCAGCCCAGCCACAACGAGGCTGAAGTGTGGCCTCAACTCCAGCTTCAAGGACAGGACACATTAAAAATCCCCTACCAATACCTACCTACCTACTACCTACCTACCTAGTACCTACCTAGGTAATAAACAACCCCAAACCAGCAACCGTTCATTCTTCCTGAAAGCAAGCTTGATTTATCGCTACAGCAAAAGAGGAAGAAAAGAAAACCGCAATTCCAAACCCACGACGAATCATGACAGATCAGCTTCTTGACCAGGTGAGGGATCTTGCTGAGGGTCAAATTGTTAGTATACATACAATCAACCATTCCATTCATATACAGATCACGCCGCGTACAATCAAAGGCAGCCCATATGATTCACAAGAGATGCGAAGCCGATGGTTTTTGATGCTAACTCGTGTTCCACATATAGGACTTTGAAGGACAGAGATTGGCCGAATTCTTAACGACGGCTTTATTAGCCATCTCTGGGGTAAGGATTCAAACTTATTTCATTCTGGGATCGCTTGGAAGGTACTGATTGATCATAATAGGCAATTGCTTTCTTCATTGGCTTCTTCAAACAGGATATTAAACTTGCGCTTGCTCTCGGCTTACTTGGGACTGCTTTTACCTTCGCCATCGTTGTACCTCCATGGCCATTCTACAAGAGAAATCCCGTTAGATGGCTACCTATAGGCGGACGAGAGATGTATCGTCTCCAGAAATCGTTGTGAATGGAAAGACAGTTGGTTAAGGGATTATTCAAGGGATATCTACACTGGGGGCGTCATAGGATTGGGAATACCAAAACGAACATTGAAAGTACTCGAAATTCCATATTCCAAGATCGTAAATGATGCACGGGCACAAGCAAAGGCTCAAATTGAAGCTACATGTGCCAAAGTATCGCTCTACTTCTGTGTCCATAACGCCAATCCTGCCAGTAGTTCTCCAGGTCCCTTCTTAATGGATCTGTGGATGAACCGCGCAGATGAAATTCATGCCGCTCCTTTTGGTATATTATTCTTCATTCATGACCATAGCTTCATCATTTTCCCTCAAATACTGCATCCAATCCCCAGTGCATTCTCTCAAATATCAACTTAACGACCATACTTTTGGAACTCCCAATCTCTGTTATCAAGTGGACAAACTTGGCGTGTCTTTAACCAACGGGAAATGCAATGGAAATGGAAAGCGTGCTATCAAACGATTAGTATTCAACAAGTAGAATTAGGAATTAGGCTTTGACTAACATTACAAATTCCCAAGCTACAGTGCATTCCTCACTTGTGGCAGAGGCTTGATTTGCTTGACATTCAATGCCTTTGTAATAAAAAGTCAGTCATTGACCATCTGTTTGACGTCATTGAACTTACAAAGATCCATAATATGATTTCTGCAGATGGCGCAATTGTCAACAACGATATCCCAAGCCCATAAAGCTACCGCGTTCCACTGAATATTCTATTAGAATTACGCAGATATAACTTTTTCAGGATGTTTGTACCTTCTTCACTTCGAAGCGCTTTTTGCCCTCTGAACTTTCACCACCTCCTGCTTTCTTTGCACCACCTTTCTTCACGGCAGCTGGGGGAGCATCTGTCATATCTACATCCGCCATGGTGATGAACGTAGAGTAGCTATTTGGAGTTTTGATTGTTGGAGATTATTGGTGTTGGGCGGGGTACTTTTGGACGAGGTCGCCGAACGAATATGATTTGTGGATTTATTTAGATAGACAGTTAGTCGTAATAACTGTATTGATTTGATAGATCTGAATCAAGGCTTCAAGCCTTTGGTCCTTGGTCTTTGGTCTTTAGTCTTTGTTGTGGCAGATGAAGAATCTACTTCCTCTCACACTCGGTATGATGAATGAGTTATTATTACGATTGATCTTGATGGATCTTGATTGTGAATGCAAGTAACCTGGAATAAATAGATGCCCTTTATAAGGTAGGTTGGCTGGTTGGCTGGTTGGCTGGTTGGCTGGTTGGCTGGTTGGCTGGTTGGTTGATTACCTATGTATGAAGCTGTTTTGTTTCGATAACCTTAAATGATTGAATTGAGTACTATACCGTGCCGTACCGTACGGGAAAGGATTGATGGATGACTCATCATTTATCTTGAACACTCGCTTACTAATAATGATATCTAGGTAATAATAAGCAGAACTATGGAACTGCTAGCTGAACCTTAGAACTAGGGGGTCACGGGTGCGTAGGTGGTTTCGCACCCGATAGTTGGGTTGTATCGCATTTATCTTAGCCTCACTCCTCCCTTCTCTTATTGAAAACCATACCATACATTCAATAAACCATAATATCGAACAATGAAGAACTTACTTCAATCAATCTACTCCATACAATTAAACAGATCAAACAAACTCAACAAATTCAACAAAAAAAACTACTCTTCCACTATATTACGAGATACATCCAGCGAAAAGACCACCTCCTTACCTATAGTCAACCTTCGGGCCATCCGATATATACACAGAATAGCACAGATAGATATCAAAACGTTCATCCCTTCTTTATCGAATATAAGCCATTCAAAGAATCGCCATATTAACAAATAGACTTCGCCCAAGTGATTAAATACTTACAAGTACTCGAAAGCAATGTCGTCCATGACTCCTCACAAAGGGCAGCGTCGGCCTCAAAACTTCGTCGCGGAACTTGCAACAGCCTCGCCTCGAAATCCTCAAAGCCCGCATAATTCTAATATATCATCATATTCACAGAATGTGCAGTCAGCGATGGTATATTCTGATCAACCCACTACCCCTCCGCGAACTCCTCGGAGAGTCCAGCAGAATCAGTCTGCCTCTCAAAGTAAACCCAACTCAGCCGTATTTGATAATAGTTCAAGGAAGTCTACCAACAAAAGAAGACCCAGAAATACTCAGACGTCTCCTGCTGCAACAAGGAATAACCGGACAACCCCGCCATTGACTGGCGCTCAATTTGCCAGTGGTTCAAGTGCGTGTAGAGCTATCGAAACGCCTTCCGCGGCTCATGTTTATGCGGGCTCAACTTTCCACGCATCTCCAGCTCCATCGGCTCTACCTATGCCCAGTTTTTATTCCAAATCTGTTCCGGAATCGCCAGCAATCAGAACTGGGGGTGCGATCAAAGAGCTAGAGTCGTCGGCAGATGAATCTTCACAGACTCCATCTTCAGCTCAAATGTTTAATGTGTCACACAGCGAGGAATCGCCCTTGACCTTTTCTTCAAGGCCGACAAACGGGAGAAGGCCGAAAAGATACGAGCGCGAAGTACCAACTCAAATGCTACCGGGTCCGTTGGACCTTTTAACCCCCACTTGCATCGCCGGGTAATAACAAGAACTCCACCGCAGCAGCCTCTCAGTCAATACCGGAACAAAACATACCAAATTCTCGCGGTTCGGCAAGCGGTGTGTTTTTCCATGGAGCTGGACGGATCCAATAGTACTACCATTAGGTCAGCATTCTCTACTCCTACCCTACAATGAAAGATCAAGGCAGCACGGAAGACCTCAAGTCCTACGCAGACACATGATTCATCACCTAGCAAATTCCTTGTCAAATTCAGAAGCCCTCAAAGCCTATTTGTTCTCTACAGAGCCATCTACCAATGGTAGCCTAGGGCCGGCTTTGAGCATAACAACCAACTCGGCAATGTCATATCAGGGTGGGTACAGCTCTCCGATTGGCCCCAGAAGTGCCGGAATACCTGGAGGGTCTCCACAGGCAAACTACAAGTACAGAGGTGATTCAAGAAGTACAGGCGATGTTCCCAAATCGGCTCGAATCGGGTCTTCGTCAAGAAGTTACCCCGTCCAAAAACCCCTACAAGAACACCGGAGCGTGCAAACTCATACGGGCCGTCTCAAATGTATGAGAATAACTCCTCAACCACCAGCAACGGTAACAACGGTCCTCGCATCACAAACCCTTCTCTTATACCACAAAGCATCTTCTGGTATCCTTCCCGGAAATAGCAATCCCGATCTGCGAGGCATGGAAAATGATTTGAGGCGGATGCTGAAACTGGATTCTCCAGGCTTTGCTGGATCGGCAATTTAATTTGCTGTGCAAATTTACCTTTCTTTTTCTATGGCAAACGGCGTTCGGGTGATGGCATACATACCATCACAGTTGCAATTTTAATATATTGGCGTTCTGGTTATCATGTACCTTTCTTTTTTTTTCTTCCTCCAGTGAGAGCGTTATGGTTTCGAATTCGGGCATTTGACTTTCAGGGTTTGTGGCATTTTTATAGAGATGATGGCTTGGTATACCCATGTTAGTTCTCGCAATGTTAGGGCTGGTTTTGCCTCGTATTATTGGGGAGCAAATTTCGCAAAATGTTCTTACGACGATTGATGGTCATACCTCAAATCTCATGCTACGACGATTAATTCTGTTACATTTCTTGAGGCAAGATGCGGGCCGTCTAGACTATAGCAATTGGATTACTGGGGGAAAGGAGAAGTGGTGTTGCTCAGCTGTTGGGGGGGAGGGGAAACCAGCGATACCTTTGAAAAAAAAAAAAAAACATAAAAAAACATCGGATCTTCAAATTATGTTTCTTTGTCACTAGATTATATCGTCGCAGATACCCTAGGGGCCTTTAGTTAGAGTCATCATTGATGGCTAGACAGAAATGAATCCGTTATAATAAACATGCCCCCTTTCCATGCTCGCTAGTTGTGATATGTAACAACCTGGAAGCTCAAGATAAATAAGCAAGGTTATCTATATATAACATAACAGTCCACCGGGAGATTTCAAACGATACTCTTCCGCAAAATTACAAACGCTCCATCATTGATCATTGATTGATTCCGTGCAAGTGATGAAAATTGGTCCCAAGTCATACATAATTAGGTATCTATCTATGTTTTAATAGGGTATTCAAATCAATTCATCTCAAAGATTTTAACTTTCATTTCAATGTATCGCCTAAATTTATTATTCACTCGATATATCTACCTATTTACCCTACCTGTCTACCAAGGAATCTTGAATGGGTTTCAGATACTGGGGTTTGAAAATGCTCGAGAGCTTGTAATTGATTGTGGTATACGTATGGAGGGGGAGGGGGTTGTTGTTGTGGGGGGTTAGGTTGGTGATGGATGGATGGATGGATGGATTGTTCTCTTTTTTTTTGGATTTGTTAGGGGTTTGGTATGGATTGGTGGATGGGTAGTCTTTGGTTGGGTGGGTGGAGGAGGGAGGGAGAAGGGAGGGAGAAGGGAGGGAGAAGGGAGAAGGAGGGAGAAGGGAGGGTAGATTGTTAGATGGCTAGGTAAGTCGGTGGATAGAAAAGTTCTTTCTTTGGTGTTGGTTGGGGGTTGCAGATGGTGTATGCATATCTGTATATGGATGATGATTTTATTTTTCGCGGTAGGAAATAGCTTTATAAAGGGCTGGCAGGTTTGATGTGGGTATGGATGTTGATGTTTGGTTGTATATAAAGTCTTGAAGGTTGGGGGTTTGTTTATTCTGAAGGGAGGTAGCGGCGATGATCATTTTGGGGGTTGATATAAATGTTTTTTATCGTGAACGAAGCAGAGCATAGAGGGTTAAGGATAAAAGTCAAACAAAGTGTGTATGATGATATGCTGTAGTAATGGTATGGAATCGGTATTGGGAGATACGCTTAGGAAGGATCTGATTCGATGGTTTCTTGTCTCCACCTTCGAGTTGATGTTAATGGCATTGATATATTTACTGTGAGACGTTTGGTTTTATGGTCCATAGGGCTTGTTTCTTCCTATTATGCTCGTAGCTACGGCATGTAATGGACGTGGTAGATTGTGAGGATGAGTTTATGACGTTGATTTATAGGTGGCCTTTCTCCCATTGTGAGATCTAAGGGAAATTCCGAATTTTATGTTATGCTATGATGTTTTGGGGGTAGATCGAATCTGCTTTTGAACACTGATTCAAGATTAGGATTACCTAAGATTAAGATCAAGGTCAAGGTCAAAGTGAGGTAGGTGTGGACATCGAACGGAGATTCTTGGGGTTTATCATGGCAGTCTCCCTATTCTGCGATACTGCTGGACAAAAGGATTCGGAATGGCTGAAAGGATGATGGTGTAGTTGAGAGAAGATGTTCTGGGGATTTGAATTCTACCTGTTAGGTTTTTGATGATTGGATGAGGTTGGGTAATGGCTGTTGGTGATGAATCAGGTGATGAATCAGGTGATGGAAAGATGGTGGTGAATCAGGTGATGGAGAGATGGTGGTGAATGGTAGTGACAGATCTGAGGAGTGTGAATGAGTGATTGTAAGTGAAGGCTAATTAGAAGGAGTGTCGTCAAGGAAAGTGAATAGGATGGCTTAAATGAAAGTTTGAAAGCAATGTATGAAGGTAGTGAAATACAACAATAAGTAGAGAAACTTGAATGAGAATGAGGTGAATTAAATCCAATGGCAATAGTAGGAAACGGATGAGTTAAAGTGAATAGATAATCTAAATATAGTATGCATAAGAGTTTAAACAATAATCAATGGATTCTGGTGAGATGTCCATAGTGTGAATATATATAGAAATTAAATCTGAACAATGAATATAATATCATGAGTGTGAATTCAATATCGAGTATATGAATGAGATATCACCCTTAGGATATTAGTCAAAAGAGGCAAAGGTAATAGACGAGACGAATATACAACATCAGTGAATGCCCAACCTTGTATGCCTAGGTAACTAGTACTTGGTAGAAGAAGTATATATTCGTCTCATAGACGCACATCGGCGAAGTCAAGCCCAAACAATCAGCACGCTCGTTCGGTGTAGAATCAGAGGAAAGCATCCATTACATCTCGATTATTTCCATACAACCGCACCCTCATCCAAAACCATCCCATCACAACTTATGCCATGAATCACCAATATCTAAATCCAAGTCCAAGTCCCAAAACTAGACTCCAGTCTAACTCCGAAACAGGCTTTAGGATTGATAGAACTCAACCCCCTAATATTCAATGTATTCATCTAAAGAAACGAGACCAATCCTCTAAATATAAAACACCAAACATCTGGGCTCAGAGATGAGTGAGGTAAGGGAAATGAGGACTTCAGATCTAGAACTCGGTTCTTCAAAGCATTACTATAGCTAGGAGATATTTAGAAAGACGTTGCAGATAAGGCACAAAACTTTTTGGATACAAGTAATTATAAAGGGTAGGCGATGAGAAAGGATGGGATGGGTACCTCAAGAGGCCTCATGTAAAGATGTGTGAAGATTACTATAGATATCCATGGATGCCATCAAATACAACGTCACGTAACTTGGTGTGAAGATATAGAATAGACTGAGTGAAGTAAGAAAAAAGCATGTACTTTCCCCTTGGCAGTCCAATCCATACAACTACCATTCCCAACGTTAACCAGCGTACAAGTGTAGTTGGCTCTAGATCTATAGTACAGAGGGCATTACTCATTTCACACTCCTCTAGACCATGAAAGTAAACCCCGACCACGCAGGTATACATATATATATGTATTCAATCCAAACGACAAATCCACAGTCTCGTCCCATCTAATCCAGGCAATTATGATTTTTTTCATTCTCTCGTGCCCCAATCATAACTCCTCGCTTCACTCTCTGCTTTCTTCATCCGAAAGCCAACATCTGGGAGATATTCTGCGAATGATAAATCCTTTCGAATTCGTTGAGCTTGAACCAGACTGACTTGTTACACTTAATACTAGAGAATCATTACCCCTTCACTTACCGAAATCACTCCTCTCGATACAATAACACCACTCTACACATATAACTCTACACATACAATTCTATATATACAACTCTATATATACAACTCTATACATTATACAACTCTATTATATACAACTCTATATATACAACTCTATATACATACAATTCTATACATACAACTCTATACATACAATCCCACATATACAACCCTCCAAATCCAAATCCATATCCAAATCCAACCACAACACCACAGTTAGAAAAGCAACAAATCAACAGATGAATAAACCAAAAGCATCTTACATTGCAGATCCCAAATCCCAAATCCCAAATCCAAAAATCCTAAAAATATATACCCGATCTTTTATACAAAAACCACGCAAACCACGCAAACCACCCCTCTTCTCTCTTCTCTCTTCTCTCTTCTCTCTTCTCTCTTCTCTTCTCTCTTCTCTCCTCTCTCCTCCTCTTTCTCCTTTCCCCAACCTCCAAACCCCACCAAAAAAGCTCCCACTAAAAGGCTGATCCACCCTTTATTAGTATTTCTCATAATTGTATTGTACTCGAGTAATTAATTTTACACAATAAACCAACAACCCACCAACACAATCCAACTCAATTCAACTTCGACTCAACCCTACTTCCTACTTCCTACTTACCACTTCGTCACACAAAAAACACACACAAATATCCGCACAATCTCCTCCACTCAATTTCCAATTTTCCACCAATATTAATTATATCATAACAAAACAAATCAAACCCCCAGATCAACACTTCTTTTTATATTCGTTTTCATATTCATGTTCATATTTTAATTCATTCGTATCCCCATTCCTCTATTATCCAATACCATCAGTACTAATCTCAATCTCAATCTCAATCTCAATCTCAGATAACCATATATACCCAATCCACCCATAATAACAATTTCTTATTCTTTACACCTACCCATCAACAAACAAAACAAACAAACAAAACAAAACAGAAAAGAAAAGAACACCAATTCAATTCACATCCCCTTAGACAGCAACCAGCATCCAGCAACCAAAAGCAAAGCAGCACGCCCCATATACGATATTGCGTCACTACACCTTATCCTCATACTCATACTCATACTCATACTCATACTCATACTCATACTCATACTCATACTCATACTCATACTCATACTCATACTCATACTCATCCATCCATCCTCCATCCTCCATCCTCCATCCTCCTCATCCTCCATCCTCCATCCTCCTCCATCCTCCATCCTCCATCCTCCATCCTCCATCCTCCATCCTCCTCCATCCTCCATCCCTCATCCTCCATCCTCCATCTCCATCCATCCTCCATCCTCCATCCTCCATCCTCCATCCTCCATCCTCCATCCTCCATCCTCATCCTCATCATCCTCAATGATGATAATTCCCGCTCACGCCCTCATGTTCCCTCTCTGATTCGCGTCATCACTTTGGACACAACCGCGACGCGTTCTATTGTATCTTTAGAATTCTCTTCTTCGATTATCTATGCTAGGCATTAGATGGTGGAGAAAGACCAAAGCAATCGATCAAGGCATTTGCCCATCAGCCTACCTACCTCAGCCCTCGCACTCGATACCGCCTACCACAGCAGACCCAACACATATACATCAACTCGTACGCCTATGTATCCACCCAAAACCAACATCACATCACGTCACATCATAGCTGCTTCCAAAATATATAGAGTGGTAATTATCTGGTATTTATCAAACCATCCATCCCATCAACGAATGTCTTCGAGATGATAATCTATCTAATGTCCACCAGAAAAGCGAGGTCCTATCTAAAATTCCTTTCTCAATCTTTCTCTCTCTGTCTCTTTCCACCAGCTATCCCACCAAAGAGCCAATATCGACACATCCTCTCCGTTCCTATGATAAAATTTGTTGGTATATTCAAGAACAAAGCTCATTCCATGATGTTCGATTCCCCATAAGCAAGTGTGCGAATAGTATGTTCGAGAGAAAAATATTAAAAAAAGGTTTAAAGAGTATGACTACAAGTGGAGGTCATGCCAACCTCCAACCCACTCCAAATCACCGAGATCCGACGGCTTATCCTTTCGCTTCTCTTGATGATGGTGATCTCGGCCCTTGGCCCGCGCCCATGGACATTCTCTGCCCTTATCTTTGATAACAATACTTGACTTAGCATCCCACGAACTAGCTCCAAGACCAGTGAAGCCTAATCCAACGTTTCGACGTGGAATGGATCGTTCAGAATCCGGAGCTCCTGCGTATGCCCTTCTACGATCTCCAAGAGCAGACCACTTATCGAAAGCAGTTCTCTTTGAAGGTGCTGAATAACGAGGTGAGTGCTGTTGAGTAGGTGTATCATGGAAGAAGAAACCATCAGCAAACAAATCCTCATCAACGTCATGAGCTGCTGTACGGCCAGCTGCTACTCTTGGGATGTTGACAAATGAAGAGGTGTGAGGTTCCCAATGGGGATCTGCGAGTTTTATCCTCATCGTTCTTGCTCTCGTGGCTCCAGGTTCGAGAATTTGCCATTTGGCGTGCTTTAAGTTGAGTGTCAAGCTCTTCTTCTTCTTCCATCTCTTCGTCCCAAAGGTCACCCCAACTCTTAGATACCATATCATTCTTCTTGCCAAAGACTGATGCCATAGATGGTAATGGGATTGGCTTTGCCATTACGATTGGTAGAGATCCAGAGATGGGAGTAAGGCTGGCCTTTGGAGGGCCAGATTTCATAGGGCGGCGGATGGCTAGAGATTGCATTGATGTTCCAAGGGAGGAGTCGAGGATTGATTCCATCGAAGGGGTTTGTTCACCAAACGAAAACCAGTCCTTGTTGCTTGCTTCGGAGCCAGGGAAGAGGTCCTCTGAGTCATAATCTTCATCTGGAATGGCAGAGAGTTGGCGAAATTGCTGAGGTGGACTAGCATGCAATGCCTTGGCCCATGGGAATGATGCACCTCCATCCAGTTGAGGACTTTGGATGGAAGGTGTACGCAATGGCTCACGGTTAGAGCTGGGAATACCACGACGATCAGCAGAGCTGAAGTCATCGGCAAACTCATCGAATGTGGTGAAGCTTAGTACGCGTTCAATAGCCTCACGAGCGGCGGCAAGTGACCGCTTGCGAGGGTCAAGACTCATGCATTGAGCAATCACTTCATATGTATCTTGTGACATTGTTGGGAAGACATCAAAGAGTGATTGCTTGTCTCGAGTAAAGTCGAGGAAGAGTGGGTCTGACTCGGTAGGCTTGGTGAAAGGGTTGCGAGAAAACAAGATGTTCAAGAGACAGATGCCAATGGCCCAAACATCGGCTTGTTCGGGGGAGTACCCCGCACCAGCTGAGTCATATTGTTCTGGAGACATGTATCGATCGCTTCCGACAGTAGTCTCGTATGACCACTTCTCCGAAGTTGCAAGGCCAAAGTCACCAAGCTTCATCTCTCCAGTTTGAGTGAGGAAGATGTTTTCAGGCTTGATATCACGATGATACATGCCCTTGCTGTGAATGTATGCAACAGCATCGATAAGCTGTAGCATAAATTGACGAACATGTTCTGTCTCGAGTGGGCCAGTGCCAGTTCGAATAGCTTCGTAAAGATCACCCCTGGAGCAAAACTCTAAAAACAATATACACATGTGCTTCGGTCTCGAAGGAGTGGATAAGATTGACAATATTTGGGTGGGCACCAAGTCGAGCGTGGCAGGACAGCTCTTCCGAGTGCTCATCAATGGCAAATGAGGAATCGGCATCAGTCATAGTGGCAGATTTCTTGGTCAAGCACTTAATAGCAACAATTTCGTTGGTGATTAGGTCCTTGGCCATGAAAACCATTCCGAATGAGCCATGGTTGAGGGGGATATCGTTTCAAAACGTCCATCAAGGACGACACCGTCATAAAACTTCTCTCTTAAACACTCCATTGTTGTAATGCAAGGTTGTAGTAGCGAAGTTTGGTGAGTAAAAAAGAAAAAAGTATGAAGGTCGAATGGGAGTGAAGTGTGCAGATTAAATAAACTTAAAAACAAAAGTGCAGCTTTGAATACTGTTACAACCGAAATGTTTTTGGGCCCTGAGGTAAAGAATCGAGAGATACAATGTGGAATTCGTAAAAGCTTTTGTCTTTCTCTAAACAAAGATGATGGTGGCAGAAGGTGGGGAGCTATGCTCTTGATGATTGTCGAAATTCTGAATGAAGAAAGGAGGTTGTAATTCGATCTGAGGGGTGCAAGGCGATAAAAGGTATGTATGGGCAATAAAAACAAACTCGCAACGCTATATAAATGTATTCCAACCGCCGAAACAAAAAAAAAAAATAACTATTTAATAACTCCGGATCGTAGAAGTAGGGTGTTCAGAGGCTCATAGAGGGTATTTCGAATACGCTTTGACAAAAGAAATTTGTTGAATTTGTTCGTTAAATAGGACAAAGAAGGGACTTGAGGTCCGGTTAAGAAAATGAAAAGAGTAGAAAATCGTTATGTTGACATAGGAGTCAGACGTTGAAAGAACGAGTGCCTGAGGGTTGAAAGATTCCTCGAGTAGTAGTAAGGTGTGAAGATGTGATGTCGATTTGGGAGGTCGAATCAAGAGAGAACTACACAATTGAACCTAACCAATTATGCAATATCGAGATAGAGTGACGTGAGATATGGTAGAGCAGATGTAATCGTTGCCTTGCACAGATCTTGGGAGAGTGAATAATCTGCGAGTAGAAAGACTTCGACGGGCGTATGTATCACAGATCGAAGATGATCAAATTGGCTATCGTGATAAACGCTCAAATGTTGACCTGGAACTCATATGTTGGGATTTGATGTGTTGATGGAACAAGGAAGTAGAAGATGTGACTCTTCTTCTGCCACTGTTCGAAATTGTAGGTCGACAAGACTAGGAGGTCGTTACGAAGTAATCAAGGAGA